>CM074728.1:126838097-127113097 GCA_037306005.1 Rhinophrynus dorsalis
TGTACTGAGACTGCACGTACTGAGCCTGCATGTCACTGATTATTATGTACTGAGCCTGCATGTCACTGATTATTATGTACTGAGACTGCACGTACTGAGCCTGCACGTCACTGATTATTATGTACTGAGACTGCACGTACTGAGCCTGCATGTCACTGATTATTAAGCACAGAGCCTGCACGTCACTGATTATTATGTACTGAGACTGCACGTACTGAGCCTGCATGTCACTGATTATTATGTACTGAGACTGCACGTACTGAGCCTGCATGTCACTGATTATTATGTACTGAGACTGCATGTCACTGATTATTATGTACTGAGACTGCACGTACTGAGCCTGCACGTCACTGATTATTATGTACTGAGACTG
Source organism: Rhinophrynus dorsalis (assembly GCA_037306005.1). Lineage (NCBI taxonomy): Eukaryota > Metazoa > Chordata > Amphibia > Anura > Rhinophrynidae > Rhinophrynus > Rhinophrynus dorsalis. The sequence continues at coordinate 126,838,471 of CM074728.1, forward strand.
CACGTACTGAGCCTGCACGTCACTGATTATTATGTACTGAGACTGCACGTACTGAGCCTGCATGTCACTGATTATTAAGTACAGAGCCTGCACGTCACTGATTATTATGTACTGAGACTGCACGTACTGAGCCTGCATGTCACTGATTATTAAGTACAGAGCCTGCATGTACTTATTGTTATGTACTGAGCCTGCATGTCACTGATTATTATGTACTGAGCCTGCATGTCACTGATTATTATGTACTGAGCCTGTACATTATTGATTATTATGTACTGAGACTGCACATCACTGATTATTATGTACTGAGCCTGCACGTCACTGATTATTATGTACTGAGACTGCACGTCACTGATTATTATGTACTGAGCCTGCACGTCACTGATTATTATGTACTGAGCCTGTACGTCACTGATTATTATGTACTGAGCCTGCACGTCACTGATTATTATGTACTGAGCCTGTACGTTACTGATTATTATGTACTGAGCCTGCACGTCACTGATTATTATGTACTGAGCCTGTACGTCACTGATTATTATGTACTGAGCCTGTACGTTACTGATTATTATGTACTGAGCCTGTATGTCACTGATTATTATGTACTGAGCCTGCATGTCACTGATTATTATGCACTGGGCCTGCACATCACTGATTATTATGTACTGAGCCTGTACGTCACTGATTATTATGTACTGAGCCTGTACGTCACTGATTATTATGTACTGAGCCTGCACGTTACTGATTATTATGTACTGAGCCTGTATGTCACTGATTATTATGTACTGAGACTGCATGTCACTGATTATTATGTACTGAGCCTGTATGTCACTGATTATTATGTACTGAGCCTGCACATCACTGATTATTATGTACTGAGCCTGTATGTCACTGATTATTATGTACTGAGCCTACATGTACTGATTGTTATGTACTGAGCCTGTACGTCACTGATTATTATGTACTGAGCCTGTACGTCACTGATTATTATGTACTGAGACTGCATGTCACTGATTATTATGTACTGAGCCTGTACGTCACTGATTATTATGTACTGAGCCTGTACGTCACTGATTGTTATGTACTGAGCCTGCACATCACTGATTATTATGTACTGAGCCTGTATGTCACTGATTATTATGTACTGAGCCTACATGTACTGATTGTTATGTACTGAGCCTGCACGTCACTGATTATTATGTACTGAGACTGCACGTCACTGATTATTATGTACTGAGCCTGTACGTCACTGATTATTATGTACTGAGCCTGCACGTTACTGATTATTATGTACTGAGCCTGTACGTCACTGATTATTATGTACTGAGCCTGTATGTCACTGATTATTATGTACTGAGCCTGCACATCACTGATTATTATGTACTGAGCCTGTATGTCACTGATTATTATGTACTGAGCCTACATGTACTGATTGTTATGTACTGAGCCTGCACGTCACTGATTATTATGTACTGAGACTGCACGTCACTGATTATTATGTACTGAGCCTGTACGTCACTGATTATTATGTACTGAGCCTGCACGTTACTGATTATTATGTACTGAGCCTGTACGTCACTGATTATTATGTACTGAGCCTGCATGTCACTGATTGTTATGTACTGAGCCTGCACATCACTGATTATTATGTACTGAGACTGCATGTCACTGATTATTATGTACTGAGCCTGTATGTCACTGATTATTATGTACTGAGCCTGCACATCACTGATTATTATGTACTGAGCCTGTATGTCACTGATTATTATGTACTGAGCCTACATGTACTGATTGTTATGTACTGAGCCTGTACGTCACTGATTATTATGTACTGAGCCTGCACATCACTGATTATTATGTACTGAGCCTGTATGTCACTGATTATTATGTACTGAGCCTACATGTACTGATTGTTATGTACTGAGCCTGCACGTCACTGATTATTATGTACTGAGACTGCACGTCACTGATTATTATGTACTGAGCCTGTACGTCACTGATTATTATGTACTGAGCCTGTACGTCACTGATTATTATGTACTGAGCCTGCACGTCACTGATTATTATGTACTGAGCCCGTACGTCACTGATTATTATGTACTGAGACTGCACGTCACTGATTATTAGGTACTGAGCCTGCACGTCACTGATTATTATGCACTGAGCCTGCACGTCACTGATTATTATGTACTGAGCCTGCATGTACTGATTATTATGTACTGAGACTGCACGTCACTGATTATTATGTACTGAGCCTGCATGTCACTGATTATTATGTACTGAGCCTGCACATCACTGATTATTATGTACAGAGCCTGCACATCACTGATTATTATGTACAGAGCCTGCACGTCACTGATTATTATGTACTGAGACTGCACGCACTGAGCCTGTATGTCACTGATTATTATGTACTGAGACTGCACGCACTGAGCCTGCACGTCACTAATTATTATGTACTGAGCCTGCACGTCACTAATTATTATGTACAGAGCCTGCATGTCACTGATTATTATGTACTGAGACTGCACGCACTGAGCCTGTATGTCACTGATTATTATGTACTGAGCCTGCATGTCACTGATTATTATGTACTGATCCTGCATGTCACTGATTATTATGTACTGAGACTGCACGCACTGAGCCTGTATGTCACTGATTATTATGTACTGAGCCTGCACGTCACTGATTATTATGTACTGAGACTGCACGCACTGAGCCTGTATGTCACTGATTATTATGTACTGAGCCTGCATGTCACTGATTATTATGTACTGAGACTGCACGTCACTGATTATTATGTACAGAGCCTGCACGTCACTGATTATTATGTACTGAGACTGCACGTCACTGATTATTAGGTACTGAGTCTGCACGTCACTGTTATGCACTGAGCCTGTATGTCACTGATTATTATGTACTGAGCCTGCATGTCACTGATTATTATGTACTGAGCCTGCACGTCACTGATTATTATGTACTGAGACTGCACGTCACTGATTATTAGGTACTGAGTCTGCACGTCACTGTTATGCACTGAGCCTGTATGTCACTGATTATTATGTACTGAGCCTGCATGTCACTGATTATTATGTACTGAGCCTGTATGTCACTGATTATTATGTACTGAGCCTGCACGTCACTGATTATTATGTACTGAGACTGCACGTCACTGATTATTATGTACTGAGCCTGTACGTCACTGATTATTAGGTACTGAGTCTGCACGTCACTGTTATGTACTGAGCCTGTATGTCACTGATTATTATGTACTGAGACTGCACGTCACTGATTATTATGCACTGAGACTGCACGTCACTGATTGTTATGTACTGAGCCTGTATGTCACTGATTATTATGTACTGAGACTGCACGTCACTGATTGTTATGTACTGAGCCTGTATGTCACTGATTATTATGTACTGAGACTGCACGTCACTGATTGTTATGTACTGAGCCTGTACGTCACTGATTATTAGGTACTGAGTCTGCACGTCACTGTTATGTACTGAGCCTGCGCGTCACTGATTATTATGCACTGAGACTGCACGTCACTGATTGTTATGTACTGAGCCTGTATGTCACTGATTATTATGTACTGAGCCTGCACATCACTGATTGTTATGTACTGAGCCTGTATGTCACTGATTATTATGCACTGAGACTGCAATTCACTGATTGTTATGTACTGAGCCTGTATGTCACTGATTATTATGTACTGAGACTGCACGTCACTGATTGTTATGTACTGAGCCTGTATGTCACTGATTATTATGTACTGAGACTGCACGTCACTGATTGTTATGTACTGAGCCTGTACGTCACTGATTATTAGGTACTGAGTCTGCACGTCACTGATTATTATGTACTGAGCCTGCATGTCACTGATTATTATGTACAGAGCCTGCACATCACTGATTATTATGTACTGAGCCTGCATGTCACTGATTATTATGTACTGAGACTGCACGTCACTGATTATTATGTACTGAGCCTGTATGTCACTGATTATTATGTACTGAGACTGCACGTCACTGATTATTATGTACTGAGCCTGTATGTCACTGATTATTATGTACTGATCCTGCACGTCACTGATTATTATGTACTGAGCCTGTACGTCACTGATTGTTATGTACTGAGACTGCACGCACTGAGCCTGTATGTCACTGATTATTATGTACTGAGCCTGTATGTCACTGATTATTATGTACTGAGACTGCACGTCACTGATTATTAGGTACTGAGTCTGCACGTCACTGATTGTTATGTACTGAGCCTCCACGTCACTGATTGTTATGTACTGAGCCTCCACGTCACTGATTGTTATGTACTGAGACTGCACGTCACTGATTATTATGTACTGAGACTGCACGTCACTGATTATTATGTACTGAGCCTGTACGTCACTGATTATTATGTACTGAGACTGCACGTCACTGATTATTATGTACTGAGCCTGTATGTCACTGATTGTTATGTACTGAGACTGCACGCACTGAGCCTGTATGTCACTGATTATTATGTACTGAGCCTGTATGTCACTGATTATTATGTACTGAGACTGCACGTCACTGATTATTAGGTACTGAGTCTGCACGTCACTGATTATTATGTACTGAGCCTGCACATCACTGATTATTATGCACTGAGACTGCACGTCACTGATTATTAGGTACTGAGACTGCACGTCACTGATTATTAGGTACTGAGTCTGCACGTCACTGATTATTATGTACTGAGCCTGCACATCACTGATTATTATGCACTGATCCTGCACGTCACTGATTGTTATGTACTGAGCCTGCACGTACTGAGCCTGCATGTCACTGATTATTATGTACTGAGCCTGCACGTACTGAGCCTGCATGTCACTGATTATTATGTACTGAGCCTGTATGTCACTGATTATTATGTACTGAGACTGCACGCACTGAGCCTGTATGTCACTGATTATTATGTACTGAGCCTGCACGTCACTGATTATTATGTACTGAGACTGCACGTCACTGATTATTAGGTACTGAGTCTGCACGTTACTGACTATTATGCACTGAGCCTGCATGTCACTGATTATTATGTACTGAGCCTGCATGTACTGATTATTATGTACTGAGCCTGTACGTCACTGATTATTATGCACTGAGCCTGCATGTCACTGATTATTATGTACTGAGCCTGCACGTACTGATTATTATGTACTGAGCCTGTACGTCACTGATTATTATGTACTGAGCCTCCACGTCACTGATTATTATGTACTGAGCCTGCAAGTCACTGATTGTTATGCAGAGCAGAGCTGTAACAATAACCCAGCAGCGCTATAACAATGACACGGCAGCGCTATAACAATGACACAGCAGCTCTATAGCAATGACCCAGCAGCTCTATAGCAATGACCCAGCAGCTCTATAACAATGACATGGCAGCGCTATAACAATGACATAGCAGCTCTAAAACAATGACCCAGCAGCTCTATAACAATGACACTGCAGCGCTATAACAATGACACGGGAGCGCTATAACAATGACATGGCAGCGCTATATCAATGACCCAGCAGCTCTATAACAATGACCCAGCAGCTCTATAACAATGACACAGCAGCACTATAACAATGACACGGCAGCTCTATAACAATGACCCAGCAGCGCTATAACAATGACCCAGCAGCTCTATAACAATGACACAGCAGCGCTATAACAATGACATGGCAGCGCTATATCAATGACCCAGCAGCTCTATAACAATGACACAGCAGCGCTATAATAGTGACACAGCAGCTCTAAAACAATGACTCGGCAGCTCTATAACAATGACCCAGCAGCTCTATAACAATGACACGGCAGCACTATAACAATGACACGGCAGCTCTATAACAATGACCCAGCAGCGCTATAACAATGACCCAGCAGCTCTATAACAATGACACAGCAGCGCTATAACAATGACCCAGCAGCTCTATAACAATGACACAGCAGCGCTATAACAATGACATGGCAGCGCTATATCAATGACCCAGCAGCTCTATAACAATGACACAGCAGCGCTATAACAATGACACAGCAGCGCTATAACAATGACACAGCAGCTCTAAAACAATGACTCGGCAGCTCTATAACAATGACCCAGCAGCTCTATAACAATGACACAGCAGCGCTATAACAATGACACAGCAGCGATATAACAATGACACAGCAGCTCTATAACAATGACCCAGCAGCGCTATAACAATGACACAGCAGCGATATAACAAAGACACGGCAGAGCTGTAAGAATGGCGCAATAACGCTATAACAAGCCGTACATTTGTGTTTTATTTCAAAGCTAAGAAGCTTCAAATCAGTGATGTGATTATCATTCTGACATGTCAGGGATTTATGCACCAATTAAAAATATATAAACTAACACCTCCTAATAATAACAGCTCCCACACACCCATGTTCTAATGGCCATTACTTGCCTTTGTGCAAGTGATAACATCTTCAATCAGTCCTGGCAGTCAGGTCCATGGGGGCGGACATGACAGTTCCTCAGGTACACGTGGGGAGGACATGGCAGTTGCTCAGGTCCATGGGGGGCGGACATGACAGGTGGTCAGGTCCATGGGGGCGGACATGACAGTTGCTCAGGTCCATGGGGGGCGGACATGACAGTTGATCAGGTCCACGGGGGGAGGACATGACAGTTGCTCAGGTCCACGGGGGGAGGACATGGCAGTTGCTCAGGTCCACGGGGGGAGGACATGGCAGTTGCTCAGGTCCATGGAGGGAGGACATGACAGGTGGTCAGGTCCATGGGGGGAGGACATGACAGGTGGTCAGGTCCATGGGGGGAGGACATGACAGTTGCTCAGGTACACGTGGGGAGGACATGACAGGTGGTCAGGTCCATGGGGGGAGGACATGACAGGTGGTCAGGTCCATGGGGGGAGGACATGACAGGTGGTCAGGTCCACGTGGGGAGGACATGACAGTTGCTCTGGTCCATGGGGGGGGGGACATGACAGTTGATCAGGTCCATTGGGGGGAGGACGTGACAGTTGCTCAGGTCCATGGGGGGGACATGAGAATCGATGGCAGTCTTTTCAAACAGAAGCAGGCAGAGTGTATGACACTACTTAACCCTTTAAGGGACAGATTCTAATGATTTTTTTTTTACTTGAATTCTAGGTCTCCGTGATCTCAAAAGCATTGGCGTGGTTAACAGTGGTAATTAAATTAATGGGATTTCTATTTCTTCTTCGCCTCCGATACTGAGCCTGTCCGTTAACGCTTGCGGAGTACTGTTGCCTCCATTATACCGAGCCTTCTGTTACACTTGCAGAGCATTTGTGGCCTCCGTTAACTGTGCTTCCGCTTAACACCTTACTTGCACAGTATAGCAGTTGTCTCACCGAGTGGTGCTGTTGGGCGATTCCATCTGCTCTCCAGTGTACAGGGTGCCATTACCGCACCGGAAGGGTGCTATTGGCTCTGGTACCATTCATCTCTTGCAGTGTTTGTGACTCCGTTACCGCACCGGAAGGGTGCTATTGGCTCTGGTTCTATTCAGCTCTTGCAGAGTGTTGGGTATCTCGCTCATTGCCAGTCCTTGGAGTGTGTCAGTTCTGCCTCACTGCTAAGGTGCTTCCACACCTTGCACCACAGTCTCCTGCTGCTTTTACCATCTACTGGGAGTTGTCTAAACACACCACAACAGAGACTGATTACCTACCTAGGACTTTAACCCTTGTGCCACTACTGTTTCTTATTTTGCCTGTCTTGTGACAGTATATGCTCCTACACTATATTGTGCCTGAGAGGGCATCCATTATCTATATCCATTTACCTGTCATTGCCAATTTAGCCTATAGTGGGCAGTGTTCCTTGTTTTTTTAATAAAACTGTGTTTTATTCTAACCTCCTGGTCTGAGTGTCTTACAAAACCGTTACATGTACCCATCCAATTCCTTTCTGTAAGCGGTACCCATCTAAATCCCTCACTTAGGCAGTGCCCATCTAAATCCCTTCCTTAGGGAGTGCCCATCTAACTCTTTTCTGTAGGCGGTGCCCATCTAATTCTCCTGGAATACGGAAAAGCTCTCTCTCTCTGTAAATACAGAGTTTTTCTCATGGGCTGAGTGTGTGTTTACTGCTGTTCATAACAGCATTGTCTGCCAATAGAAAGTATATCCTATCACCAGCACAGCCAGGCTTGATTTAACTCTGTATAGACGTTAATGTTCCCTGTGAGATTAGATTAACATTTTACATCCCTTTTTCCATTATTCACGTACATAAATATGTTTAACACTTCGCTGCCTTGGAGTTCTGCAGCAAGTTGTGAATAACGAAAGGTGACATTTCACGTAAGAAGCTCAAAGTTAATAAACAATTGGTTTCTTAAGCATTTTTATCTGCAAAATATAAACTGCTGTAAATTTTTACTGCAAAACATTTTAAAGCTCACATTTTACCTGATCTCTGCATAAATGTGTGGTTAGAGAGGAACTGTAATTTTCTTGGTGATACAGGAGACTATATTTTAATCCTTCAATCTGCTGGAGACGTATCAGACAATCAATGGGTTAAAACAGCTCAGTAAAGTTTTATTTCAAAATGATATTTACGCATGCAGTAGTTCTGATTCACAAGTCATTACAGCTCAATCTGTCACTAAGTGGTGGACGGGTTTTAGACATTCAGTATGAACTATAGAGTGTGGCTCTCCTCTCCATGTATGTATATCTTTATTGATATGGCGCCACACAGTGTACACAGAGCCTTACAACAGACGTTTGTTACAATAAATAAGAGGCGATAAAATAAGTGCCACATTCATAGAAACATTAGGAGAGAGGTCTCTTCCCCAAGCAGCTTACAGTCTAAATGCGTAATAGGAGCCAGACAGGGTATGGGGATTACAAGTGCCGAGATTGGCCAGTGGTAGTGCATGGTCCTAGTGCTCCAGAAGATAAGATTTCAGGGTAGACTTAAGGACAGAGGGGGATTTTTCAAGACGTAGGGAGAGGGGTATGGAGTTCCATAGGTATGGCGCACAAAGCGAGAAAGGTTTGAGACGGGAGAGGGAAGAGGGTGTGGATGGTGCAACATAACCTATTAAATAATTGTTTGCACATTAGGTGGCACTGTGTTATCTGTTTCCTATAAAAAAACTGAGCTGTATCTAATTTTGAATTAAGCAACTCTCAGTGGTGTGATTTCCACTGTCCTACAGAATAAATAAAAAAATAAATGTTTATTTCATATGGGAGTAAGCAAACAAACCACCAATACCTGTCGGCAGTCAGAGGTAACTGTACACTCCATGAACAGCTGATCTAAAATTGATAGGTCAAGATCAGCTTCAACTCCTCTGGCACTCAATGGGTTAATCAATTTGCCATTTACATACTTGCCACTGGCACACATACTGGCACTCAATGGGTTAATCAATTTGCCATTTACATACTTGTATATACATGAAGTTTTAGGTAGCCTAATTGCTTGTTTGCAAAGTCTATTACATTCTTTTAACCCCTTAGCGACAATGGACGTACATGTACGTCCAGGAAATCCGGATCCCCGCGCGGCTGCACGCCGTTCGGGGACTCCAGATTCTTCTGGGAAAAAAAAAAAAATGTTAGACGGGCATTAAGTGACGGCCGCATCTGCACGCGGCCGTCACTAAGGGGTTAAGTGCATGTGACCCTTCTGACAAACAATTTGTATTTATCTCCCAGTTGTGTACATTGACACATAAGAGTATTTTGACAAATTCCATCTTTTTTTCTGCATTTATTTTTGAAGGCTGCATCCCACTGAACATCCTTTATTACTGCTTTTAGAATTCTAAAGGTGAATGTTAAGGTTAAAAGCTTGCTAATTGTTTCTTATAACAGCAGGCCCGGACCGAGACAAAAAAAATAGGACCGGGCATTTAAGGCTGAGCGGCCCATTTTTATTTTTTGAGCAGCCCTTGGGGGGCGGCGGCAGTGGCGGTGTTTTTTTTTTTTTTTTTTTTTAAACACCCGGACCTACCCACCAGGCAAATGCCTGTTATGCCCGATGGTCAGTCCGGCACTGTAATGTGGGAGACTCCCAAAGCGAAGCCTGGGGAGGGTGCCTGAGCCTGGGCAGGAATCCGAGCGAGCTCCCCAGTCTAGGCCCAGACTGGGACAAAAAATAAGGATGAGCGGCCCATTTTTATTTTTTGAGCAGCCCATGGGGGGGGGGGGGCGGCAGCGGACGTTCATTATATTTTTTTAAAGCCCAGACCAGCCCACTGGGCAAATGCCTGGTATGCCCGATGGCCAGTCCGGCCCTGTATAACAGATGTCAAAGGATCCCATATTGTGGTCACTTCTGCCTAAATTCTCCTTTACCTGTTCACTGTTTATCATGTCAGGATTGTGTGAGAGCACTAGGTCCAGCAAGGCCTCTTTTTTCCTATCTGGCTCCTCTACTAGTTGGGACATGAAGCGGTCATTAATCATACAGAGGAAATGATTACCCTTTGTTGTGCTGGAAGTGATATTTCTCTAGTTAATTTCATGATAGTTGAAATCTCCCATTGTGATTGCATTTCCCAGCTGAGAAGCCTTTTTCCATTTGCAGGAGCAGTTGGACTTCTTCAAAATTTCCACTATTAGGTGGTTTATAACCAATTCCCACGAATATATTTATTATGTGTTCCCCCAGTGTGTATTTCACCCGCAGGCCTCTACATAATGGACCATTCACTGATATCTTATACTAGATATTAAGGCTTTATTTACATACAGCCATAGCCCACTCCTCTTTTATTTTCACTATGCATCCTAAAATGGAATATCCCTATAGACTGACTGCCCAGTCACGTGTATCATGCAAACAGGCTTCATTAGTACCCCTAACCCTTACCACATGTACACTAACAGAACGGTCATGAATTGCCCTTCACCCCTTACCTTATTGTATCTGGATTCCACCCACCCTATACCTAGATTATAAGCCTTATGGGGCAGGGACCTCCTATCCTAATGTAGACATACCTAATTTACCCCTTATGATAATGTCTGTATAACTATTTCACTAACCATATACCCCTGTACTAAATGTAAAGTGATAAATATGCCTGTTGGTCCTATATTATAAAAATAAAAATATGCGTATATATGATCATATTGCTCATTCATTGCAATTAGTTCCCAGTCTTACCAGGCAGACTATACATATCCTCAGGCATACAGTTTGATGTTAATGCCATTGTGAATATAAGCATTCTGTGAAATTAAATATTGCTTTTTATCAGACTTTAGAGAGTAGCACCCCTAACTCTCCACTAAGGGGCAGTACAGGTCTCCTGTAAGATTTCCCCAAAGACAAAACACAGGGCAGAGCTGTAGAAACCCAAATCCCTCTTGTTCAGACCAAGTCCCTAATCTCCAGTTGCCTTTCTGGTGCAGCTTGGGGCAAAGTTAGAAAATCCAACTCTTATGATCTTAATCCCTGAAATCATTCTTAACTGACCTTCATCTCCCACGGACATGGTCACTGGTGCCAGCCAACAGGCCATGCCCATCTCCCTATTTACAATGGATCACAAAACATCATAGGCCCCATTTAAACAAATGGTAATTCAGGCATTTGTCTGTTTTTGTGCACCTGGTTTCCCACAGTTCCGTAATAAATCAGCTTCTGTGGTCCTTTAGCAAAAACAGGAGTGATTCTGGAACAAACCAATTTTATAATAGGAGAGAAACACTTCCAAGTTGTTTAAGCTAAGCTTATAACAACCTGACTTCCAGAGAGGTTTCTGTCACATTGCTTGGCAAAGCGCTGGAGACCTCTCTAACATTCAGGGGGTTAATCTTTCAATTTAAATCAAGCATGTTTCCCCCACAGTGCAGTTCGTTTGCTCCAGAATTGCTCCTCATTTTTCTGAATCCGTCCCAGCATCTCTATCCCCTGTGCAATACCCCCCCATACACACGTTGTGGTCCAAGTCAGGAAAAGGGTTTTATACTTGTGATTCTCATGCCGGTGCTAAATTGCAACAGGAATTTAAAGAGTTAAATAGAGAAGTTCTATTATTGGCAGGAAATGCACGTAAATCCAGAGACGCTGGGGGTGGGGGGACTGTATAATGATCAGTAAAATGTATTTATTTTATTTAGAAAGTGTTTTACCAGGACGAATATGTCTTAATGGAATTGTTAAGATGCCAGTGACTACATTGACAAAGAAAAGACACAGTCAATATAAGAGCGGAGTTTTCTATCCAGGGAGCAGCCGTTCAATTAGGAGACTACGGAATTAGTTCAGATTGTCAATGGGAGTGTAAATAAAGGACAGATCTTATGTCTCTTTCAGTTGAGTTCCCCAGATTAACCTCCTGGATGTTACAGAGATGTCCAATGCTAACACGTTGTGAAGAAAAGCATCAGAGACCTCTCTCTGGCACCCAAGGGATTCACATATGGGGACATCGGGATTTATACTTTGGCTTGCCGCCTTAAAGCCGTGACACATGTAATAAAGCAGAACCACCGTAGATGAGAAGGAAACAGTCACTGGGGGTGTGGGGGGGGGGGGAGAGTATGACTCCTGCACCAGAACTGTTAGTTTTATTTCCTGTGCGAAGATGTGACTCTGTTCAGCCATCTACTGTCCGCTGCTCAGCTGTAAAACATCAGTAAATTTAATTTCTTCCTGGGGTGAAGTTATACTTTGTTTGTATACGGACCATATCAAACTAGCTCCGAGATCAAATATTTCTGTTTCAAAATAAGAACGCAGGATGTACCTAAATCTCCTGGACGCATCACACACCTTCAACACCTTCCTTTGTGACCTCACTTGGAGAACTTTGTACAGAGGTACCAACTTCTCTGTGTAGATCAGCTGTAAGACCCAGTATGATACAGTATACAGGTCTATGGCCATATCTTCTGGAAACAAGCAGATACTAATGTCACTCTAATAAACTAGATTACAGTGTGCAGTTCTGGAGACATATCTCCATGGTACTGTGAGGTACTGTCACTCTAATATTCAGGTTAGACCTTATCTAGAGAATAGTTCTGGAGATCTTATCTTCAGGGTATGGTGAGTTGTACTAATGTCCCTATAAACCACCAAAAGGATCTCAGCTACAGTATACTGTTCTACAGACCATATCTCCAGGGTAAGAAAGGTAGATTATTGGAAAGACAACCTAGAACAGTGTACAGTTCTTGATATCACATCCTCAGAAGTACTTTAATAAATAAAGGTAGGTCAAGTCATTTAAATAGTGTAGGTTCTTCATAGCAAAAGACCAAGACAGACTAACATACTAATACATATAGCGTGGAATGCAGGAGGGAGATAGGTGATAGGATAAAAACTTAATATACTAAGGAATTTAATATAGTTCTGGAGGGAAGCATTTTCCGAGAGGGGAACAATGCTAGAACAATAGGTCAAGTCCAGAAGTTTGATGGCGGGATACTTACAAGTAACATGCATAAGGTCTAGTTAAAGGGATAGTAATGTTTCACAAATGCAGCAGCTCCAATTAATCTACATAGTATTTGAGCCATAGAGAGTGTTATTTCAATTCTGTCAGAGTTGTAGTTCAAGAGTAATTGTATGATAAAGTTTCCCCTCCTGCCCCTTTTACCTAGTGTAAGTCATCTCTTCTCAGATGTGGAATCCAGTCCATAGACCAGACAGATAACAGAAGGGGACAATCTTCTTCCTATGAGAACAATGAAAGCCCTGCCCCCCTTGACAAGTTTTTCAGGTTTCTCCCTTATCTTAATTGAAGATTGTCCCTCTCTGCAGTCTACCTGGGCACCTCCCTTCTGATCTGGCTGAACAGTGTTACATCAGTAAAAGGGGCGGGAGGGGGATACTTTGTCATTGAATTACTCTTGAACTACAACTCTGACAGAATTGAAATAACACTCTCCAAAGTCCAGATACTATGATGATTAATTAGAGCTGCTTTTATTATGAAACATTACTATCATGGGCAGCATGGTGGCTCAGTATGGGCAGCACGGTGGCTCAGTGGTTAGCGCTGTTGCCTTGCAGCGCTGGGGTCCTGGGTTCACATCCCACCAAGGACAACATCTGCAATGAGTTTGTATGTTCTCACCGTGTTTGCGTGGGTTTCCTCCGGGTACTCCGGTTTCCTCCCACACTCCAAAAAACATACTGATAGGTGAATTTAGATTGTGAGCCCCAATGGGGACAGTGACCAATATGAGTGTAAAGCGCTGCGTAATCTGTGTGCGCTAAATAAATACATAATAATAATAATACTCTCCCTTTAAATGACAATAAATTAATGGAAAAACCTCCCCGCATAAGTGATAGGTGTAACTCTATAAGGAAAGCTTTGTGTAGGCATGTTTTCTCCGTGGATTGTATAAAATTGCCAATTTTCCTATTAAGATGCACCGATTGGAGGGGTGAACTGGTTTTCATATGCCATTAAACTATGTTTCTATGTTACTAACATCCAAGAAGATCAACAGTTAAAATCTGCAATAACCGTTTTAATTAATTAGCTAATTTCAATATTTGATTAAACGTTTTCAGCCACCTGTACTTCACTCCTTTAGAACACAATGATTTTCAATAGCTCTTTTCTCTCTGAACACTTCAGAATCAATAGGCTTTATAGTGGTAGCCGCGGAATTTGTAATATACAAAGAATAATGTGGATGAAATGCATTTTCACAGAACTATTATTCAGTTGACAGTAATGCTAAAAGCAAAAATTGGTATGTCTTAAAGTAAAATAAGCTAACATTATTTATCATTTCTATACAGCATAATTCAAGAAACGACATTCTCTCATGGAATTGTTCCTGCTTGTCTCGCTCCATTGCGGTTATAAAGAAATAAGTAAGGTTGTTTTGCTAAAGGCTTCATATGCCACAATTCCATTTACTGAACAGCGAACAGTGAAAAGTACTGTGATTTCAATAGCAGGTAAAATGGTAATAACAGTCTGCAATGTATGTAGCTAAATGTCAGTTGCCCTTTCCTGGCTGTAAATGACCATTCACTTTCTGAAATATTCTAGAATTAACCTTCTGGATGCTGGAGTGGTCTCCAACACATTAGAAAGCAATATATTTAAGAACTCGCTAACATCCAGTGGCTTAAAGGAGCAGTAAACTTTTTTTATGAACAAATATATTTTGTAGGGATTTTCCTATTGAGTAAAATAAGGGTACTCCCACTGCAGAGAGATTTATATTTCCAGAGTTATTACAGTTTAAACCCATGTATTTTTACATTACCAGTGCCCTCTAGTGGTCAAATTCTAATTAGATTTCCTGTTAGATTCTAATGGAGAGGAAAGTCTGAAAAGTCAGAGACATACAGTTCTCCGTAGAATGTGATAGAAACTGCTGAGTCACTTCCTGTCAGTTAGAACTATCAGGAAGTAAACACAGTAAATTCACTTCCTGTCAGTTAGATCTATCAGGAAGTAAAACAGTAAATTCACTTCCTGTCAGTTAGAACTATCAGGAAGTAAACAAAGTAAATTCACTTCCTGATTATTTGAACCGCTATAAATTTTGAATAAAACATCTGACAGCGATGGGAGTGACCTTGTTTTATTCAGCAGGAAATGCTCTGTAAAATATGTCTTTTCATAAAAAAAGTTTACTGCTCCTTTAACACCTTAAGGACCAGATGCACAGACATGAAGCCAAAACTTAAGGACCACAAAGCATTTTTTTTTTTATCGGAATCAGAGGTCCTCAAACGAAGTACAGCTGAGTGGGGACCCCTGAATTCCATGACATTCATGTATGTCCTTGGTCCTTAAGGGCTTAATAACCCCAATAACACTCTTGCATTGTCTGCTGTTCCAGTCTGGTTTCTAAGTCTGCAGTAGAGTTAGTCTGAGATGGGTTATACTTTGTATTTTACTGTAATGTATACGTTTCTGTTATAGAATTAGTCTTTATCTTATTCTAGTGACTTTAGCTGCATGTATTGTGTATTGGAGTCCACGGTCTGTATTCTGATCCTGTCCTGTCTCCCACAGGTAACCGCCTTACTTGAAATTGCAACTTACAGACCATCACTGTTTATTGGTATCATATGTTCTATTTCTTGATGTGCAAATGGCCTGACTGGGCCTACTTGCTAGGATCACATGATGCGGCCTTTAAAAAAAAATCTTTTCTCCAAGCAGTGTTAGTATTAGCTGCTCCAAGTCCGGTATCTACATCTGCAGTAGAGTTAGCCTGAGTTGGCCTGAGATTGGACTGAGGACTCACCTGTCTACATCTAACAGATGAAGATTAAGACTTCAACAGCACTACAGCTTGGAACACCTGTCTGAGGTAAATAATTGACTCTGGAGTTTTGGGATCCCTGTAGCACTTCATTTCATCTGTCAGTGAGTGCACTCCAAGCACAGGATCCAGAGGAAGCAACTTACTGTTCACTAAACCATTCCATTGTCATCTCATCAGTGCAATACTCACCTTTATCATCAAAACTGGCTGCAACTGAGCTAATTCTCTCCTGGTCTGGGCTGGAAACAAAAGCTGCATTGCACTTCATGTAGACAACTGAAGAAATCTGCCTCTAAGTCATCGGTCACTCACACCATCACCACCCTGCCACTCAGATGAACTTATAGTGTTATTACATAATGCATCTGTTAATTTTCTTATTGTTTTTGCCACCGCATCTGTGAAAAATGTAAAACATTTTCTGCTCTCCCACCTGCTCAACAATCTTTATATCTCCATCCCTTTTACATTCCCCTATGATTTGTTCATGTGAGATGTTCTGTTACCTCAGTTCTTTATGTCCATCCACCAAGAAAAAACCCACAACTCTTCACTCAACCAAATCCTCCTCTCACCTGCTCCTTCTGACTGCATCTCTTCTCATGGCTGCAGGAGACATCTCTCCTAAACTTGGTCCCACCTGCTCCCATGCTAGACTGCTGCCTACCCGCTCTCCTTGTGGGGCAGACCCCAGCGATTTAGTCACTGTTCCCTGCCTCCCTCCATCCCTTTCTCCTGTGCATTATGGAAGCTCGCTCTCTACTTAATCTCCACACAATTCATGACCTCTTCCTCTCAAATTCTCTTAACCTATTCACTATCACAGAACCCTGTCTCTCACTTTCTGGCTCTTCTGCTGAAGCTGCCCTCTCCTGCGGTGGCCTCTCTCTCTCTCACACACTGTGCCCTGATGGAAGGAGTGGAGTTGTGGGACTTCTATCTCAGCTCTGCTGCTCCAGGCCTCTGTTCCTTCCTCCATCACTCTTCGTTACCTCCTTGGACCTTCATGCAGTCCAATTTTTCTCCCCAGTCCCTCTCCTGCTAGCCGTGATTTTCCGGCCACCAAGCAACAGTTCCACCTTCCTCTCCGAATTTGAAGCTTGTCTTTCTGTCTTTTTGTCATCCAATCCAATCATCCACACTCATCACTTTCACCATCTCCTGAAAACCCAACTGCTCAAGGAGGATCTCAGTAACAATATCCTCCTTGTGCCACAGACCGTCCCATTTGAATCCTTCTGCACTTCCTTCACTAAACCTGTTACTTATCCTACTCCTGTCTCTGTATGTCATCATGATTTCTAATTAGATTGTAAGCTCCTTGAGGCAGGGTCCCTTTCCCAGTGTATGATTCCCTTTGTTGCAATTTTCCCCCCAAAATAATGTAATGATCACACTTCAGCCTAATGCTCTTAACCCTATATAAAAGCGCTATATAAATATAGATACATACCTTATTATTATTCATCGTCCATTGACTCACAATACATTTAGTCTAAATAAAAGAATCCTTAAGTAATTAGCAATTATTTCCCCCAATGAAAGTAAAAATAACTTGCTGTCAGATTGGGTTCTCCTTAGCGCTCAGTACAATATAGGTATATAAGAGCACAGAGAAAGAACATCTAATGTAATACTTGGTTCCACAAACAAGATAAAATACAATTACTAAATTCCTCTTGTACACAGGACCATATGCCCCTCCCCTTCCTTTAAAACTATAAGTGCCAGAGGGGTGTCTTGACGCACTGACACTTGGGACTCTCATCTGGCACTTAATGGGTTAAGCCTAGAGCCATGACCCTCCGACCTCAGGTCTTGACACCACCCTTGTCCTGCCTGCTTCTACTACAAAGCTGATTACAGCCAGCCCTACAGGTGCAGTAGGAACAGGAGAAAGATGGAGAAGGATGGCGTCAGGACCTCAGACTGGCGGGATGCTACTCGAGGTTTAAAGGGATAGTAATACTTTAAAATTACTAATCCCAATATTGTAGTAGTAAAAAAAAAATTAATTGCCCCCAGTGACATCTCTCAAATCTTTATGAGAGATATTCCCTCGCAGAGTTCCCCCTCCCTCCCCCTTCACTGAAGTCAGCGTTCTAGCCGACTGCAGGGATATTCTGTCTTATGTGCATCAGGCGGCTCTGCAGCAGAGCACAGGTCGCGTTAGTACGTGTGCTTGATTTGATTTCTGGCACTCAAAGGGTTAAGTTCTTTAATATCACTAGAGTAGCTTTACTTATATTGTAAGCTGTGTAGTATCAGTAGTGTAGCTCCATTTCAACTATAAGCTATGTGGTATAACTTGCCTTACTTCACAAAATGAATGCTCATTTTAAAATTAACGATGGTGGGCTGAAACAGTGGGCTTGAACAATAATACATATGGGCCACTTATTTGTATGTTCCCCCTCAGGCCCCATGTTGGCAGCCCCCCCCTGACACTAAGTGTAGTTATACAAACACTAACTCCTACATCCACAACAAAGAGGAGGACAAGTATATACTGTGGTGGTGCACACCCACGGCAGCTGCTGTGAAGCTTTATCGGTTATTGCAAGCTCCTGATTTCAAAGCTAATTCGACTATTCTCCTCCTTTGTTATTGTAACGGACCCTGGGCCGTTACTTGGGTCCTTGACTGGACCTCAAACAGTTGTTTCAAAGACTATGGGCCTGTGGCCTTATTTGAACTATGATAGGGGTTCCCCTAGCCCTATGCTACAAGATTTTATGTCGAATATTGTACATTTGTATATTGTCGAATGTCGTATGTTTAATGTATGGCGAACGTTTTCGTTATTGTATGTGGTATGTTTGAGGGTTTACTCCAAGGGAATAGGCAGGGAGGGGTTAATTATTTCAATATGTATTGCAGACTCCCAAACCTTTTGCTTAATTATTCAACCCCTGGCCCAGTTCTCAGATGTGTATTCCCTCTAGTCAGTCCATTGTTTTTGTCCAGACGTTGATTAATCATGTTAAGTCTACCATTGTCAATATTGTGTTCAGTAACCCATCTCCCATTGGTCTGTTTCCCTTAGTTACTATTGGTCCCTTTGTACCCTCTGCCATTGGTCCATTGTTCCCCGTCACCATTGGTCTGTTGTATATGCCCATTGTGTTGGATTGGTCACTGGGCCAAGCCTGCATTAGAATGCCTGGCCCTTCCCCTCCCTATTGTGATAACCATGTGTAACTGTATAAAAGATGTGTGATGTGTTCAATAAAGTGTTCTTGTTTGGGAGTAAACTGTCTCTGAGTTTACTTTCTGACTGGGGTGGTCTAAAGAGTCCTCTTTGACTCCCATCCCCCCCCTCGCAATTGAGCCATTCACTACTCGAAGATCGAAGGCGTCGACGTCGAACTAATCCGACCTCCTGGGAATACTACCGGACCGGGACATCCGACGCAGCTCAGCCGAACCTCGAAGGCGAGATTTCGGGAACGACGGCCCAGTTCATACCGGTGGCTAGGGTTACCGTTATACTGGTGGCAGGCGACGGGATCGATTCGAACTGAAATCAGCATACAGGGGGAGATACAGCCGCTGGCTTGACCCCGGTTTCAGCAACGGTGATCGAACTGAAACCAGCATCCAGGGGGAGATACAGCCGCTGGCTTGACCCCGGTTTCAGCAACGAACGAATCTCGCCAAAAGAGGTCCCAGAGCAGCAGGAAGTGTCCGAGTTCCCAATAAATGGCGGATTTGTATAAATATGCTCCGCTGGTGGCCCTACAAAAGCTGGTGGAACAACGAGGCCGCAACGCAGCTAACCTACGAAAACAGGACTTGATCCAAATACTGCTGGAAACTGATACGGAGGCAGCGGACTTGGCTAGGCGAACGGAGTTACCGTCTGAGGACACTTTTGCAGCGTTCTCCGGTCTATCCGAACTGGCCGGTTCGACACAGCGGGTGCTCGATCCGATGGCAGACCGCTTGCAAGGGGGAAGTGTCGGAGCACGTAGATGGATCAACGGCGAAGATCCGGTCACCAGCATAGTAGCTCAGAGGTTGGCCTTGTATGGTCCGAACCCGTCAACAGAAGTCATCGATAGGTTGATGGCGGAAGCCAGGGTGGACTGGGCGAAGACCCTACCGGGGGTCTCTTGATCTGCTACAACCCCAGAGACCGGCTCCGACTCAGGAAGGGTGACTTTGCCTATTAGTTTTCAAGCTTTCCCTACCTTTGATGATCGGAAAGGGGATATTGACGGATTTTTGCTCGACTTCGAGAGGATGTGCCAGTTGACGCGGGTAGATGAAACCCAATGGACTGCCATTCTCGCAGGGAAGCTCACGGGAAGGGCTATGGAAGCTTACCGGGCTGTACCGGAGACGGACATATTGGACTATGAGGAGGTCAAGAAGAGGCTCCTGGCCCGGTACGCCATTACTTCAGACACGTACCGCCGGCAGTTCAGGGAGACACTAAAGAAAAGCCAGGAGTTCCACACGGAGTGGGCTTATGGATTGGAAAGGGCCGCTCGCAACTGGCTGCACGGATGCGGGGCCCAGTCTTTTGAGGACTGCTGTCAGCAGCTGATGCTTGAACAGTTTTACTTAAACATACCGGACCACATTAGGGATTGGGTCCGGGACCGCAAACCCTCTACCCTTATGGAGGCAGCGCAACTGGCAGATCACTTTGAGGACACTAGGAAAATGGGTAGCCGATCCCAGCGGCTGGCAAGCGGGGGGAGGGCCTAGGACAGCAACTCCCGGGAACCTGTCCACCCGGCACGGACTTTCACAGGGTCCCGCTCCTACCTCTCAACAGAGGGACCCCAACCCCGGCCCTCGCTGCTTCTCCTGCAACCAGCTGGGCCACACCCAATATACTTGTCCCCTGGGCCGCAAGACCACTAACAGGAATGTAGTTCCTAGGGAACAGTCTAACCGGTACCCCGCAGGCCCCCGGTTTAGCACTGTACCTCAAATGACCAGGATGCCCCCCAAGGACTCTCATTGCATCCAAGACACTGGCCCCTATGGAACCTGCACCCGATCTTACGTCCAGGAATGGCCCCAGCCAGTGGAGGTTCCCGCTTCGCCGGGGGGACCCCCCAAGTGGGAGTTATCACAAGAAATTGCCCTCACCCAGGATCTTGTGGAGGATAACCGACAACAGCACCGACAAACGGTATACCTCAACGGGAATCCAGTCTCTGGACTACGAGACTCAGGAGCCACACTAACCTTGGTCCAGCCTGACTGCTTGTCCCCGCATTATAAGACCAATCGGAACGTGGATGTACGCGTAGCCGGGGGTAGAGTCTACCAATTACCCACGGCCAATGTGCACCTCAACTGGGGTTCCGGTCAGGGCGATCGGTGCGTGGGAGTGATGCCAGGATTACCCGCTGAAGTACTGCTGGGGAACGACTTGGGCCATATGCAAAGCTGGTTTGCCTCCACCCCGCCTCCGGAAAACTGTCAGGTGATCACCCGAGCGGCTGCCCAGCGTCAGATGGTAAGCCCCCCGACACCCCCACCCGTAGACCCTGACGCTGACCATCCCCTCCACTGGTTACCCCCTGCAGAATTCCGCGCAGCCCTCTTAGATGACCCCAAGTTAGCAGGATACAGGCGACTTGCAGACTCCGGGGAGACAGGCCCAGGGGGGGAAAAGTTCCTTTGGGAGAATGGTCTCCTCTACCGCAGCACACCATCCCATTGCCAGGGCGCCACCCAGCTAGTGCGGACCCAACTCGTAGTTCCCTACCAGCATAGGGCTGCCTTATTGTCCCTGGCCCATTAGATTCCCTTAGCCGGCCACATGGCAGTTCGACGCACCGAACAACGGGTGAGTCGAGCTTTCTTCTGGCCAAAACTATCCCGGGATGTTCGCAACTTTTGCCGCACCTGCGACATTTGTCAGCGGGTAGGCAAGAGAGGTGACCACCCAGCCGCCCCTTTACAGTCCTTACCCTTGATAGGTGAGCCATTCCAGCGGGTAGTCGTGGACATTATAGGGCCCTTAGCCCGTCCCAGTCGCACTGGTAAACGGTTCATCCTTACCATTGTGGACTTTGCCACACGGTACCCTGAAGCCGTGGCCCTCTCAAGCATTACTGCCGAGAGTGTGGCGGATGCCCTGGTTACAGTATTTTCACAAGTAGGGTTTCCCGCAGAAGTCCTTTCCGATCAGGGTTCCCAATTCACCGCCGAAGTTATGCAGCAACTATGGGAGCTGTGTGGGGTGAAGCCTATTCACACCACAGCATACCACCCCCAGACCAATGGCCTCTGTGAACGGTTCAACGGAACCCTGAAACAGATGTTACGGGCTTTCACGGAGATGCACCGGGACTGGGAACGCTATTTGCCCCACCTGTTGTTTGCCTACCGGGAGGTGCCTCAGGAGTCCACGGGCTTCTCCCCTTTTGAGTTACTGTTCGGGCCCAAAAGCATCAGAAACAGCAGTATGACAAGCGGACGCAGATCCGAGAATTTTTCGCTGGGCAGCAGGTATTAGCCCTGAGCCCCGTGAAAGGGAATAAGTTGCAGACTGCCTGGGTAGGCCCCTACCGGGTGGTGGATAGACAGGGAGAGACTACTTATGTGATTGCCAAAGGGCCTCACTTACGGGACCGCCGGACCTGCCACGTGAATGCCCTGAAAGCCAATCACCAGCGGGAGGAGGTAGTGTTAGCCATCTGTACGCAGGCTGGGGACGACCCGGAGGAACAGGATATTCCTGACCTCCTGGCCGCCTCTAGGGAACCCAGCAGTCCCAATCTTCCCAGTCTAGGGTCCCAGCTTAACCCCGCCCAACGCCAACAGATACAGGACATGGCCCAGAAGTGGCCACAGCTGTTCTCTGCACGGCCTGGCCTCACTAACGTAGCCCAGCATCCAGTCCTCACCACGGGACAGGAGGCCCTACGTCTGCCCACCTACCGGGTCCCCCAGTCAGTAAGAAAGGGCATGTTGCAGGAAATTCAGGAGATGTTGGAGTTAGGGGTCATTGAGCCCTCTACCAGTCCTTGGGCCTCGCCGGTAGTTCTGGTCCCTAAGAAAGATGGAACCACTAGGTTCTGTGTGGACTACCGGAGGCTCAACGACCGGACCATCAACGACCGGACCATCACCGACGCCTACCCCATGCCCCGGGTGGACGAACTCCTAGACAGGCTCGCAGGCGCTAGCGTAGTCTCCACCCTCGACCTTAGTCGGGGGTACTGGCAGATACCCCTCGCCCCTGAGGCGGTGGCCAAATCCACCTTCATCACCCCGTTTGGCCTCTACCAGTTTACGGTGATGCCATTCGGGATGAAGAATGCGCCGGCTACTTTTCAGAGGCTAGTAGATCATCTACTAACAGGGGCACAGGATTTTGCCTGTGCCTACTTAGATGACATTGCCATTTTTAACGACTCCTGGGAGGAGCATCTTCTGCACCTGGAAGCCATCTTAGGGCGCATTGCGAGAGCAGGGCTAACTCTGAAGCCTGACAAATGGCAGATAGGGATGGGGGAAGTCCAGTACCTAGGTCACCGGGTGGGAGGTGGACAGCAACGGCCTGAACCCGCTAAGATCGCTGCCATTGTTGACTGGCCCACCCCACGCACCAAGAAACAAGTGCTGGCCTTCCTGGGCACAGCCGGATACTATAGGAAGTTTGTTCCGCAGTACAGTGCCATAGCCAAACCCCTCACAGACTTAACTAAGAAGGCACTGCCCCGGAACGTAGACTGGTCCCCGGACTGTGAAAAGGCCTTCCAAGCTCTAAAGGAGGCCTTGGGCAAAGGGCCTGTGTTGGCCGCACCGGATTTTAACAGAGCTTTTCTGGTCCATACAGATGCCTCCGACTACGGACTAGGGGCGGTGCTGAGTCAAGTCAACGACGCCGGGGAGGAACATCCAGTTATTTACTTGAGCCGCAAATTGCTACCCCGGGAAGCTGCCTATGCTGCAGTGGAAAAAGAATGTTTGGCGTTAGTCTGGGCCCTCAAGAAACTGCAGCCATATCTATTCGGACGCGAGTTTACAGTGTTCACCGATCACAATCCCCTGGTGTGGCTCAACCGGGTAGCCGGAGACAATGGACGGTTGTTACGCTGGAGCTTGGCCCTTCAAGCTTTTAATTTTACAATCAAATACCGTTCTGGAAGGGAGAACCAGAACGCTGATGGTCTGACCCGCCAGGAAGAGGACTAATAGGCTGGCCAGGCTTTCCCCGTGTGTGTGGACTAAAAAGGGGGAGTGATGTAACGGACCCTGGGCCATTACTTGGGTCCTTGACTGGACCTCAAACAGTTGTTTCAAAGACTATGGGCCTGTGGCCTTATTTGAACTATGATAGGGGTTCCCCTAGCCCTATGCTACAAGGTTTTATGTTGAATATTGTACGTTTGTATATTGTCGAATGTCGTATGTTTAATGTATGGCGAACGTTTTAGTTATTGTATGTGGTATGTTTGAGGGTTTACTCCAAGGGAATAGGCAGGGAGGGGTTAATTATTTCAATACGTATTGCAGACTCCCAAACCTTTTGCTTAATTATTCAACCCCTGGCCCAGTTCTCAGATGTGTATTCCCTCTAGTCAGTCCATTGTCTTTGTCCAGACGTTGATTAATCATGTTAAGTCTACCATTGTCAATATTGTGTTCAGTAACCCATCTCCCATTGGTCTGTTTCAATTAGTTACTATTGGTCCCTTTGTACCCTCTGCCATTGGTCCATTGTTCCCCGTCACCATTGGTCTGTTGTATATGCCCATTGTGTTGGATTGGTCACTGGGCCAAGCCTGCATTAGAATGCCTGGCCCTTCCCCTCCCTATTGTGATAACCATGTGTAACTGTATAAAAGATGTGTGATGTGTTCAATAAAGTGTTCATGTTTGGGAGTAAACTGTCTCTGAGTTTACTTTCTGACTGGGGTGGTCTAAAGAGTCCTCTTTGACTCCCATCCCCCCCCCTCGCAATTGAGCCATTCACTACTCGAAGATCGAAGGCGTCAACGTCGAACTAATCCGACCTCCTGGGAGTACTACCGGACTGGGACATCCGACGCAGCTCAGCCGACCTCGAAGGCGAGATTTCGGGAACGACGGCCCAGCCCATACCGGTGGCTAGGGTTACCGTTATAGTTATACTGTAGAAAGTAACACTGCTGTTACATTAGGAGATAGGGAAAGCTGCTGTTGACATTTTGACACTAGTTATGTGTAGAGGCAGACAAACAGTGGGGAGCTGGGGTTGCTTGAGGTTGCAGGTAGCGTGGATGTGACTTCTTTGTAGACAGTGACAGAAAACTTATATTTATAACATTTTAACTGTAGGTGATAGAAATAGGCAGGATTTTCTTTGACCCGAGCTTTGACAAACGGACAGTGACAAATACTAGAGACAGACATTCATCATATTTTAAGACTGTCAGAAAATCCCTCCACACACCAACAGCTCTGTCATGTACATTACAGTAAAATTGAACGCTGCTTTCATTATGTGCACCAATTGTGCTGGAGGCAGGGGTAAGAGGATAGTAGTGCATGGATGAGTTGGTAGTGGTAAGGTTGTAGTGTAAAAAATAACTATGGCTATGACTGCTGCAGCTTATACTAAGCAGGCCATTTTAAATGTGGCATAAAAAAGTTCCTCCACCACCACCAGTAATAGTACTAAACATTGTAACATTAAAGATGGCTGGTCACATTGCAGTGTTGATGCCATAGTAGAGGATTAGCAGTGAGACCAACTGATGCATCAGACAGTAACAGTAACAGCCAACCATAAACTAGTGGTCATTGTTCTTTAAATCCCCCTAAGATTAAAGAAAAAAAAAACTTTTCAGACCATAAAAAACCCAAGAAGAATATAAATGTAGTGAAAGAGGAAGAGGATGAATATGATGAGGACATAATTGATATTGATGATGATGATTTATAATATGTCCCATCCCCATTCTTCCATTCTTCTGATACAGATGAAACAGGGGGAAGATCGAAGATATTATGGCTAAAAACAATCTTCCAGCACTGATAAAGGAACACTATGCCTATTTATAGACTCATGTCAACAAGAAAGTCCATCTCTTGGGAATTAAACTTGACAAAAAAACATAATTATCAAATTGACCATCATCAACATCACCACTTCCAAGTCAAACTCACATATTGTTGACTAAGTAGCAACACAGGTAGGTCATTAACATTCACAGCTGTATCTATGGGTGCTTCTGGTGCGGTTTGAAGTTAAGTACCACTGACACCTACTGTTTGTACTAACTGCAACATCTATCCCTAGTAGCAGTAGCAGAAGTAGTAGCAGCAGCAGTAGTAGTAGTAGTAGCAGCAGCAGTAGTAGTCATCCTTCAGAAAGCCCTCAGTCTATGAAAACTGTAGTATGAAGATACTTCACTCTCAATCCAAAGGCTAAACATGTTGCTATTTGCTGTCTCTCTATAAAAAACATTAAAACACAATTACATGCTTGATTAGGGGACTATTCAGCAGTACCACAGATATGCAACAAGTAGCAGCAATAGTAGCACTGAGCCTAGGGCACATGGTAGTATTGTAGATGACTCAGAGTGGGACAACATTTCTTTAATTACAATAGCACCCATCTCTCCTACTACTGTTGGCCAAATGCAAAACATGGCATATAACTTAATTGGAGAGGGTAGAGAGTCAGAGTTCTTGTCACCATTTTGAAAAACTATTAAGTTATACAGTTATATGTGCTGCCAACCCACAATCATGGAGTTCTTAGAAAGAAGTCAAAACTGCCTAAAAATCACCCAAAGATGTCTGTGGAACAACAAACTTACCAAAACAGTAGCAGCTGACATGGTTCCCTATTCTTTTGTTGAAGTCAGAAGTTGTAATGATTGACTATCATGTGTATACCCTACTGGCATTACCCAAGATGCAGGACTTTTCACGTATGGCTGTGCCAGAGTTCTACAAGCAGGTGGTTAGTGTGAGAGCAAAGGGCTGTAAAACATCATGGCAGGAAAGTTCAACTGACCACAGATATGTACAGAATGGACTTTATGAATGGCATTGCTCACTGGGCATCTTTTCTATCAGTGGGCAGCAGTAGGTCACCACCAATGACAAAGGCCAGGAGCATGCCACTTGAGACAATCCCCAAAACTGCAGATATGTTGACCTGCAGCAGCAGCTGGCTTAGTGTCTATGGACAATGGCTCCAATATAACAGCCATCTTAATAATAGCAGATATGGTGCATGTCACATGCCTTATTATTATCCTAAATCTAATTGTTACTAGATTCCTCTCAGCAGGGAAGGACTGTGAACTTGTGTGTGGGGGGGCAAATACAATCAAGTGGCCTATTTCTACTATCACTCCAGACCATTGTCCCAGCCCAACCCCTTTTGTTAATTATAAAATTGGCATTAATGTTGGGAAGTAAGGCAAATTATACCACGGAGCTTACAACTGAATTTGGTGTACACTATTGAAACCATAGAGTTTACAAGGGAAAAGAGATAATCTACTAGTGTAGTTCCATATGCGTTGTAGCTCTGTGGTATCAGTAAGCTCTGTGGTATCAGAAAGCTCTGTGGTATCAGTAAGCTCTGTGGTATCACTAGTATAGCTCCATTTTCAGCAGCAAGTGGGAGACTGAGTGAAGCAGTGGCCTACCAGCCCAGACATATGACTGGCCCAGATTAAAATGGAGGTCCCTACCAGGTGAAATTCCTTATTGTACACACTAGATCATTTGTAAGAGCAGAATAAGGCCATTGGTGACTATACAATGCTTAACTTCAAAGCTTACTAGGAGGCATCTTTGTAATTAGATCAGTGGAAGCTAATGTGTAATGTATGGTAGCTGCTGAAAACTTCTAAGGAGGTCACCTTGCTGGTTAGTCATGCTGCAGCAGGGAGTAGTGACAAGTGAGATACTTCTAATTATATATTTACTATACAAACAATGAAGAACATAGCGGATGATTCTTATAATAATGACAACAGTAACATGTACCGGCTGGTGAATGGCATGTTAGTTGATTTGAGCAGGATGTCCATTAAAGCAATTGAGGAATACTGTAACAGTTTTATGGACACTCAGACACAGTAGGTTTAGATAAAACACAGTTTTATTGAAAAAACACAGAATAGGAATAACCCTTGCAGGTCCAGTAATATATGTACACAATATAGTGCTGACACAGGTCAGGTTACAGTAATCAATACCCACACGGGTCCAGTATATATATATATATATATAACAGCAATAATATAATACTGACACAGGTCAGGTATAGCTTGTGTGATTCCCAAATGAGACAGCAGTGAAAGGGTTACTATTAGGCCAGGAAGATTGACAGGCCCTAATAGCGCGAGACCCACCAGACACTCCCTACGCAGAGAGTGACACAATAGCGAGTAATGCCACAGGAGTAAACGGAGGCCCCGGACAAGTGGTAGACTGCCGTAGCAGTAACGGAGGACTGCAACTGTAGGCACAGAAGAACACACAACTGAGACTGCAATGACTGTAACCCAATGGAATATGGCATCAACCCCAAAAGGGTTAACGAATGCTCAGACCTGGAGTCGACTGGCAGATAGTGAGAGCAGCCTGAGGTGCCCAGGGATAGACCAACCTCAGCTTACAGCAGTAAAAGGTCAAGCGTACCGTGGTGCAACCAGATGGATCTACCACACCGGGGTGTTGGCCCACGGGACACAATAGGTGACCGGGTCACAGTAACGAGGCTGCCTGAGCAGCAACGAGGCAACAGAGGATCTGTCTGTAGACAGAGAGGACACCGGATGACCGCCCCTAGCAGGATACCGGATGGGACAGCAGACCGCACCTGATACACGGAACAGGAATGTTTGTCAAAACCGGGTCGGTACACAGAGCAGGAACGTCAGCCAGGCCAGGTCGGTACACAGAGCAGGAACGTCAGCCAGGCCAGGTCGGTACACAGAGCAGGAACGCCAGCAAGGCCGGGTCTGTACACAGAGCAGGAACATCAGCCAATCCGGATTGGTACACAGAACAGGAACGTCAGCCAATCCGGATTGGTACACAGAACAGGAACGTCAGCCAGGCCGGGTCGGTACACAGAGCAGGAACATCAGCCAATCCGGATTGGTACACAGAGCAGGAACGTCAGCCAATCTGGGTCAGTACACAGAGCAGGAACGTATACAGCAGAGTAGTCAGGCAGTCCGGGTCATATACAGGGATCGCACAAATTACTGGAACAAGCGTTGCCAACGGAGACACCACGAAAGGGCACAGGAGAAGTGACAGGGCACAGTATTTAAGGACAAATACTGGGCAGAGCAAAGCCACACCAACCAATAAGAGGCATCAGGAAGTAAAACTGACAGAATGTCGCCAGCATTAGCACGGGCACCGTGATAGATACATTCTTGTTACATTGTTGAACCCCCGCTCTAGGTTCTGTATTTTTTTGCTAAGGCATGAGTAACAGCACTCTGAGGAATTGGACTCTGTAAACGTTTATGAGGATATTCTTATAGATCAAGTGGAAGATTGCACTGGGAAGGATGAGAGAGCGAAAGAAAGAGAGAAACATAGGTCCCCAAAACTACTGGTGCACATCTATGAAACTTGCTTCAGGAATATGGGTTGGACCCCTCCTCATCCCTCTTCACAACCTTGTCACACGGTGTGCATATAACAGTTAATAACAGTTGTACCCAATGAAAAATAATCCCTCACCCAGGATTTCTGGGGTGGTGGTGGTGAAAAAGGATGTTGTTGACTGGATGTACCTGCAGTGGCTTGTAATGCTGCTGCTGTCACAGCACTAGTACACTGGTACTACCACCACTACCTCATTTATTTTTATCACTGTCACCGTTACACCCTCCACCACCACCATTAACACCCATGGCCAGGGTGGACACACCAGCCATATGATCCTGATTTTAAACAATGTTTAGTCTCAGATGACTCAGGAGAAAGAAGCAAACACATGCGATCACCGCTGGTGGTGATACCCATTCTTATCTGCATGTATATCTCCCAATCTTCATTGGTTTGTACCAACAAATCTATACTATTGTCTTCTTCAGCACCCTCAGAGTCCTCACCACCACCAGTCTCTTCCTCTTTCCTTAATGACAAATGTGACTTAGGGACCCTGGTGTCACATCACAAGCTCCGACATCTGCACTGCTCTACTACTGCACACAGCCACCTCTAACAATCATCCTTTTGGGTATGTTGCAAGGTATGGCAGCACTATCTGCTGGGCTGAGTGGACTCCCACTGCTGCTGGTTGTGAATTTCTCCACATCAGATTCTTTTCAACTATTCTTACTCATATTGTCCAGCAAGCAATTTTCAACAGTACTCACTTTATTTTTCTCTCTCAATGATCTCTGCCTGGGTCTCCTACTACTACTGCTGATCTACAACCACTGAGCATAGGTGGAAGTTCCAGGTTTTTATATTATTGTGGCACAAATTCTCACAGCTATAAAAACGTAGGCAAAAAAGTCAATATTCTAATGGGAAAGTCATTGGTATGATAAAGCACAAGTTCTAGGTATTTCAATCATGGGAATTCACACATTAAAATGGTACTTTGAGAATTTTCCACCCGAATTCCTATGAATTCCTATGAAAAAAGTGGATTCTCCCCATCTCTGGGTGGGAGTTGTAATTCCCAACAGC
Organism: Rhinophrynus dorsalis; assembly: GCA_037306005.1. Taxonomy (NCBI): domain Eukaryota; kingdom Metazoa; phylum Chordata; class Amphibia; order Anura; family Rhinophrynidae; genus Rhinophrynus; species Rhinophrynus dorsalis. The sequence continues at coordinate 126,869,394 of CM074728.1, forward strand.
TGGACAACTGACAATTGACTCCACAGCATTACAATTCCCCATATCAGATGTATCTATAACAATCTTGATTAGATTCAAATTCATTTAAAACTTTACTGTCTTAAGGTGTGAAGTCCTCCCGTTTACTTAGTCACCTTAAACTCATCTAATACTAACTTTTATATCTCCATCTATTCACTATTAATAGGGATAAGTAAAACAAATCAGTAAGTTAAAGTTATATATGTAACAGGCTATTTTGCAAGTCACAAAACTTGCCCTGTGAAACAGATGTTTTGTTTGCTTCTCCATCAAGTCAGTCATCACGTGATATCTACAGAAAAAAGCAGTTTCTTCTACCATGAGATGTAAAACAGGTTTCTGTCTGGGTCCTTCACTTTAACAAGGTAGGGGAGCTTTTTCAGGGTATATATTTGTATTTCCCAGAGGTAAACACTATATTTAGTATCTGCCCTGGAAAATAGGAAGCGCCACAAATATCAAATTATTTTCTTATCTTATTGTGCAATAAAATACAGACATATATTTAACCTTTATAAAATCAGTCTTAAACAATACCCAGGATAAGGATTTTCCAAAAGTCCTTTAGAATCCTATGCAGCTTATTGTATGGTTTGGGATTCCCATCAATATACTACAAAAAAACAAAGACAAAAAACAGCGCAGGGAATTCCTCTAAGTGTAGTATCTTCACAATTTCCAGCCTTCACCTTCACCACGTGCATATGAATGGTACTCACTTTTTCGAGAGGATAAAACTGCCTCTCAGTATATCTTACACTCCTGGTATATACCCCAGGTTCGGTAATCACCTCTCAGTCTCCCAGGTATCTTCCATCAATAGATCCTTTTGTAATTCTTCTATGGGTACAGAATCTTCTCCTTACTCCCATAGTCTATCTTTAGGTGGGTAGTGTCTTCTGGGTATATTATTATAGACTAATAGGTATGATATAAATAAATAAAATGTAGCACCATACGCCGGTGAATAAGGCTATTAGTAATTTTATTTTAAAATAATATCTAAAAAATTTTTTTTTAACATAAAAATATATTGATATATTAAAACTAATAATCAAACAAATATACTAGCTCAACAGAAATAATAGCTCAACGCGTTTCGCAGGACTAACCCACTTTCTCAAGAGCTGCTAATAGCTGTTTTTTGTCTTTGTTTTTTTTTAGCTTTTTCAGGGGTTTAGTAGGCAGGCAAGACTGATGGGCAACTACTCCCCACCTTCAATCTCCCCTTCCCCAGCATCCCCTCTGATGTTTTCCCATTAACAATCCATCCCCGGTTCCATATTCCCACCCTCTCCTCTCTGTGTACTGTCCATGTAGCTAACATCAAGGAAAGAAGTGTATCTACAGGTCTGGAAGTGGCAACCATTTTATTTTTTTCCTCGGTTGGATAGTGGTGGTCAGTAGGAAGTGTATTCATACCTGGGAACTTTGACTTCTGGAGTCGCTGGAGGGGACTCATATGGTGCTGATGTGGAGAGACCAATGTGGCAATTTGGGGTAAAAGTGGGAAGGGCTTAATCACGAGTAGGGGCAGGGCTTAACAAAATGTGGAAAAGTGTTAGTAATAGGCTGGGGAAGGAGGAGAAGTGGGAGGGAAATGCAAGTTTACAGTGTGAGGGGTTTGAACACACTCCCTGAGAAAACGTGATAACCCACTGACTGCCACAGGGTTGTGTAAGTGTGTACCTGATGGCTGCCTGTCCTCTGTGTTGTATGGCAAATGATGACAGTGAAGTAATAATCTAGCAGTACTACTGTATTAGTGATATAATGTATTTGGATGGTGAGCGTGTTAGAATCAGATAGTTATTGTCATCGTTTTGATAACTGCACTGTTGATGGTGACACTATCCAGTCCTGTGTACATATGTATAGGTGGACTAGGCAGGGAGTGATTTATACAATTACGCTGTTTTTATGAGTGTGTATATTGGTATATTGGGAATGGGGAGGATAGCAATATGCTTTTCTGCTATTTATGGTGACTATTGTTTATAGTAAATACTTGTAATTTTTTTATTCTTACATTATTTGTGTTGGTACTTGTTATTGGGTCAGAGTGCTGTTTAAGTACCTAGCTTTTTGCCCCTTTTCCCTGCTTCTTTTGCCTCCTTTCTTTATATTGAATCCTAAAGCAACCTCTGATTTGATGAAACCATCATCTTTCTCCATTTTAGAATACATTAAATCTCATATCCCCTCATATTCCTGATTTATTACCACTGACTATGGTGAATCAAGAACATGAAATGAGTACCAGAGGGGTATTCAACACCTAGCAAATCAATGTGTTGCATTCTCTGGCAATCATAGGGTTAATCTATCATTGGACTAGATGCTACTTCAGGTAGAGTTGGCTCCGAGCATGACCATGAATGAGCACCTTCTGGGTAGAACATACAGCTCATGTAATATCTTGACACCCAAGGCCTAATTCATGAAATTCATGACCAAACCATCTACACCAAAAGTGAGAAATAATTCCCCAAACTTTCTTCACTCTGAACAGGGCTTTTAACCAAATGGATGCTAGAAAGGTATCCAACACATTGTGGCACCCATTTATACTGTAAATGTATGTGACATTCAGTATCGATCCAGTAAAATGTTTGTAGCCCTGACAAAAACAAAGAAAACCATTCATGTAACATTGGAATGCAATGGAGATTCCCCTAGTATCAAAAAGGTTCACACTTTTACTCCTTTAAGTTCCTGAAGGGTGTGAAACAAATGGCATACCCCTCCAGTCCTTAAAATGTTAAATGTGCTTGTCTAATTTAACTATTACATAAAGCTCTAGTTGTGTACAAAACTGAAAGTCATCTATAACTACTGTCCCTTGCTGTGTAACGCGGGGCGTTTCTTATATTTGATATCATTCTATGGATCTGAAACAGTTAAAGAACGTATCACTTTTCAAGTCCTCCCGTCAGTGAGAAGTTCCATCTTGAAAGGGTTCACTATTATTCCTCCTTACTGATTTATTCCACCCATCTGATCCAAACTCTTCCTCACTGATTTATTCCATCCCCGATGAAAACTGCTTCTGTCGGCCTAAAGAGGAGTAAAGGTGTATTTTGGACATGAAACGAGTAATTCATTTTGCAGATTTATTGACTGAGTCAAAGAACAAAGCTCTTCTGACATGAGATTCCCTAACTACCAAACCAAAAGTTTCTAAAACGATGAAACTGTTTACAAAACAAAAACACAAGGAACATGTAGTGTAAATAGGATACATGTAGTGAGATAAAATCTGCGTAGGAAAAGGGTCCATTTTAAGCTAATTTCTTTGAAGCAATATTATCCAGTAAATTAGATGTAATGAAACAGATACTTAACAAAACAGTTCTCTATTAGATTGTTCTAGTACAAAAGAGCTTTAATGAGAAACCTGGATAATTTAATCAATGCTTAAGAAAAAAAAATGTCATTATGTTCAAGGTTTCCCATTGTTCACTTGTTAGCAGTGATTTGCATAATTTAACATTTTTTTTTGTAAAATATAGGAACAAAAGTGTTATAAATACAATGCCTGTGTGCTCATCGTTCTGAGGCAAAGACCCTTTTAGGAATTAATATAAGTACTGGAAAATATTACCTTATTGCTCAATGCCCTCTTGTGAAATATGAAGCAAAATCATTTTATCTCAATGTCTATAGTGTTGCATTTAACTTGATTAATGGATCAAATTTTCTACTGGGTTATGAGCAATATATTTTGGTATTTATGTAGTAATATAAATTAAATATAAACAGTACAACTATTCAGCTAACAAGGGACAAGCAACACAGATGCTGGTTTATTAAATGTATGCTAATGTGCTCCCGCTTTGCAGGCTTCAAAAGGTTTGATCAAACTTAGCACAGGATTAACCATTTGAATTTTAGCGACCTCTCCGACACATTGCTTAAAACACCCCCATTAAAACCATCTCTATCATCCAAGAGGTTGAAAAAATTAGATGTCATGCGTGTAGTATAATTATAAAATCTACTGTAATTCATTAAATAAATTTGCACCTAACAGTGAATTGCACATATTTTTTCCTCAATGGGCAACTATTAGGACTTGTTTAAAAAAATAGTATCAAAAATGTGATCATGGTTTTGAAAGGTGCAAAAAAGTGTTTCAAATCCAGGAAATGCGCCTTATAAAGGAACTGAAATAGCAATTATTCTTCATCTAGTCGATCCGAGGTTAAGTCTTAAAGGGATAGTAATGTTTCATAATAAAAGCAGCTCTAATTAATCATCATAGTATTTGGACTTTGGAGAGTGTTATTTCAATACTGTCAGAGTTGTAGTTCAAGAGTAATTTAATGACAAAGTATCTCCCTCCCGCCCCTTTTACTGATGTAACACTGCTCAGCCAGATCAGAAGGGAGGTGCCCAGGTAGACTGCAGAGAGGGACAATCTTCAATTAAGATAAGGGAGAAACCTGAAAAACTTGTCAAGGGGGGCAGAACTTCCATTGTTCTCATAGGAAGAAGATTGTCCCCTTCTGTTATCTGTCTGGTCTATGGACTGGATTCCACATCTGAGAAGAGATGGCTTACACTAGGTAAAAGGGGCTTGTGAATATCTCTTAAACCATAAAGGTTTGAGAGATAAGACTTACATCATTCTTTATTTTATTTTATAGGCATTAAAAAACATGAAGTTAAAACAAAGTATTACTATCCCTTTAATTGTTACTACTTTTACAGTTTATTTTATATGATAATTGTTTTATTGCAGATAAAACAGGGCAATCACTAATGATAATTTATTGTGCTCAACAAAAATTGCTATTACACCATTTCATGCATGCCACTAAATATGTTAGTTCATAATTTATGCATCGCATTTTCTGCATTCTACAATTAGGGATTTCATTTTCAGAACTGTTGCAGATGCTGTAACACTGCTAACAATACACAAAAAAACAACATTCACACTGAATTTAAACCCTCTTAGATATAGACCACATTACTTAATGCCCCACACAGACTCATTGTTGTGAGGTACCTAATTATAACAATGTTTCCAAACATCACAGATAAGAGCTCATCTTTGAAGTCAAGGGGAGGAGATCAGTGTCAAAGTTGCTGATGGATCATGATGTGATTGACTAATATGGGAATTTCCTATAATACTGTGTCATGCATTTATTTAAGATGTGCTAAATGTAGATCTGTACCCAGAGTACATGGCTTATCCTACAAATCCATCCAGTTTCCATCTTCACCCCCATCAACACATTTCTGTTCTACAGGGCTGGCTATGTGACTGTGCTCTACAGAATGACAAAGAATCCTATTGGCTGGGAATAGACAACGGGTAATTCCTATTGGCCGTGGTAACATCACAGCCATTCCACTGTGCACAACGAACTGTAAGTTTAAAATAATGCTTATCCTGAAGTTATCTAGTAACTGACTGAATTTTAACACGTGTTACATTTGAACATGTATCTCAAACAAATGAATTTTCTTTAAAAAATATACAAGAACAAAATGTAAACCAACTTGAACAAAAGCAATAGTTGCCCTTTACATTAAACAGAAAAACCTCTTAGTAATTACATTGCCATTGTCCATGTTCCAGTCTACTAAATGTAGTATTATATAATCTGGTATCTTCATTATAAATAAAAAGCAGCATATGACAGAGAAACAGTTGTATAAAGACAGGGAAAGACTTACAGGGATGAGTCAGAATTTAATTAGTCTATGTGTAAGTTACCTCTAACTCTAAATTCCTTCAAGACTCAAACTACCCTCTGATGTGTCCCTCCTGCTGTGATTTCGCCTTTCACGTCTTCTAAGAAATTGTACAAAGGGAAATAATTTACTTACACATGAACATGGGAACTTATTTAAGCACCAAAAGCATTTTGCACCCCACTGGTTCTCAAAGGTTTAAGACTTTTTAAAAGGAAAGAAAGACTTGATGCACACCTCAGAATACTGCAATTCAATCACACACACACTATATATATTTCTCATCATCAGCAGAAACCATTGTTGATCCACTGTAGACTGAAGGCCTCGACAAGTTTCCAACCACTTCAGTCTTTAGCTTTGTTTGCTGCCACTGTGTACCAACAAGTTAGGTAATTTCATCTATCCATCTTGTCTTTAGTCTTTTTCTTGGGTGTTTATTTAGTATCAAATTGAATACATTCCAAAATGTGTTTGGTCCATCTGTTGTCATGTCTTCTTGTCGTGTGGCCTGTCTATTTACATTTTAGGCACTTTACTTTTTCAGTGGTGTCATAGACCTTTGTTTGCAGATGAATTCACGTGGTGTTTTTTGGTTTCTCTTTGTTATGTTTAGAATCCAATTCTCCATACTTGTCTGTGTAACCTTAAGTTTTTTATTACTTGGACATTCAGTGTCCATGTTTCACAGGCATATATAAGAACTGGGAGGACACACTGGTCAAACACCTTTAGCTGCAGCAGAGTGGTAAATTTGTCTTAAAGACAGTATTACTAAGTTTTCCAAATGCCTGTCATCTCAGTTTTATTCATCACTCAATTTCCATCATGGTTCATGGGGTGTCCAATGTCCATCTGTTGACATTTCTGTCCAAGGTAAACATACTTGTCCACTTCATCTAGTTATTGTCCAATCTTCTGTGATTTTCCTAGGTATGGTAAATTTGTTAAACATTAGTTGCATTATATTGGTATTCATCTTCAGACCAAAACTTTTCCTTTTCTATGGTAGCTTTTCAAGACTGCTGGCAAAAAAATTATGATATTGTCTGCAAAACGTTAGTGGTATAGGTAGTCTCCACTGATCTTAAGTCGTTTTTTGTCCCAATTTAGTTTGCAAAAAATGTATTCTAAACAAGCAGAAAATAGTTTTGAGGAGATTGTCTCTCTTTGTTGGGGCCCTTGTTCTATGTTGATCTGGACTTTATTACCTGTATTGATGCAGTTGTATTGGATACTGATGTAAGCTCTGTCTACTACTTGGTTGCTTTTTCACTGAGTCAAAGACCTTTTCATGGTCAATGAAGGCTATGCATAATGGAAGGAGGTATTCATTATTAGCGGTGGGCAAAAGATCACGCGGTGTTAGAGCGAAAAAAATCAGCGAAAACCATGTTCTCCACTTTTTCCTGGTAAAATCCGCTTTAAAAACAGCAATTAAAATCTTTGCATTGCCAAAAATTCTTCAACATTTTTTCAATGGCTAGAAAGTTTCCACCCATTGATTTACATGTTTTTTGCCTATTCTCTATAAAAACATGACTTATTCCAGGAAGTGAAACACAATAGAAGCAGGTAGACGTGCTGTGCTGTTCTGCTGTGATCTTTTTGGAAAATTGAAGCAGGAGAGGCTCATGTTGAATGCGATCACTATGAGAAAGTTTAAAAATAATAAAAAGAGGAAATGGAAGTACCCTTATGCGTCCACTGAGTCTGAAGGAAGTGAGCACAACTGAACCAATGCTGTCCAGTCCCCCCTAAACCACCCTAGTGGAATTTAATGGGAAGGGATGAAGAAAACGTGCTGCCGCTGCTTCCACTAGTGCTGTGCATGCTGGCAGATGTGCTGCCCCTGCTGCATCCAGTGCTATGCCATGCTGCCAGTGCTGAACCTGCTACCAGACGTGCTGCCCCTGCTGCAACCATTTATGTCCTGCTGTTAGACAAGCTGAACCTGCTGCCACCAGTAGTGTGCCTGCTGTCAGACATTCTGCCCCTGCTGCCACCAATGCTGTGTCTGCTGCCAGTGCTGAACCTGCTGCCACTAGTTCTGAAGTTGCTGCCAGTGTGTCTTGTAATACTCAGGAGGGGGGGAAGGAGATGATGATGTCAAGTGTGACAGTTGGGAACCCTAAGTCCCACTTGCCATCCCCAAGCAGTCCCACCAGTGCTAGTACTACTAAGAAGGTCCAGCAGCTTGTTAGTGTTAGGAGTGAAAGAGGGGGTAATCATATTACTAGTGACCGTGTGGATAAAGACTCAGGGGCTGGACTTGATGTGGTTGGTGTTAGTAGTAGTAGTAATAATAACAGTAATGGTGAAGCAGACGGTGGGACTAGTGTTAGGGGAGTGGTAGGGGAAGCATTTGAGAGCATGTAGACTAGCGGTCAAGGGAGCCCACACCATTCCCCTGGCCCTGGGAGTCCCCTTCCCTTCACAGCATTGTCCAGGAGGCACATGATGCTGAAGAAGCCAGAACTGGTGGTGGATAGCAGGCAAGGCAATAATACCACCACCACCAGAGCACAGATCAGCTGCCTGTTCCTTCTGCTAGTGCTGCCAGTCTGCCTTCTTCATGTCTCCAAGAAATGGCAAGTGTAACATTAGGGGCCCATCTGTCACATTTCTCATCAACCAGCAGTGAGTTGTCTGCAATAGAGCAGCAGTAGCATGTAGGGACTAGTGGTGGTGGTGGTGATGATGAGGGAGATGCTGGGGTGGAAGAGGCATTGTTGGCCTTTTTAGCCCAAACTGAGAAAGAATGGGAGATTGGGATTAGGATGGGCATCACCACCACCATCAGTGAGCTTTTAGAATTTGCAGGATGCTGAGGAGCAGGCTAGTGTGCCACATCATCATCCTCTGCCCCAGGCAGTTAAGGGGTATATGGAGGAGAAGAAGAAAGAGGCCATTCTTCTCCACCCGTTCACTACACTCTGAAGTCATGGGTTTGGGACTATTTTTCTCTTGGGGCAGGCACAGTGCAGTCATCTCCAACGGCACTGTGCACATTTTTGTGAAAAGTCAATAAGAAGGGGAAAGGAGGGAACGCACCTTGGCACAACTGCCCTGATAACACACATAAAACACAGACACCATGACATTAATGTCAAACACGTTAAAGCCAAACACCCACCACAGAAATCTAGCACTGCTGTTGCTGTACCCCCTGACTCTCCAGAAAGGTAACAAGAGGTGAGGAGGAGATGAAAGAGGAGGAATAAAGAAACCCAGGCAGAGGCTGTAAGTTCAATGATGAGCAAAACAACTAGCTAACCATCACCATCACATTCTTCCTCTAGGGTAACTACATCTTCTGCCAATCCACCTCGTTCAATAATATCTCTCACTCCAAATGATAGAATGTGGCAGTTCATGTCCACCTATTCACCCTATGTGGTGCACTGACCACACATGGCAGTGTGTTAGAGGAGAATCGCAAGCAGGGCATCAAGCAGCATCTGAGGAGATTCCATCCTGCAGAATATGCTAAGATGGTGGCAGGGAGGGTTCATCATTACTATTAAACTGTCAGCAAGTTGTAATGTGTCCTTAGTGGGGAGTGGAGAAAAGGTACAGTGACAGCAGCAGTACTTGGTTTCTGGTGTTTGGATACAGTTGTGCACCCAGGTGTTATTTACCACACACAGCACATTGCAGTTGCTGATGAGAGGCACAGTCCCTGCTCTCAAAGGAAAACATTATATTCTAATAACAACACACCCATGATTTTGGAGGAGGGGCAGGTGGAGAACAATTATTGGTCAACTTCTTCTTTACTCCACATATACTGGGGGCTACTTATTGTGCTGCTACTGCCTCAGACACATCACTGGAGCTAGTTGTGGCAAGTGGAATCTTCATCATCCATCACCCATGTTACTGATATTGTTGGTCCCATTCCCTTTGCCTAATCATCCTGCTGCGTAAATAACTCAGCAGCAAGAACAGCAGTCACAAATTCTGCATCTACATCAGGGCATTGGCCCTGACCACTGGCCAACACGACATGACCTGCTGGCACTAGGCCAGTAGGGCATTTTTTTTCCTCAGGGCTTGTGCTTAAAAATAATAAAAACAATAATAATAATAATCATAATAAAGCCCCCCATAGTCCTACAAAAAAATAAAAAATGTTTTGGGGTTTGTTTCTAACAAGACTAAGTCCTACAAATCAATGTTTCCTCAGGGCTTGGGCCTCTAACATCAAATCAAACAAAACATCCTCTACAAAATCTCTATCAAGTCAAGTATCAGTCCACCCCAGTGACAGCTTATGTCAGGCGGTTCCTGTCTATCACTTTACATACAAATTTATTTTATTTTATTTATTTTTTATTTTATTTATTTTTTTTATTAACTGTCCCCCAGTACCAGTTAAGAAACCCCCCAAATACCTTCCTCAGACCCCTTTTATACCATGTCTTCTGGTGGTTTTTAATTGCATTTAGGATTTATTTTTTATTAACTGGCCCCCCCCCAAAAAAAAACAAAACAAAAACATTCCCTGTTCAACGGATTGTTTCCCCACACCCCACCAATACAGGCACCCTCATGCACCTTTTATACTATGCCTTTGGGAAATAAATTATATTTGCTATGTGTTGTGTGTAAATTCAATGTTCCCATTGATTTCAATGGAATGTGCTAGGCAAAAAAAGTGGAAAAACTACACTTTTTCAGGAAATTATTTTCCAAGTGGGAAGTGCCATTATTCGTCGATTTTAGTTTGAGGCGAAAACTTTCACCCATCGCTATTCATTATGTCACTCTATAATTTGTTACACTGTGTGGATATTGTCCATTGTACAGGTCCCACTCCTGAAGCTTGTTTTCTTTAGGCTGTACCACGTTATGTATTGTGTCCATTCTTCTTGATACTACCTTTGTGAATACCTTGCAGATGACTGGTAATAGGCTTGTTAGTCAGCAGTTTTTTTTAGATATGACTCATTTTTTTTGTGCAGTAGAATGACTTTTTTCCATGTTTAAGGCACATTGTCGATTAGTAGGTAGTTTGAAAATAGTTTATCTAGGGCTTTGAATAAGGGTTGATTTCTGCCTTTCACTGATTTTATTGCAACTTCTACTTCTTCTACCAAAAATGTCTGGCACAGCTTCAGCCTCTGGCACTGCATGAGGTTGATGTTCTTCATGATAAAGATTTGGATAAAATTCTTCCGCTCATTTTAGTATCTGTTGTTGAGTTTTTGTTGTTGTACCATCTTCAAGATTTGATGTAAACATTCGACTCCTATGTGTGGTCATCTTTTGTTTTGCTTTCTATGTCCCTTGATTTTCTTCCTCTGTCCTATTGATGAGATCAACTTCAAACTTGAGCATTTCTTTAAGAACTTCTTTATGGTCTTGCACATTTCTTCATATTCATCTGTTTCCAATATTACCATTTTGCTTAATTTTGTGTCCGTTTTTCATCACGTCAACGGTTTCTTTTGATGTTCTAGTAGGTTTTTCTTGTTTCACAGTAGGTTCACGGGCAATGTCTAGTAAGTCTCAATAACTTCTTCATTGTAGGTTGAAATGTCTGTCTGGAAGGTCCTGCAGCTCACTAAAGCGATTAGACAGTGCTATCTCAAAATTCTTATGATCTTTCAATAGCTGACTAGAGTTAGTCTTCACATTTGTTGACAATCATTTTCTCTTATATGTCGAATTTAATGATAAGCAAAATATTAAACACTTTCATAGAAAAACATTTTCAGCAAATCCCGTCTGCCATTTTCCTTGTCTAAACACAAACCAACTGTCTTACGTAGTTCTCAGGATATATATCACGGTGCCCGTGTTATTGCTGGTGACATTGTTACTATGCTTCTTCCTGAGTCATACTTATTGGCTACATGGTGTTGCTCCACCCAGCAAATACCTTTATATACTGAGCATTGTCACTTCTCCTGTGCCCTTTCATGGTGTTTCCGTTACCAGCGCTTGTTCCAGAATTTGTGTGTTTCCTGTGTATGACCCAGACTGCCTGACTACTCTGCCTGAATTGTTCCTGCTCTGTGTACCGACCTGAATTGGCTGATGTTCCTGCTCTGTGTACCGACCCGACCCGGCTGACATTCCTGCCCTGTGTACCGACCCGGCTTGGCTGACGTTCCTGCTCCTGTGTACCGACCCAGCCTGGCTGACGTTCCTGCTCCTATGTACCGACCCATCTGATATCCAGTTGTGGGCCATATGGCAATCTCTCTCTCTGTCCACGGACAGATCCTCTGTTGCCTCCGTTGCTGCTCAGACAGCCAGTTACTATAACCTGATCAGTATTGTGCCTTGTGATCTCATCCGGTGTCGTGTGTCCCACTGTAGCACCACGGTACGCTTGACCTATACTGTCTTAGCTGAGGTTGGCCTCCTGGGAGCCTCACGCTTTCTCCATCTGGTACTCGATTCTAGGTCTGAGCATTCGTTAACCCCTTGTGGGTTGGTGCCTGGCACATTGGGTACAGCTTGAGCAGTCACTGATTGGCGTTACTCCGTGCCTCCGTGGCAGTCCACTTCTGGCAGCTCAGGTAGTCATTGTCCAGGTCCTTTGTTGCCGTTGCTGTCTTGGTCGCTATTGTGTCACTGTCTGCGTAGAGAGTATATTAAGGGCCTACCCGTCCTCCCGGCCTAATAGTAATCATTCTCTGTATCTTTTGGACTCACACGAATTGTGCCTGACCTGTGTCAGTATAGTATTGTGTATATATATACTGGACCTGTGTGGGTATTTTGTACTACTACCTGTCCTGTGTCAGTAATATACTGTTGCATACATACTGGACCCGCGAGGGTTAATCACTTACGGTTTTCTTTAATAAAATTGCATTTTACCCAAACCTTCCGTGTCTGAGTGTCAATAAAACCGTTACAATATATTTATGTGCATAACAGTCTTTTTATTTTTAACTAGTTGAAGATTAACATTTTATGCCATTTATCAAGGGCATGATAAAGGGTACGTAAACATGTATAATTATAGTTCTCACGATCATTAACAAAAAAAAATTATTGCACATAATTTCTGTAAAAATGCATTTAAAAATCATTCACATTTTATCAAAGTCTTTGCTGAAAAATAATGGTTCACTCTAAGTGGATGTCTGTGGGACACTTAAGTGCCAAGCAACTGTTTGATAACCACTGATCTAATTATTAACATTACAGTTAGATTATTATGCATTTTTGCAGCATCAAAATCAATTTAGAGCAGAGTTTAAAACTGAAAACATCACTGCTTGAATTTTTGTTTAGCTTTCCAACCTGTGGAAGTAGAAACTGGTTATCCAACAACTATCACTGGAGGGATCTTCTCTACAAGGTTCCTCATTTAGTCTGTTCATAGCTTAAATGCAGATATCGGAGCAGATTGTTAATAAACAATTTCAGAGACAATACAAAATTACAGGTACATAGATATTCCTGAATTCTGCATGGAAAAACGCCTACCTAGCTAAGTACTTCTATACACAGAAATTACAGACATACTTACTGCTGAATGATTTATTCCTTCTTAGGTAAGAGCTTCTGTTACACAAAGTAATTATATAGACATCCCTGGCTGTTGTATGAAGGACTACATGCCACTCAAATAATTGAACTAGTATACAGTCAGTCTATAGATATACCCCTCCATAGGCAAGTCCTCCCTTACACATTTACACAGATCCAAGTGATGCTGTATGATGGGCTCCTACCTATGTAAGTCCTATTTTTACACACAGTAATTATATAGATACACCTGACTGCTGTGTGATGGACTCCTACCTAGGTAAGTGCTTCTGTTACACACAGTAATTATATATATATACCTGACTGCTGTATGATGGACTCCTACCTAGGTAGTACTTCTGTAACACACAGTAATTTTATAGCAAGCACAGAGGCTTCATATTATGATTCACTCTCTCCACTGCCACCCTCAGCAGCAAATGAAAGTTTATTTTGTAAAACATAGAGTAAAAAAAATTGCTAGTACTCATAACTCATCCCCTCCTCCAATCAACAGTCTCTGTCTTGTATAAGTGGTCTTCAACAATACAGAACTCTCTCTCTCTTTGCTGCTTGACCCTCCGATAAGTACTTGTTTTATTACTCTCTAGACTTTTATTACCTTATCATTATTGTAATAAAAATGGTTAGCTTTACACAGTTGTTTGCCCATTTATGGGTATAGAGATGAATGTTTCTCTTTTTTTAAATAAACTTCATATGTGTACTTTGTTTTTTGCTCACCTCCCTACTGTTTAGTGCTGACTGTCTTTGCCTATTTTGTGATATTCTTCTGTTCTTTTCTCCTGGTCTCTCTCTGCCTGTTTGGAATCCTCACTTCTTTTTCACCATTTTGACTGTTCTTTATACTTTTACTTGCTACCCGCCGTTTCCGCAGCTATTTCATCTACTTTGTGAGTTTCAGGACTGGATTTGGGGTTCCTGGGTGCTTTGAGGCAGCAGCCGCCAGGTCATTTCATCAGGTTAATTTTTCTTTGCCCTACGCGTGAGCCCTCTGTTCTAGGCCTCCGATGTCACGGAGCTCTCAGGACAATACGGCAGCCATTTTGTGTGAGACGAGTGCGCATGCACGTTGGACTGCTTTCACCCTTACTGTCTCGGCCGCTGCCATTTCCTTATGGGTGCGATTCAGGCGGCTGTGCCTTTGCGAGCTCCTGTATATATATATTTTCTTTATAATACTGTTTTATCCTTGTTATGATTTGGTGGGTGTAACGGATCATTAATCTTTCACCCATTGGTTTTTATCTCCTAATTCCCATTAACATTGTTCAAGCTTTGCTTTGGGGGATAGTTTACTTTACTGGATTGTATTTTATTTACCTCTTATTACTGTTAGGTGTCCCTTTCTTTATTTACCCAAGGGTTTTACTCTACTACCAATTTAATCTAAATACATTAGTGCCGTGTCCCATCCTAGTGAGGACACTGATTGCCCTAATTTATCTGAGGATGAATTGGCAGATCAGAAACTTTGTGTTACTGCTCCCTTACCTGACCACGGTCCACAGGATCTACAAATTCCTAATACGAATCCCTTTATGACTGTTTCATCTGCACAATTCCAGAAATTCATGTCATTATCCATGCAGTCTGCTATGCAGCATCTATCTGATTCCATGGCAGAATCATTTGCTATGGCCATGAAACACCAGACCCCATTGGGAAGTTCTATGTCTACTACTGTGCCTACTGTGAATTATAATATAATAATAATAATAATTTGTGATTTTTATAGCGCTTTTCTCCCTGTGAGACTCAAAGCGCTTTACAATTCTATAAACAGACATAAAATGTAAGAGTTCTTTATGGTCACATGAGGTGACTGAATGCCTGATAAAAGAGATGGGTCTTTAGCTTTTTTTTAAAAGTCTGTAGTGATGGTGTCTCTCTGATTGAGAACGGTAAAGAGTTCCAGAATGTGGGGGCAGCGTGGCTGAATGCCCGGGAACCTGAGGTTGTCTTTATTCTGGGCACTGACAGGAGGGATCTGTTGGCTGACCGCAGTGGGCGGGATTGAATATAGAGTGTCAGGAGCTCTTTCAGGTACTGTGGGCCTTGATTATTTAAGGCTTTGAAGGTCAGCAGGCCAATTTTAAAATATGTTCGCCATTTAATTGGAAGCCAATGCAGGGAGTGGAGAACAGGTGAATTCTATGGCTACTATTGATTGTCTACCTATTAATTCTACTGGCGGTTCAGCTACTGCTGCGCCTAATCGCAAAGGGGGAAAATGTTCCCGCAAACAAAACACATGGCTAAGGATAACCTCCCCGTGGATACACTGACTGGAGATTCCTCTCCTGCGAATCTGCCTTCTAACGGCAGTATTGATCTGTGTGGCTCTGGCCCACCAAAAAGACCCTCACCTCATGAGGAAGTTTCTTTGAGGAACAGAATTTCCAAAAATACAAAAAGCCAAAAGCCTGATTCTTATTGGTCTTCTAGTGGAGGAGATACCTCAGATGACGACTGGGTCCAACCCTCTACTGAGAAGGACGAGTCTGATACATGCACTCCTAAGAGAAATTGGCCTAAGAGCCCTGTACCCGTTGCTACTACAATGGATGCTATTTCTGTTAATGTCCTTGATGCAACGGGAGAACCCCTCTTTAACCCTGACAGCATAAAGCATCCTTGCTCTTAAGAGTGGTCCCCGATACCACATGTTGCCCAATATCTTGAGACATGGGTCTGCAACCCTATGGATCGGACCGCCGGAAACAAGTTACACCCTGAATGTCCTAGACCTTCAGTTGCTAATAAAGTCTTTGACACCCCCGAAATTGACACCAAAATGGCGCTCTTTATAGGTAAGGCAGGGAAAGACCCCAGGAAGGGGATTGATTGTTCCCTAAAATCATGTCAAGACAAGTTGCTGGATACTTTAGGCCCTGTTACAAAGATCTTCGCGATGACTGAAGAAGATTTGCAATCCGGGTCTCCCATAGATGTTCATGGGCTCCGAGGTTGGGTGCAATGCACCAAATGCATGCTTGGCAATGCCAATACGGCTATTGCCTCTGAGAGACGTAGGGCAATTTTATTACAGATTGACCCTAAGCTAGCCGAGATGGCTAACATGGAGCCGAGCCCTGCTGCCAAGGGCCAACTATTTGGAGACAATGTTATTAAGGAGATTGGAAAGATATCATGTCCTTTACAGTATTTGATAAGGCGCAGTCCTCACTCAAGCGCATTTTCCAACCTAAGATTTTTGGGTGGCCTGGGAGAGGTGGAGGTTGCTCTCCCGGCCAGGCTCGCCAACCACAACAAAGATACCAAGGCTCCAATTTCCCTTCATTCAGAGGGCAACCTCCTCAGGATAACAGACCTTTCCGCAACGAGGCAGGCCATGGCGGGCGAGACCCACTAGAGTACAATTCTGTTCAAGATCCTGTGCAGGTAAGAATTCATCCAACAGTCCTTTTTTAACAGGGAAATGTGGGGGGCAGACTCTCCCATTTTTTTTCCCAATGTGGTGTTGGCTAACAGCTTATCAGTGGGTTCTACAGACGGTTCAGGACTATCACATAGAATTTTATGCCCATCCTGTCTAACAGCAGAGACTTCTTCCTTTGGTGTTTTTAGAGGCTGACACTTCTCTAGTAAACACCGAAGTAGGCAATCTTTTCCGGAAAGGGGCTATACGATGGGCCTCAAACTTGGGTTCGTGAGCAATATCTTCTTGGTCAAGAAGAAAGACTCAGGTCTCAGACCAGTCATAAATCTTTGCGATTTGAACCAGTTTTTTTTGTACAGACATTTCAAGATGGAGGGAACCCATCTTCTGTGAGACCTTCTTCTTCCATCGGATTGGATGGTAAAGATAGACCTAAAGGACGCTTACCTGATGGTTCCTATGGATCCAGCCTCCCAAGTTTTTCTTCGATTCCAGTGGCAGGAACGGATTTGGCAGTTCACATGCCTGCCCTTTGGTTTATCCTCAGCGCCTTGGTGCTTCACCAAACTGCTGAAACTGGTGGTCGCCTTCCTATGAAGTTGGGGGGTTCGTCTGATTTTTACCTAGACGATGCACTAATTACGTTGCAAGATCGGCAAATGCTTGCCATCCACGCAGAGTGGACGCTTCAGCTGTTGACAGATCTGGGTTTTCTAATCAATTGGAAGAAATCCCATCTAACCCAGACGAGAGAAATAGAGTTTCTCAGTTTTGTAGTGGACTCCAGTCAGGCATCTCTGAGGTTTCTGGGCTCAAAGATTCGTACTATCCGGAAGGAGATTCGCTCCATTCTCCGAAAGGAGAGCATATCATTGAGGATGTTGGCCTGGATTGTAGGTCTCCTATCGGCATTGATACAGGCGATCTTCCCGGGTATCACAGTGCCTTTGATCTAGCTGTCACTCTCTTCTATGTCCAAGGGTGATTTGTTCACTTAGTTTGGCCCGCCCCTTGGTTTCCTTTTTATACCTGGCGATTCCATCTGTCAGGTGCCCTTTCGTGGTGTTTCTGAGCCAGTTGTTCTGTTGCTACGTTTCTGATTCCTGTGTACCGATTTGGCTGGCCCTGACCATTCTCCAGTGTTCCTGCTTGTGTATGACCCGGCTCGTCTGACTATCTCCTCTGGATCTCGACTCTGCTTGGCTGACGTTCCTGCTTGTGTATGACCCGGCTCGTCTGACTATCTCCTCCGGATCTCGACTCTGCTTGGCTGACGTCCCTGCTTGTGTATGACCCGGCTGGTATGACTACCTCCTATGTGCTCCGATCCGGCCTTGCTGACTTCCTCCCGCAAGATCAACCTACAGCGTGTTCCAGAAGACCTACGTTCCGGTTGTCGCCGTCGCGACATTATCATCCACTGTTCCAGTACTTGTGTGGCTGTCTTGCCTGGTGTTACTTCGTGCAGTGCAGTGTTACAATCGTGCAGAGCTGTGTACGCCTCATTCAGACAGCAGTGCTGTGCTACCGCAGAAAAGCCTTGTGTAAACGTGCCTTTTAACCCTACCAGTGCTGTCTCGGTCCCACTCTCCCTACTCCAGTGTGAGCCTCGTTCATAGAGAAACTCCTGCTGAGTTGGCCGCTCTCCGTCGGCAACTCGATACCATCCCAGTAGAGTGTTCACTTCCGATTAGGCCGGTTGGGCGCTTTGGCTCTCTATCTCTCTCGTTGTATACACTGGGCGATTCCGTTATTTCGAGTGGTGACGGGCACAGGCTTCAGCACTAGCATTCCGGTACTACCTCTGTTGGGCTTTGGGCCCTGTCTCATTATACTCAGTCCGGTAGAGTCTGAAGAGGCTTGGGAGCTCTTGCACTGCAGGCCGGTTCGATACACGCCCGTGGGGCTAAGATCACTTGCACTAGCAGTAGCTATTCCAGTAGGTACGCCCGTGGGGGGCTATTGGGCTCTGCTTTACTACACACCGTGGCGAGACAGTCCTTATCCACTTAAGAGACTGATCATAATCAAGGACTTAACCCTCTGTGGTTACCTTAAGCTCAGCTTACTTATACCCAGGGCGTGCCAAACAGTTCCTTGTGAAACTGATATTTATCAAGGACTTAACCCTCTGGGGTTATACCCCTTCCTCTGTGGTAAATTTGTACTTGCATTCCATTTGTGCATCTAACTTTGTATTTTCCAGTCACTATCATTTATGTACACTCAACCGCCATTAGAGGGCGACCTTATGTGTTATTATTGCTAAATAAAACTGTGTTTTATTTTACATACTGGTCTGAGTGTCTTTAAAAAACCGTGACACCGGGCCCTCTACATTACCGGGCTTTGCAACATCTAAAAGCTCTACATTTGTGCTGCGGTCTCGGCTATGCCAATTTTATACATCTGTCTTCAGATGCAAGAGAAGAGCTGGTTTGGTGGCTCAAACATCTAGATGCCTGGAATGGCAAAGCCATTTTTGGTATGGTTCCAGATTTATTGATTGAGTCAGACGCCAGTCTGTAAGGTTGGAGTGCACGTCTCCGCAACATCTCCATAGGTGGAAATTGGTCCGAACTGGAGACGGATTTACACATCAATTGCCTGGAACTCCTGGTGGGTTCATTCGCTCTGAAGAGCCTGGCGAAGGACAAGGTACACTGTTGCATCCTGCTGAAGATGGACAACATATCAGTGGTGCAGTATATCAACAGACTAGGCGGCACGAAGTCCAAACTCTTAGCGGAGTT
The DNA here is from genome assembly GCA_037306005.1 of Rhinophrynus dorsalis. Classification (NCBI taxonomy): domain Eukaryota; kingdom Metazoa; phylum Chordata; class Amphibia; order Anura; family Rhinophrynidae; genus Rhinophrynus; species Rhinophrynus dorsalis. Next base: position 126,888,795 of record CM074728.1, read on the forward strand.
AGCCAAAGATTTTTGGCACTTCTGTTTGGATCACAATGTAACAGTCCTGGCAGAATATCTTCCGGGCCTCTCCAATGCAGTTGCAGACTGGAATTCCAGATACCTTTCCAATCGCAGCGATTGGATGCTGAACCGGGACACATTCACTCGGCTCCAACGACTTTGGGGTATCTTTCAGATAGACCTTTTCGTGTCTCGACTGAATTGTCAATTACCGGTATTCTTCAGCTGGAGACCAGATCCAGAGGCAGCCATCATGGATGCGTGCCTGCATGCATGGGTACCAGGAACGAATGATGCGTTCCCTCCTTTCGCCATTATTCCTTGCACTATCCTGGTGATCAGGGGGCGACTGTGGTGTTGTTGACACCCTTTTGGCCGACACAACTGTGGTTTCCTCCACTTCTAGAGTTGTCGGCAGACGTTCCTCAAGAACTTCCGTCTTTCCCTCTCCTGTTGACGGATCCGTCAGGTCTCCCGCACGACCTGTTGGTCTCCAGGGATCTCCCATTGATGGATTGGCTGATTTCGGGGGACCCTCGGGCTCCAGAGGGATGGACTCCTACCTAGGTAAGTGCTTCTGTTAAACACAATAATTATATAGATACACCTGACTGCTGTGTGATGGACTCCTACCTAGGTAAGTGCTTCTGTTACACACAGTAATTATATAGATACACCTGACTGCTGTGTGATGGACTCCTACCTAGGTAAGTGCTTCTGTTACACACAGTAATTATATAGATACACCTGACTGCTGTGTGATGGACTCCTACCTAGGTAAGTACTTCTGTTACACACAGTAATTACATAGATACACCTGACTGCTGTGTGATGGACTCCTACCTAGGTAAGTACTTCTGTTACACACAGTAATTATATACATACACCTGACTGCTGTATGATGGACTCCTACCAATGTAAGTGCTTCTGTTACACACAGTAATTATATAGATACACCTGACTGTTGTATGATGGACTTTCTACCTAAGTAAATCCTCCTGTTACACATGGTAATTATATAGCTATAACTGACTGCTGTATGATGGATTTTTATCTAGGTAATTCCTTCTGTTATAGATACTGAGCCACTTATTCGGTAGAGTTTTCTTTACTAGACACTGCCAAGCACATTTCCAGACAGGAAGATGGAAGCAGAAAGGGGTATAAGGATGTTACATGTCTGTGGGCCCAGTCAATCCTTTGCTTTATTTCTCTCTACAAGGATCTGGCTGTACAAGCGTATGTTGTACATATTAGACTTGTATTTAACCAAAACAGTCCAGCTGTAAAGTCTTCTAGAGTGGCTGATCACCTACCAAGTTCATCATAATAAAATATATTTAAAAATGAACCTTCATAGAAGTGTGTTTCCTTCAGGGGTGTTTATTTATGAAGCTGTGGCTTGATTAAATATGTTGTTCTCTGCTGTAATATAGTACTGGTACCTCAAAGGTGTCCTACCCCTTCCTGCAGGTCACCCTGATGATTACTGGTACCTCATAGGCATCCTATCCCTTCCTGCAGGTCACCTTGATGATTACTGGTACCTCATAGGCATCCTATCCCTTCCTGCAGGTCACCCTAATGAGTACTGGTACCTCACAGGTGTCCTATCCCTTCCTGTAGGTCACTCTGATGATTACTGGTACCTCAGGAGGTATTTCTACCCCTTCCTGCAGGTCACCCTGATGATTACTGGTACCTCAGAGGTATTCGGTCCCTTCCTGCAGGTCACCCTGGCAATAAATCAGTCATAGTGATGAATGCAGTTTCTCAGTGGAATTACTCCTACTATGTGACATGAATGTGCTAAGTGACACTTCATAAATGAGATGTAAGAGCCTGCAAGGGTCAAGAGAGCCTAGGAACACTGGTGAGATTTATTTATTGTCATGGAAAAAACATTTTTTCACAGAAATTCCCGTGGATTGAAATTCCCAAGATTGCTGAGCAGTTACTGCCTACACTTTGTGCCCGCAAGAATTCATGTTGCAATCCCACTGTTTGTCTTGTCTAGATTGTACAATGTATTATGTCTGTCTGTAGAAACACACCTCCCCCTTTTCTATTAATCCTGTCTCTCCTAAACAGGGAATAGCCCTCTATATTTACAGCCCAATCATGTGCATCATTCCACTATGTTTCTGTTATACCAGTTATGTCCAATTAGTCATTAACCGCCAGCAATTCTAGTTCTCCGATTTTATCTACCATTCTTCTTACATTTGCTAGCATACAATTAATTTTGAAGTCTTTACATATATTACTCCCTACATGCCTTTTTTCTACATCTTCATTTACTATGAGTTCCTCCCTATTGATTAAATTTATCTCCACCCTTACTCCACCCTCCTGATCATTTACTTGGACCAGTTCCTATCTGCTCTATGTGCCCCATTTTTGCTATCTATACTCTCCTCCCTTTCCTAGTTTAAAAGCTCTTCCAAGCTTCTTAGCATTTGGTCCCTTAGCATAGAGGCTCCTCTACCATTTAGGTGCAATCCATCACTTCCATATAGATTGTACCCAAGAGCAAAGTCAGCCCAGTGCTCTAAAAACACAAAACCCTCCTTCTTACACCAATACTTGAGCCATGTATTAATCTCCCTGGGCTCCCTCTGTCTACCTGCACTGGCACATGGCACAGGTAGTATTTCAGAAAATACTACCTTAGAGGTCCTTGCCTTAAGCTTGCACCCTAAGTCCCTGAAATCATTCTTTAGGGACCTCCATCTTCATCCTGCTTTGTCATTGGTAACAATATGTACCAAGACAGCTGGATCGCTTCCAGCCCCTCCCAATAATGTCAGCCCTGTCCACAATATGCCGACCCCGAGCACATTGTATGCAGTCACTTGAATGCAGTCTCAATGTGCACACTCCAATGAGTCTTGGGATTGTATTTATGTGATCCACTCCCTCATGTATCTACATGATAGCATAAAAATCAGGTTGAAAAAAGACAAGTCCATCAGGTTAAACCTTTGCCTCATAACCCAGAGAAATTAGAGTAAAATAAGATTTCCTGATGCCAAATATATTCGTCTTTATCTGAACTCTCTTTTGTCTACTAATACACAGTATAATCCTGCATGTTCCCTCTTGAAAGAAATGTATCTAATCTTCTCTTAAATGTATCCAACATATCTTCCTTTACCACATCCCTGGGCAAGGAATTCCATAATCTAACATAACTTACTGTAAAAAAACCATTCCTCTTCTGAAGTAGAAATCTCATTTCCTCTAATCACAAGGGGTGGCCCCTGGTTATTTGATCAGGCATTGGAATGAAAAGCTCACCAGAGAAATCCTAGTATTGAGCTCTCATGTACTTGTACAATGTGATAAGATCTCTCTTAGCCTTCTTTTATCTAGAGTAAATAAACCAAGTTTGTCTAGATGTTCCTCTTACATCAAGTCTTCCATTCCCTAATTAATTTTGTTGCTCTTCGGTGTAGCCCCTCCAGTTCTAGGATATTGTTTTTCAGAACTGGTCCAAAGTACTGCATATTTGAGGTGAGGTCTTACCAATGATATTATTCACTCTTGCTTCCATACCCCTTTTTATACAAGACAGGATTTTGTTTGCCTTTGCTACTGCTGTTTGACACTGGTCACTGCTTCCAGGTTTGTAGTTGACAAGGATACCCAGGTCTTTCTCTAGCAATGAGTCCCCTAAAATGATTCCATTAAGTTTATAAGTAGCCTTGGGATTGTTTCCTCCCAAATGTATGACTTTACACTTCCCCACATTAAACTTAATATTCCATTTATTTGCCAAATCTGACATTGTATGTAAGTCCCTCTGTACAGGGAAAATATCCTGTTCTGAATTAACTACCCTGCATAATTTAGTGTCATCTGCAAATATTGATAATTTGCTTTCTATATCTATTTCTAGGTCATTTATAAACATGTTAAAAAGCAGCGGACCTAATACTGAACCCTGAGGTACTCCACTCTCCACTTTAACTGAATTGAAGAATTGTCCATTTACAACCACACACTGTTCCCTATCCTTCAGCCAGTTTTGTATCCAATTCTATCACTACTATTATGTCCCCTCAGCTCCTTGCACTTTTATGAGTGTTGTTGTCTCCCCTTAATCGGACCGGTTGTTCTGCTTCAGGTGGGATATCAATGAGGATGTGTCCAGATGTGATCCTGCTGTCCCCCTGCTTGCATTTCTTTTTTTAAGAGAGGTGTTTCAGGGGGACTTCTGCTTATTACACCATCCCTTCTATAGCTGCTTAATGTTGCAATAACATTAGCAATAGTACTCAGTAGTTGTGCCGCGACTAACAGTGACAGAAGCACCCCATAGCTAGGGCTGTAGATGTTAAACTGTTGAAACATATTTAATAATAGCGAGTGTGAGTGTGAGTGGGTGGGTGTTGGACTTGGAAGTGGTGACTGTGATGATGATCAAGATTATTGTGTATTTTTAGCCATATTTGCTTGTCCAGACTTTCCAGTGGATCTCTCAAAGAGGTTATAAACAAGCATATTGCTCCTTTTCAGACTGAGCCTTTATTTCTTGTCACATCATCATCACTCTCAGTCTGTATCAGAAGGGGAGGAGTGGGAAGGAACATTCTAAATCTATATGATAAATAGTCATGACGGCAACATCAACACATAGTACCAAATGCTCTTCCTCTTCATTACTTTCATTTCCTTTCAAAGTCGGAGAAAGTTATGTTTTACTTTTCCCCTTAAGAGGTTTTGTAGGAAATTGACTACCAGTTTGTAATTGAGTGTCTGCCATCATCTGAAGCAACAGTTGGCCCCACTGTTGCTCAGTTGTCCTCCACTATGGCAGCAATTCTAGAATGTGACTTGAGAGTCTGCAGTGTTAAAAAGTTTAGTATTACTACTACTGAGTCTTTTCTTATCAGCTCAACAACCATCGTCCTCAGGAGGAGGAGAATCATCAGAATTTACTTCATTACGTTTCATAGTAGTGTTGAGTTTTACTGTGAAGTACACAACATAGTGTTTGGCTTCAACAGTATGAAATTAGGTGCATGGGCTAACAGCACTGCAGAACCAATATAAGCATGTCTTCTTGTCTGAGAGTAGAGCCTTGTCTTGTCTGTTTGAAAGTATATGATTTATGTCTGTCTCTAGTAGGTCATGGTCACTAGAATCTCTTGCATGTGTCATCAGTAGTAAATGGTGTTTCATTCTTTGAAAAGATTTCTGTCACTGTCGGTGTTACCACCTACAAATCACACATACACTGCCTGCAATCATCAGCTGACTAGTGCCACCAACACTACTTAAAGCACACAACTCCAGACTCCCCTCTTTGCCTGTCTGCCTGCACACTAGCTAGTGTCAATCTTTCAGCAGCTCTCACTGTCTCTCCCAAGAACTGACAATATGTTGTAAACCGGCACCACCTTTTAATGGCGTTAGCAGACATGGATGGAGAAGTCACATTGTTCTCATTTATATAAATGCAACAAAAAGCAGAAAACAAATGAAAGAAAGCAGAAAAAAATTCCTGAAGAAAGTGAAAATGTTCACTTTTCCGGTGACATTTGTTGTCTATCAATACAATTTATCTTGAATTTTATGCGATATTGTTTGCAATATTTTGGAATAAAAATGGCTGGTGAGTATACTGTGATAAAACATTTTTTTAATCCATACATAACAACTGCCCAATGAAATGTCAGTTTATTGTAAGTACCACAAAGCTATAAGGCTCTGAAGGTTCTGAATCCTCTGTGAATGAAGACAATTGATTGGTGCTGTACTACAGAAGAGCTAAAATATGTGTGTGATCAAAAATAACTACTGTGTGTGTGTCACTTTCAATGCAAAAGCAATAAATAAATAATATCTGGTTGCATTTATTTTTATCGTGTGCTGGTGAGTGTCCTTCCTTTTGATGTGCAAATTGCTGAAGGCACCTAGGGAAATTAATAACGGCTCCATGTCTCCCTCTCTTTTGACATTAAAATCTGATTACTAAGCTGCAGGAGGATGTGAGTAATGTTACATTATTGTACAGGTTATGTTGTGCTTAATACATTGTTTCAGCACTGGATGCTTCAGAGATCTTTACACTTTGCTTCCATGCATCAAAGTGGTTATAGGGATAGTAATACTTTGTTTTAACTTTATTTTATTTTGTAGGCATTAAAAAAAACATGAAGAATGATATAAGTTTTATCTCTCAAACCTTTATGGTTTATGAGATATTCACAAGTAAAGTTTCCTCTCCTGCCCCTTTTACCTAGTGTAAGACATCTCTTCTCAGATGTGGAATGCAGTCCATAGACCAGACAGATAACAGCAGGGGACAATCTTCTTCCTATGAGAACAATGAAAGCCCTGTCCCACCGACAAGTTTTTCAGGTTTTTCCCTTATCTTAATTGAAGATTGTCCCTCTCTGCAGTCTACCTGGGCACCTCCCTTCTGATCTGGCTGAGCAGTGTTACATCAGTAAAAGGGGTGGGAGGGGGATACTTTATCATTCAATTACTCTTGTACTACAACTCTGACAGAATTGAAATAACACTATCCAAAGTCCAAATACTATAATGATTAATTAGAGCTGTTTTTATTATGAAACATTACTATCCCTTTAAAGGATAAGTATAGTTTTAAAAGATCTTAATTAAAATATATAAAGCCTCTCAAGTCACACGTTGATGTACACAGCTGAGTTTTATGATTTTCAAATAACTTAGCCTGATTAAGTCTTTGATTTGAGTTTCATCTGAAAAAAATTTGAAGAGTTGGTGCACAGACTAAGGGTTATTTGTATAAGTGCAAACATGGTGCAAATCACTACTATTGTGCTATATGAGTCAGGGGGAGTCACAAAACCGTGCAGATGAGATGGGTGAGACCTTTGGTCTTTTGTTCAATGGACAAAGAGAGTAATTCTGGGCCAACCAACTCTAGTTAACCAAATTTCCATTTGTTTTATTACAGAGGGTTCTCTGCTAGAGATCTCCTATGAATTGTTTCACAATTTTTTTTTGCACCACAGATATTTTCTCATATTATCCATTGTGAACAACATATAAAGATTTATAGCCTCAATATAGTGTTTATCATCATGATTTGTTTTGCTGCTTAGAAACATAGAATTTGATGGCAGATAAGAACGATTCGGCCCATCTAGTCGCCCATTTTCCTACTGTAAAAAAACTCAAACCTTATTTGGTCCTTGGTCTTTTCTTATGTTAAGGACAGCCTTATGCCTATCCCATGCATGCTTACATCCCTCACTGTATTAACATTTATCACTTCTGCTGGTAGGCTATTCCACTTATCTACTACCCTCTCAGTGAAGATAAACTTTCTTACATTACATCTAAACCTGTGTCCCTCTAGTTTTAGACTATGGCCTCTTGTCCTAACATTTTTACTCCTGTGCAATGTACTTCGCTCCTGCACTTTGTTGAATCCCTTCATGTATGTGAATGTATCTATCATATCCCCTCTCTCTCTTCTCTCCTCCAAGCTATACATGTTCAGATCCTTTAGTCTATCCTGATATTTCTTTTCCTGTAAACCAGTCACAATTTTAGTAGCCCTTCTCTGAATTCTCTCTAGATATCTGTATCCTTCTGAAGATGGGGTCTCCAGGCCTGTACACAATATAGGGGAGGTCTAACTAGAGATCTGTAGCGTGACATGAGCTCTTCCCTTTTTCTTCAAAATAATTACTTCCAAATACCTTTCTTCTGTTGTCTCTGACCACACAGTACCCTTAATAGTATATTCTTCCTTTGGATTTTTATGTCCCATGTGCATTATTTTACATTTATTAAAAATAAACTGCAACTCCAACACTCTTGTCCATTCTTCTAATTTACCTAAATCATTTGTCATTTGGCTTTTTCCCCCAGGAATGTCTACCCTGTTGCAGATCTTTGTATCATCTGCAAAAAGGCTTTCCTTACCTTGAATACCTTTTGCAATATCACTAATAAAAATATTGAAAAGAATATTTTAATAACTTTGGGTGTATCCCATCTGGTCCCACTGATTTATCTGTTTTTACCTTAGAAAGTTGAAGTAGAAATTCTTCCTCTGTAAAATGCATGTTTCCCATGTCTTGCCATTTCTTTTCTCTAACAGAGGTCCCTTCCCTTCATCTTCCTCTGTAAAAACTGAATAGAAATATTCATTAAGACAGTCAGCCTTTTATTCTCGTTTACATAGTCTCCATTTTTTGTTTTCAGTTTAACTATTAATTGGTAAACCGTTCATTGGTAAATAGGGATGGGCGAAAATTTCTGCCTCAAACTGAAATCTGCGAAAAATGGCACTTTCTGCTTGGCAAAAAGTTTCCTGCGAAAAGTGCTGATTTTCCACTTTTTTTCTGCTTTTTTCACCTAGCTCATTCCATTGAAATCAGTGGGAACATAGAAGTTACACGCAACACATAGCAGATATTATTTTATTTCCCAAAAGCACAGTATAAAAGGGGCATGAGGGGGTCTGTGTCAGTGGGGTGTGGGGAAATAATTAGTTGAACAGGGGGGTTGTTTACTGGGATGGGGGGGGGGGGAGTTAATAAAAAAGAAATCCTGAATAAAATAGAAACCATAAGACATGGTATAAAGGCGTCTGAGAAGGGTGCCTGTGTTGGTGAATTAATCATTTGAACAGGGAATTTCTTTTGGGGGGTTTCTTGACTGCTATTGGGGGGACAGTTAAAAAAAAAAAATCAATAAAATAAAATAAGATATTTGTATCTAAAGTGATAGAGACAGGAACCCCCTGACATAAGCTGCCACTGGGGTGGACTGATACTTGACTTGATAGAGTATTTTGTAGAGGATGATTTGTTTGATTTGTTGTTAGAGGCCTTTGTAGGACTTAGACTTATTAGAGGCACAAGCCCTGAAGAAACACTGATTTGTAGGACTTAAGCTTGTTAGAAACAAACCCCCCCAAAATTGCTTATTTTTTTTGTAGGACTATGTTTTTTTTTTCAATTTATTTATTTTTTATTTTTCATAGCACAAGACCTGAGAAAAAAATAAAAATGCCCTATTGGCCTAGTGCCAGCAGGTCATGTTGTCCAGTAGTCACTGGCCATTGTCAAATGTCCTCCTGAGTCCTGAGTTGCAACGGCTGTTCGTACTGCTGCTGCTGAGTTGTTTAAGCAGCAGGATGATTAGGAAGCTGAAAGGGAATGGGATCAACAATAGCAGTAACATGGAAGATGGATAATGAAGGTTCCACTTGCCATGACTATCTACAGAGATGCGTCTGAGGCAGTAGCAGCACAATAAGTAGTCCCCAGTCTATGTGGAGAAATGAAGAAGTTGGCCAATAATTCTTCTCCACCTACCCCATCTCCAAAATCATGGGTGTGTTCTTATTAGAATAGAAATTTTCCATTGAGAGCAGGAACTGTGGATCTCATCAGCAACTGCAATGTGCACAGTGTGTGTGTGGTAAATAACACCTGGGGGCACAACAGTATCCAAACACTATGACACCAGAACCCAAGTATTGCCACTGTCACTGTACCCCTTGTCCAGACCTCGCTAAGGACACATGACAACTTACTGACAGTTTAATAGTAATGATGAACCCTACCTGACAGAATCCTAGCATATTATGTGGGATGGAATCTCCTCAGATGCCACCTGATGACCTGGTATCGATTCTCCTCCACCACACTGGCATGTGTGGTCAGTGCACCACACAGTGTGCAATGGGTAGAGATGAACTGCCATATCCTAACATCAAAAGAGTGGCTATCATTTGGCGGAGGAGGTAACGATGAATGAGGTGGATTGGCAGGAGATGTAGTTGTTATCCTAGAGGAAGAAGGTGATGTTGATGGCGAGCTAGTTGTTTCACTCGTCATGGAACTTCCAGTGTCTTTCTGGGTTTCTTTATTCTTCCTCCTCTTTTCATCTCCACTTTGCCTCTTGGTGCCTTTCTGGAGACTCAGAGGGTACAGTAACAACAGTGCTAGATTTCTGTAACGGGTGTTTGACTTTAACGTGTTTGACATAAATGTCATGTTGTCTGTGTTTCATGTGTGTTATCAGAGAGGTTGTGCAAAGGTGTATTCACTACTTTCCCCTTTTTACTAACTTGTCACAAATTTTGCACTGTACCATTGTTGATGATGACTGCACTGTGCCTGCCGGAAGAGAATAATAGTCCACACCCATGACTTCTGGGGGGAGGGATAGGGAACAGGTGGAGTAGAATGGCCTCTTTCTTCTTGTCCTCCGCATTCTCCTTCACTGTCTGTGGCAGCGGATAATGGTGCTGCTACTGTCTCAGATCCAGCACTGCAACTAGGACCAGGAGTATTGCTGGTGCTGGCAAGTGGAACCTGTCCTAGTCCTGCATTACTTGTTGACCCCATTCCCACTGTGTCCATGATGGTCCGTGGCACACTAACCTGATCCTCAGCACCCTGCTGCCCTTTCATCTCAGCAGCAGCAGGAATTAGACCAGTTGCAAATTCCGCAAATTCCAAAAGCTGACTGCTAGTGGTGGTGGTGGTGATGCCCATCCTCATCCCTATCTCCCATTCCTTCTAACTTTCTGATAAAAAGGCCATCAATGTCTCTTCCACCCCAGCTTCTCCAACACCACCACCACCACTAGTCCCTACGTGCTGCTGCTCTATTCCAGACATCTCACTGATGCTTGGAGGAGGTGACGAGCAATATGACAGAGGGTCCCCTAATGTCACACTCGGCATCATCATCTTCTCCTTCCCCCACTGAGTACTACAAGAAACACTAGCAGCAGGCAAAGTATTGGTGGCGGTAGGTTCAGCACTGGCAGCAGATACAACACTAGTGGCAGCACGTCTGGCAGAAGATACAACATTAGTGGCTGCAGGTACAGCAATGGTGGCACTGGCAGCAAGGGCAGCACATCTTGCAGCAGGCACAGGCAGCTGACCTGCCTGCTCTCACTAGTTCTACCCTTTTCGCCCCCCTTCCCATTTCCTTTTCTCCCTCCCTTCCCATTAAATTCCCAAGATCCCTTGGGGTGATTTAGGGGGACTGGACAGCATTGGTTCAGTAGTGGTCCCTTCCTCCTCAGACTCAGTGGACACATAATGGTCCTTCCAGCTCCTCCATTGATTATTTTTTACCCTGCCCATAGTGATAGGAGTCACTATGAGCCTCTCCTGCCTCAATTTTTCCAAAATATCTCAAAAGAACAGCACAGCAAGTATATCTCGCTCTGTAGCTGCTTCTATTGTGGCTGCCTTCAGTGAAAACGCCACTGAAAAAAAAATGCAAACATTTTAAGAGCTAGTTTTAAAACAAATTTTCCCATGAAAAAGCAGATAACTACATGGTTTTCGCAAAAGTTCTCGCGGGTACACGGCGACAACTTTTGCCCACCCCTGTTGGAAAACTTAGATTTTGTTGCCTCAGCAGTACACATTGTATTTTTCTTTTGTTTTGGATTTTGTGGCTTCACTTTTAACTATACAGTATTTCCCTGTGAGTGCTAGTCCTGCAGGGTTGGCTTTCCCTATGAGTGCTGGTCCTGCAGGGTTGTAGTTCCCTGTGAGCGCTGGTCCTGCAGAGTTGTATTTCTCTGTGAGCGCTAGTCCTGCAGGGTTGTAATTCCCTGTGAGTAGTGGTCCTGCAGGGTTGTATTTCCCTGTGAGTGCTAGTCATGCAGGGTTGTATTTCCCTGTGAGTAGTGGTCCTGTAGGGTTGTATTTCCCTGTGAGCACTAGTCCAGCAGTGTTCTCATTCCTAGTGTTACTACTATTCTCATTTTTCCCACAGGAGGCTTATTGGCCTTTGGTAATTCTATAGTTGGGGGTGCGAGTGAGCTGATTTGTGTACACAGATGTACAAGTAGAACAGGCCTCTATTTGGTACTGAAAGAGTGGACCACTTACCAAAGATGTAACTGGTCATTGGAGGGCTCTGGTGAAAACATGTTATGGCCCCCTTCATTTTTTTTTTATAGTGGCATGTCTTGAACCTATTGAGCCCAGGCAGATGGTCCCTTTGAAATTCAGGCCCTGGGCACAACTACACACCCCGTAGTTACACTCTTGCCAGTTACACAAAAAATTGTGCTAAACAACAGAGTAAGGCATTTAAAAAAATCAAATTAAAAATAAAATGGAAATAGTCTATTTGTAACAAACCCTGCTGTACTCATTTGGTAATGGACCCATGTGAGATTATTGGTAATTACTAACACCAAGTTTTGTATAGAAAATGTCTATTACAGTCTCTGAAAGAGGCGGCACAGTTCAAAGTGGATATTTAGAAATTAGAAAAAGGCAATGTAAAAATAAATTAGAAAAAATAGTCTGTTCTCATACACTTCTGTATAATAAGATTATGTACCCAGCTGAATGTTATTACCAGCACTGAAGAGGAATTAGCTTAGAAACTGGAAACAATTACAAAGTATAAGTCAGTTTAAATGTATTTTATTTTAAAGCTGACAATTTAATATTGAGAAAATACATCTGGCCGAATGGCATTAGCTAGGAATGGAAATAGACTGATACTGGAACAAGTCAGGCAAAATTACCATGTGAAGTACTGCAGCTGGGGATCCCGACATTCCAACAACTGGCAGCAGATGTATCTGTATGTAACTCTAGAACCAATGTATATAAGTCCTGTATGTAATGCTAGACCAATGTATATAAATACCTGTATGTAATGCTAGAACCAGTGTATATAAGTATCTGTACGTTACCGCTAGAACCAGTGTATATAAGTACCTGTATGTTACTGCTAGAACCAGTGTATATAAGTACCTGTATGTAATGCTAGACCAATGTATATAATGTACTTATATGTAAAGCTAGGACCAACGCATATAAGTACTTGTATGTAACACTAGGACCAGTGTATTTAAAATGCTCTTAGGCAAATATACACGTCAATATATATGGTTGGGGAATAAGCACAAGAGAAGTAAAGTGAAAACAATGTGGCTTAATAATGTGGTTAGCAGGGAAATGAGAAATAAAAAGCAAGCTTTTAAAGTGTTTAAGTCAAGCCGGTCGGATGCATCATTTAAAAAATATAAAGAATGTAATAAAATCTGCAAACAAGCAGTTAAGCTAGCTAAAATAGAAAATGAGAGAAATATTACAAATGAGAGCAGGAAAAACCCTAAACAATTCTACAAGTATATTAATAACAAAAAAGTTAAGGTTGAAATTGGTCCTCTTAAGACAGACAGGTGAATTAATTAGTGAGGATAAAGTTATGGCTGACACCCTAAATACATTCTTTGCTTCAGTAAATACAAAGGAGGCAGCAATGACAAGCTATGGGCAAACTGACAGAACCACAGAATTTCCTCCATTATCTACATGGCCTACTGAGGACAAGGTCCAAAAGAGACTGGAAAGGGTTATAGTGAATAAAGCTCCTGGAACACCTAAGGATACTTAAGGAACTTAGTTCAGTAATAGCAAAACCATTATACTTAATATTTATTGATTCACTTTCATCAGGCATAGTGCCCTGTGTTTAGAGGAAAGCTGATGTAGTTCCATTGTTTAAAAAGGGAGCAAGATCCAAACCAGGAAATTATAGACCTGGGAGCCTGACTCCCATAGTTGGTAAAATACTAGAAGGGTTATTAACTGACAGTATTCAGAACTACGTGAAGACAAACATCATTAGTAGGAATCAGCATGGTTTCATGAAGAACAGATCATGTCAGACTAATTTACTTGCATTTTATGAAAGAGTAAGTAGTAATTTGGACAGGGGAATTGCTGTTGATATAGTATACTTGGATTTTGCAAAAGCCTTTCATACAGTGCCTCACAACAGGTTACTGCATATATTAAAAGGCTTCTGTTTGGGTGGTGTTATCTGTACATGGATTGAGAACTGGTTAAATGATAGATGGCAGAGAGCTGTTATAAATGGAACTTTTTCAAATTGGTCTAAGGTTATAAGTGGGGTGCCACAGGGTTCAGTCCTGGGACCAATGCTTTTAATTTGTTTATTAATGATCTAGAAGTGGGAATTGAAAGTAGCATCTCAATCTTTGCTGATGACACTAAGCTATGTAAGGAAATACATACAGAGCTGGATGTTTTTTCTCTGCAGAAGGATTTAGATAAACTAAATGAATGGGCAGAAAAGTGGCAGATATCATTTAATGTAGATAAATGTAAGGTTATGCATTTGGGCTGTAGAAACAAACTTGCTACATATACTCTAAATGGGAAACAACTTGGGAAATCCTCATTAGAGAAAGATTTAGGAGTACTGATAGACAATAGTCTTCACAGCAGTGTGCAGAGTCACTCAGCTGCTGCAAGAGCAAATAGGGTACTAGCCTGCATAAAAAGAGGTGTAGAAGCAAGGGATGGGAATATTATCCTACCTCTGTATAAATCCTTGGTTAGGCCTCATCTAGAATATGGAGTACAGTTTTGGGTGCCTGTTCTTAAAAAAAGACATTGTTGAACTGGAAAAGGTGCAGAGACGTGCAACAAAACTGATAAAGGGATTGGATGATCTGAGTTATGAAGAGAGACTAGCCAAACTGGGTTTGTTTACATTAGAAAAGAGACGTCTAAGGGGTGATATGATTACCATTTACAAATACATTCAAGGTCAATACAAAGAACTATCCAATGAATTATTTATGCAAAGAGCTGAGCTAAGAACAAGAGGTCATCCTTTAAGACTAGAGAAAAGGCGCTTTTGACTAAAACAAAGGCAGGGATTCTTTACAGTAAAGGCAGTTAGACTATGGAATTCTTTGCCTCGGGATTTTGTGCTTGCAACTGCATTCAAAAAAAGCAAAGGATGCCTATCTAGCACAGAACAATATTGACAATTATGACAGATGGCTTCAAAGCAAATAGGATATTGATCAGGGAACTATTTGACTACTAGTTGGAGTCAGAAAGGAATACATTATTTATTTATCCCCACACACACTCTCAGCGCTAGATTGGAAATGGCTCCAGAGGGCTTTTTTGTTGCCTTCCTCTGGATCAACAGGGGTGTGTTTGACATGGGCTGGACTTGATGAACGCATGTCTTTTTTCAGCCTTATCTACTATGTATATAAGTACTTGTATGTAACACTAGGACCAATCTATATAAGTACCTGTATGTCAGGTATGCAGTGTTAGGTCCAATGTATATAAGTACCTGTATGTAATGCTATAGACCAATGTATGTATATAAGTACCTGTATGTAACGCTAGAACCAATGTATATAGGTACCTCTATATAAAGCTATAGACCAATGTATACAAGTACCTGTATGTAACATTAGGTCCAATGTATATAAGTACCTGTATGTAATGCTATAGACCATTGTATATAGGTACCTGTATATAGTGCTATAAACCATTGTATATAAGTACCTGTATGTAACTTTAGTTCCAATGTATATAAGTACCTGTTTGTAAGGTTTGTTAATAGGCATTTTAGTGCATGGGTGTATCTGGGCATTTGCTGGGACTCTCCTTGGGTTCCCATCGGTCCCAGTTTTTACAGAAAGGAACTAATTTAATACTTTGGTCAGATGACCAATGATGAGTGAGGTAGTTCTGGTGCAAAACATGTAAATATGGATGATTTTCCCACAAATAGGAAGAAAGGAAGGAGAATACAAATAAACTTAAGGATCCCAAATGTCACCTATATTAGGGGGCCCCATTCACAATTCTACTGGGTGCCTCTGGGTTTCTTACACTGCCCTGGTACACAATACTAGGCCAGATCTAACCCGTGTAGGATCATAACCCAAAATTGTACATACTGGATTCAATGCAGCTATATTAAAGATTTCTATCTCATGATCTTTCCGCCTCACTCAGATTAGCTAATCAGAATATGAAAATGAAATGAACAACCGTCAAGTAACTTATATAAAGATTGTTCCAGTTGAAAGCAAATGGTATTGAATAGTTTCATGTGTCCCTGCTATCATCCATGAAAGAACGGATAGAATTAATGTATTCAAATCCCAGAAGTGGAGGAGAAGAGGTTAATCACATTGCATTAAGTTATACATGTATGTGTATGTTATACATGTATGTGTAAGTTATATATGTATGTGTAAGTTATATATGGATGTGTAAGTTATATATGTATGTGTAAGTTATATATGGATGTGTAAGTTATATATGTATGTGTAAGTTATATATGGATGTGTAAGTTATATATGGATGTGTAAGTTATATATGGATGTGTTCAACATGCAAAATAGTTTCACAAATGTTTATTCAGTGACGATATATATAAATCTTCAGAAGATCTGAATCAGTAACTCAACATCCTGCTCAGATACAGAAAAATGCAGGCGCCTCCTGCTCAGTTTGTGGGTTTAATATTATTAATTCTTCTTTTGATTTGTGCATTATTTGATTATTTTTGTCATCTACCCTTAGGATGAAGGTTTCATTTTATCATTTTATCTACCATATCCTATAATATCATATCATACGTGTGCAATGCTGGCAAACCTATCTCTCATTTGTTTTTAAATGTCTTTATCCTTTTGTAAGGATTCCAGTCTCATGAGAATTAACATAATCAAGGGAATTATACATTTATACATTACATGGACTGCTTTCTTAGTTCCCCTCCAAAAGGAAATCTTTTTATCACCTTAGAATTTTTCTTAAGCGAGAATCCCTAACATTCTACATTGTACTCAGACTTAGAGAGAAGTTTGGTTCTAGTTCCCATATCATGAACCAGTCTTGGCTCCTTGGCCTAGTCTTGCTGGCTGTAAGATCCCTGCATAGAGGAGATTCTGGGCTGGTTCCTAATCTAGATGAATATTTCACTAAATACCTGAACTGCTCCAAAAGAACTCAATAAATCAAAAGTAAACATGAGTCAACCTCATCTAATGACAAGTATATGATACACTGAGGGAGGATTCATTTGTTCTAAGTCATTACGTTTTATGCTAATGACAGAAGTCAGTCAAAAGTTTCTTGTGTTTTTTATATTATGGGGAAAGCGGTTCTGATACTATAAACCATTTGGGAAGAACAACTACAGATCTTTCCTGTAATTCATGTGATAAACACTGACTTTGACCATTACTGGATTCACTAGCTGCAGCACGTCTGTGCACCTGCCCTCTCATACAATACCTTAGTATCAGAAGGTGACTTTATATTTGCAGAAGGGATAGGGGTTTATTATGGTAAGGTCTTAGTGAGCAATATATAACCCTTTGCAGAATTTCTAGAGATTGACTTCCAAAATGGAAGACAGATGTAATTGTTTAATTCTGTATCAAAATTAACAAATGACTACGGAGAGCCAAAGGGTGGGCAACCTGAGGCTCATTAGCTGTTGGACTACAATTCCCGCATCCTCAATCAGACAACTGTGAGTTGCAGTCCAACAATCTGTAGCGACTTGCTCTGTAAGGTGTGTTCAGTAGCAGCCAATGTTTCCCATTACTGAGGGACTGCAGTTTTGTTTCTCTGTTTTAATAGAAACCAAATAGTGTGGAGGATTCAGAGTGAACTTTAGACTTGTGCGATTCGGGTCGGTGACATTCGGAATTCTATGAAAATGGTGTCATTCAGCAAGATTCGGACCTTCCGACAGGCAAGAGTCGTTCACCAAAAAAATTACGAATCCTACTAGCCCTGGTCCGAATGAAACTTTCGGAAATTCGATGCCTAGTACCCACACTCGATTACTTTCCCTCCATGTCTCTAGTCCAATTAGCTTCTCCGTTTCATGTGCTACTTTCCCGCTTTGTGTCTATTCCAAATGGCTTCTTCATTTCATGATGGGGGTTGGACTAATGACAGACACCCAGACAGCTCCTGCATTTCCTCTTGGTGTGGTGTTGGAGCCCAGAGAGAGAAGAAGCAGGAGATATTAGAGTGTCCAGTTGTTGTGTAGGCAGGCAGGTAGCATTAGACATAGGCAGGCAGCCAGCATTAGTGCCTTATTGCCACTGAAAGGCAGAGTCATCTTTGTTCCTGTGCAAAAAATTAAAAATATTAGGGATTGGTTTGAGTAATTTTCAGAGTGACATCAGCCAGTCTCACAGTTCTGTAGACAGGCCTAGTACCTTATTGTGTCCACAAGGGAAAGTCACCTTTGTTTCTGTGTTAAATATTAAAATGAATAGTAGGGATTTGTTTGAATAAATTTCAGAGTGACACAGCCAGTCTCACAGTTGTGAAGGTGTATTGTGTAGGCAGACAGGGTGCCTTATTGCTACATCTATAATTTAGCTACTTCATCCATACTACCATAAGGCTAAATGCCCACCTTACCCTGTTCCACCATCTTCATTTAGACCCTGGAAATGGTTCCATTCATTTAATTTTCATTTTTTAAAGTATTTTAAAGTTGTCCAATAATTTGAACTGTCGCCGACTTTCGTCCGAGTCGAACAGGTCGGATCCGTATTGCGGAGTCGACAAATGAAAAAAAACAATTTGTCCGACATAGAATTTTACAGAAAATTTTTGTTGGGCACAAGTCTAGTGAACTTTGTCCATCGTTTCTTTGAGATCTGTTATGTTACAATGCGTTGGACTCGTTAGACCCTTTTGGGACTCCGATGTGGATATATTTCTGAGTGGGAGAAGGCAGCGTCTGTTTGCTGTTGTGTAATAGATGAGTTCTGGTGTTCACATGTGAAATGTCGCTGTAGAGAGCGCAGGTGTAAGAGATGGTGGATTCATATTCCATTGACCCACAAAGGATTCTTAACATGGTGACTGCTGAGTCAACTTTCTCTGAACACATCTCATTGCTCTCTATGGGGGAATTTATGTTGGGACACACAAAGATACCTCCAAATTCTGAATGATATGTGGGAACCTCTAGCAATCAAATGGTTAAAATTCCCCTTTAAATCAAATGCCATGTTTAGTTCAGCTGATTTACTTTGTCTTGTTGCAACATGGTAATAATCTCATCTGATTTATTGTTATTTTGCTCATTAATACATTTCTCATCAGGCTGAGCATACAAGACACCGGGTATAATGCACTAGTTAATATAAATGTCCTAAATTTCCCGCATGATTTTTCTTGAAAACTTTTTCTTCGCTTTTTCCAAGAAAGTTTTCGCCTTTCCGCCTATGCAAAAATGTCCTCCTTTTCCCCTATTTTAACACATTTTTCCCCTATAGGTACTGCATTTCCCACTGTAATATTACTTATTTCTTAACTTCAGCCCTCAGAAGAAGTGTCTGAAGTCAAAGTTGTGAGTCCTACAGCAACATATACCTTGAAAAATGTTATCATGCAGAGTGCGTTTGTCCTTTACCCACAACACTAACTTCCTGCTTAAGTGACACTGGGACATAGTCATGATGATGATGTCAAGTAATAAAAAAAAAAAAAAGGACAACATACAATGTGGCAGATGTGTATTGTAGTGGTGGTGGGGGAGGATTGGCATGGTGTAATTTGTGTATGTATTTATACCATTGTCATATGCTATCCTCCTCAGATTATTGATACACATTACTTATCGGTCATAGAAGTGGTCCCATGTGGGGTAGATGGTGGCAACCCTTCTTCACATCCCCCCTCCACCTCCTCATCTGTGCTGCTGGTAATATATTTGTCCTGGCTTTGTCTGTCAGGTGTGGTTTCTGCTACCTGATACTCAGATGGTATGAGATGTTGGTTCATTTTTAAGAATGTTAGTCTCCCAACATTGCAGCTTGGTGACTGTGTGCTTTTTGACATATGTGCCTGTCCAGATTCAGACTTTCCAATAGCTTTCTCAAACAGTTTATAGACAGGCTCAGTGCTCCTTAAAATTGGTGGAAGATTCAGCCTTTGACTTTCTGCTAACCTTATAGCCATATCATCACCCTCACTCTCAACTTCATCTGTATCTGAACAAGAGAAGGATGCTGGAGGGATATATTCTAGATCTGCATCATCATCAGTCATCATTAGGTCATCCTCAGCAGCATCAGCATCACCTGACAGTTCTTGCCCACTACTACCCTTATATTTCTCTAAGCTTTTGTAGGTCTCAAACAATTTCTTTTTACTTTTACTGTAACAAAGTCCCCTACTACTTTGAGGATGAGTGTTTTGGTGCTAGTTTGTCTCACAACCTGATGCAGCAGGCGGTTCAGCTGCTACACCTTCCTCTATTATGCTATTGCCAGCATCATCAACACTTGGATGTGACTTGTTGTCGTCTTCAGTGTTCTTCTTATATAGTTCTTTATTTCTACTGGCACTGGTGGTACTGGAACTAGTTTTGCTGGGACCTTGACAAACTGCATCCTCCCCTGGAGTAGAGGGATCATCATCATTTATTGCACATCTGCAGCAACCATTGCTGCAATCAGTTTTTAAACTACTACTTTACTCTCATATCCCTGAACCGCTCTACTCCTCCTCTTTTCCCTTCCCCTTGTTTGTTTGTTTGCTGGACATTACACAACTACACTGTGTTTTTTTACTGTACGGTACACAACACATCTGATGGAGCTGTATGATGCCTTGATAAGCCCAGTCAGCTGTCTGTCACTGTCACCTAATATATTTAGTTCTTTCAGTTCAGTCTGTACAAAAAAAATTAAAACTGAAAACCAAAATCAATAACTTCTTTCCCCAGGCTTCCCCACCCAGCACAGTGATAATAACAGCAAGATCAGCAAGCAAATAGGTCCCTAAATGTCCTACTAAATGATTCCCTAAACTAAACTCCAATTCCCCTCTCTTCTCTAGACCAAACAAGGTGCTGCTCTCTCCTCTCACAAACACAGAACGGCTGCTGTGAGAGCCTGACACCCTTTTATATGACTGTAGAAAACGTTTGGTGGAGAAATTTTTCTTCTTCTCATCGATTTCCTTGGGTGAAAAAGATGGGAAAAAACAAAAAAAAATGCACTTTTCATGAAAAGTGCCATTATTTGCAGATTTCATTTTGAGCTGAAAATTTTCGCCCATCCCTAGCCCTAGCGGCCAGAGGCAGATTTCCATTCCAGTCACTCCGGGTGCGCTTCACCCCTGCCATAGCAATACTCCACACATGACTTGCTCCTAGTTCCATACACGGTTTTCCGGCACACAAAAGTCTAGGCTTACAACTAGCAAGAACCAAAGAACTATAACCACTTTGTTGCTTGAGAGATCTTCAACGCATTGTTCCCTAATGTGTTGTAGATATGTATAGCATCCAAGGAGTTAAATAATAGACTTCAAGTGGTATAAACTGGTATGAACATGGAGATTCATAGCGGAGACTCTACCTCTCAGATTATGGCATTCTAATCAGTTGCCTACTCTGCATATTAGGAAATCCAGCCCTGCCAACAGCTCTATTTCCTTCTGTCACCACAGTCATTTCTGTTCCTTCCAAAGAGTTGGGTTATTTTATGTTATTCTAAATTTCTCATCTGTAATTTAATATCAAGTGGGAAGGCTGTCCAATGCCACTGACCAGCTGCGCTGAACTTGGTATTTCACCAAGCATATTCTATCATTTCTTTAGACAAAATTCTCATTTTCAGTCTCAGGCTTATGAAATGTAATACGATTTTTAACTTCCAGTGGATGATGCACTTTTTTTACTAGATTAAAATGTAACAAATACTTGGTAAGGATGGAACTCCGTAAAGAGGTTTTCTGAAGATGAGCAAAGTTAAGCAAAGATTTATTAAAACTCCTGAATTAATTCACATGACTGATGGATAACTAACACCTAACTAGGTAAGTCCTTCTGTTTCACACACAGTAATTATAAAGATATAACCGACTGCTGTATGATGAACTCATTCACGTTTTAGGAAGGATAGGGTTAATAAAAGGGGAAGGGTATGCCTATATGTGAAGCATACCATAAAACCTAGTATAAGGGAAGATATAAATGAAGGGTCCAGCGAAAATGTTGAGGCCCTGTGGGTTGAAATATACACTGGGGGGAAAACAATAAAAATATGTTAATGGGAATTTGCTACAAGCCACCTAATATAGGGGAGTTTGAGGAAGCAGAAGACTTTCCATTAGTAGAAAAAGTTTTAAGTCAAGAAATGTAATTTGAACTATCCTGAAATTGACTGGAGAAATATGACTTTCAGCACAAAAAAGGGAAATTATTTTTTTAAGTATGATTAATAACAATTTTATTTCACAACTAGTAAAGAAGCCAACTAGAAAAGATGCCTTGCTTGACCTAGAGCTGTCAAACAATACTGACATGGTAAACATAATTGGTGAATAAGCACAAGAGGAGTAAATTGAGACCAATGTGGCTTAATAATGAGGTTTACAGAGAAATGAGAAATAACCAGGCTTATAAAGTGTTTAAGTCAAACGGGTTAGATGCATCATTTAAACAATAAAGAATGTAATAAAATCTGCAAACAAGCAATCAGACTAGCTAAATTAAAAATTAGAAAGTATTACATAATAGAGTAAAAGAACCTAAACAATTCTATAAGTATATTAATAACAAAAAAGATTAAGGTTGATATTGGTCCTATTAAGGCTGAGATAGATTAATTAATTAGTGAGGATAAAACAATGGCTGACACACTAAATACATTATTTGCTTCTGTGTATATATAAAGGAAGCATCAATAACAGGCTATGGGCTATACAAAACCACAGAATTTCCTCCATCATGTACATGGCTTACTGAGGACAAAGTTCAAAATAGATAAGAAAATGTTAAGATGAATAAAACACTGGGACCTGATGGCATACACCCAAGGGTACTTAAGGAACTTAGTTCAGTAACAGCAAGACCATTATACTTACTATTTATTGATTCACTTTCATTAGACAAAGTGCCCTGTGATTAGAGGTAACCAGGAAATGGTAGACTTGTGAGATAGACTTCCATAGTGGATAAGATATTAGAAGGGTTATTAACTGACAGTATTCAGAACTATGTGAACACAAACAATATTACTAGTAGGAATCAGCATGGTTTTATGAACAACAGATCATGTCAGACTAATTTACTTGCATTTTATGAAAGAGTAAGTAGCAATTTGGCCAGGGGAATTGCTGGTGATGTAGTGTACTTGGATTTGGCAAAAGCCTCACAACAGGTTACTGCCTAAATTAAAAGGCTTCGGTTTGGGTGGTGTTATCTGTACATGGATTGAGAACTGGTTAAATGATAGATGGCAGAGAGTTGTTGTAAATGGAACCTTTTCAACTTGGTCTAAAGTTACAAGTGGGGTGCCGCAGGGTTCATTCCTGGGCCCAATGCTTTTTAAATTGATTTTTAATGATATATATGTGGGAATTGAAAGCATTTCAATCTTTGCTGATGACACTAAGCTATGTAAGGAAATACATACAGAGCTGGATGTTTTTTTTTCTGCAGAAGGATTTATATAAACTAAGTGAATAGGCAGAAAAGTGTCAGATGTCACCTAATGTAGATAAATGTAACGTTATGCATCTGGGCTGTAGAAACAAGCCTGCTATTTATATTATATACACAATAAATGGGAAACAACTTGGGGAATCCTCATTAGAGAAAGATTTAGGAGTACTGATAGACGATAGACTTCACAGCAGTGTGCAGAGTCACTCAGCTGATGAAAGAGCAAATAGGGTACTAGCCTGAATAAAAATATAGATGCACAGGATGCTAATATAATTTTACCGCTACGTAAATCCTTGGTAAGGTCTCATTTAGAATACAGAGTATGATTTTGGGCACCAGTTTTTAAAAAATACATTATTCAACTGGAAAAACTGCAGAGACTTTAAACAAAACGGATACATGGATTGGAGGATCTGAGTTATAAAGAGAGACTAGCCAAACTGGGTTTGTTTACATTAGAGAAGAGACGTCTAAGGGGTGATATGATTACCATTTACACATATATTCAAGGAAAATACAAAGAACTATCCAATGAATTATTTATGCAAAGAGCTGAGCTAAGAAAGAGAGGTCATCCATTAAGACTACAGGAAAGGTGCTTCCGACTAAAACAAAGGCAAGGAATTTTTAAGATAGGGCGGTAAAGCTATGGAATTTTTTTCATCGGGATGTTCTACTTGCAGATACTGTAACTGCTTTCAAAAATACAATGGATACCTATCTAGCACAGAACAGTATTGAGAATTATGACAGATGGCTTCAATACACATAGGTTATTGATCCAGGGAAATATCTGACTGACATTTGGAATCAGGAAGGAATTTTTTTTACCCACTTGGGGCTAAATTGGAAATGGTTTAAATTGTTTTTCTTTTCCTTTTGCCTTCCTCTGGATCAACAAGGGTGACTTGGAATGGGCTGGACTTGATGGACACTTGTCTTTTTTCAGCCTCATCAGCTTTATTATTATGTTACCTAGGTAAGTTACCTGATTGCCGTGTGATGTGTTCCTACCTAGGTAAGTGCTTCTGTTACACACAATAATTATATAGATACACCTGACTGCTGTATGATGGACACCTACCTAGGTAAGTACTTCTGTTACACACAGTAATTATATAGATACGCCTCGACTGCTGTGTGATGTGTTCCTACCTAGGTAAGTGCTTCTGTTACACACAGTAATTATATAGATACACCTGACTGCTGTATGATGGACACCTACCTAGGTAAGTACTTCTGTTACACACAGTAATTATATAGATACGCCTGACTGCTGTGTGATGGACTCCTACCTAGGTAAGTGCTTCTGTTACACACAGTAATTATATAGATACGCCTGACTGCTGTGTGATGGACTCCTACCTAGGTAAGTGCTTCTGTTACACACAGTAATTATATACATACCCCTGACTGCCGTACGATGGACTCCTACCTAGGTAAGTGCTTCTGTTACACACAGTAATTATATACATACGCCTGACTGCCGTACGATGGACTCCTACCTAGGTAAGTGCTTCTGTTACACACAGTAATTATATACATACCCCTGACTGCCGTACGATGGACTCCTACCTAGGTAAGTGCTTCTGTTACACACAGTAATTATATACATACGCCTGACTGCCGTACGATGGACTCCTACCTAGGTAAGTGCTTCTGTTAAACACAATAATTATATAGATACGCCTGACTGCCGTACGATGGACTCCTACCTAGGTAAGTGCTTCTGTTACACACAGTAATTATATAGATAAACCTGACTGCTGTGTGATGGACTCCTACCTAGGTAAGTGCTTCTGTTACACACAGTAATTATATAGATGCGCCTGACTGCTGTGTGATGGACTCCTACCTAGGTAAGTGCTTCTGTTACACACAGTAATTATATAGATGCGCCTGATTGCTGTGTGATGGACTCCTACCTAGGTAAGTGCTTCTGTTACACACAGTAATTATATAGATGCGCCTGACTGCTGTGTGATGGACTCCTACCTAGGTAAGTGCTTCTGTTACACACAGTAATTATATAGATGCGCCTGACTGCTGTGTGATGGACTCCTACCTAGGTAAGTGCTTCTGTTACACACAGTAATTATATAGATACGCCTGACTGCTGTGTGATGGACTCTTACCTAGGTAAGTGCTTCTGTTACACACAGTAATTTTATGGCAGCACGGAGGCGAATATTATGCATTATCCTTCCTCACTGCCCCCTCAGCAGCAAAGGAAACTTTATTAAAATAACAGTTTAACAGAAGAAAAACTTGCTAGTATGACACTCCTCCCTCCCAACCAATCACCAGTCCTTAATCCTGTAAAACTGGGATACAGCCTTGACTTTCCCTCTTTCCTTTGCTGCTCCCCTCAGAGATAAGTCACCTTTACTAGTTCTCTTGTTTACTTGTGTATCTTGGTTTGTTTGGCCTCTGACTGACTGGCCTGCTGGGATGTGCTCCACCCTTTGTGTTCCAGTCAGTCATTACCTATATATATATATTTATACTGTACTTGTATACAATTGTATGTCTTGGTTTGTTTGGCCTCTGACTGACAGGACTGATGGGGTGTGCTCCACCCTTTTTTCTCTAGTCAGTCATTGCCTATATATATATATTTATACTGTACTTTTATACAAATGTATGTCTTAGTTTGTTTGGCCTCTGACTGACAGGCCTGCTGGGGTGTGCTCCACCCTTTGTGCTCCAGGCAGTCATTGCCTATATATATATGTTTATTTATACTGTACTTGTATACAATTGTATGTCTTGGTTTGTTTGGCCTCTGACTGATAGGACTGCTGGGGTGTGCTCCACCCTTTGTGCTCCAGTCAGTCATTGCCCATATTTTGAACTGACCTTGTATATTTTGCCTGTTTAATTAACCTGGTATGGCCTTTATGTGGAATTGCTGTTCTGCGCTTTGGCGCCGGCCTCCTTTTCATTCAATTTGCAATGTTACTTTCTCCCTGGCCTTGTGTGACCTGCTTTTTCCCCTCGCACCAACCTTTTCGGCGCATCTTTGCGTCTCTGTTCAGCCTGGTCATTTCAATGCGCGGACAGCCTTCTACTTCTCTGACATAGGATCGCTCACCTCACGGGTTCCTGGGCCAGTTTGTGTCTGAACGTTCCTATTGCTTTTAAGAAGTTTGTTTTCTTTTCCATATCGTTTTTGCTGCCGCATTAATAGCTTTGGCGCTTATTTATTTATTGGGCTACTCATAGCCTTCCAGGCTTCTCCTAGGCAGCCTGTTCCTGAGTATTGTTTTCTCTATCCATTGTGTCTCTTGACATTAATATTTTGGTTATTAACTATATGTCTACTATATATTTATTGAGACTATTCTTCCTATACACGTAGGTACTTATTTTCAGCCTCTGGTTGCCCAGGGTTTCCGCCTGTATTTTGTATTTATATTATGGGTTTTATCTGTAACCCTAGTAATTGGCATATATCTTTAACCCTAGTAATTTCTATCTAGGCATGGATCTACTGGTATATATCTTTAACCCTAGTAATTCCTATTTAGACATAGATCTACTGGTATATATCTTTAACCCTAGTAATTCCTATCTAGGCATGGATCTATTGGCATATATCTTTAACCCAAGTAATTACTATCTAGGCATAGATCTACTGGTATATATCTTTAACCCTAGTAATTACTATTTAGACATAGATCTACTGGTATATATCTTTAACCCTAGTAATTTCTATCTAGGCATGGATCTATTGCTATATATCTTTAACCCTAGTAATTTCTATCTAGGCATAGATCTATTGCTATATATATTTAACCCTAGTAATTCCTATCTAGGCATGGATCTATTGCCATATATCTGTAACCCTAGTAATTCCTATCTAGGCATGGATCTATTGCCATATATCTGTAACCCTAGTAATTCCTATCTAGTCATAGATCTACTGGCAAATATCTTAACCCTAGTAATTACGATCTAGGCATAGATTTACTGGCATATAGCTTTAACACTAGCAATTCCTATCTAGGCATAGATCTACTGGTATATATCTTTAACCCTAGTAATTCCTATCTAGGCATAGATCTATTGGCAAGGCATAGATATATTGGCATATCTTTAACCCAGTAATTCCTATTGGCAAGGCATGGATCTTACATATATCTTTAACCTGGTAATTCCTATCTGGGAATATATCTACTGGCATATCTATATTTTACCTTAGTGATTCCTATCTAGGCATGGATCTACTTGCATGTTTTTATCTCTTAATTCCTATGGGCATAGATCTACTTGCATTTATCTTTAACTCTAGTAATTCCTATCTAGGCATAGATCTACTGGTATATATCTTTAACCCTAGTAATTCCTATCTAGGCATGGATATATTGGCAAGGCATGGATCTTACATATATCTTTAACCCTGGTAATTCCTATCTGGAAATATATCTACTGGCATATCTATATTTTACCTTAGTGATTCCTATCTAGGCATGGATCTACTTGCATGTTTTTATCTCTTAATTCCTATGGGCATAGATCTACTTGCATTTATCTTTAACTCTAGTAATTCCTATCCGGGCATAGATATGCTTGCATATTTCTTACACCCTACTAAGACCTATCTGAATATGTATGTGTGTATGTATGTATATATGTGTGTGTATGTGTATATATGTATATATATGAAAGTATGTATGTGTATATATATATATATATATATATATATATATATATATATGTATGTAAATATTAACCCTAGTAGTTTCGTATCTGGCCACGTGTGTTTATATGTGTATATTATGTTCCACTAACAGTACTCATCTTCTTACTTTGGATCTGCCTATATCTACTATACTTTCCTCCAGTGATGCAGGAGTGCTTTGCCTATCATACACCTACTTGACGCTGGCATTCTGTCTGGCAGGGCTGAGGGGGTTTCCAGTGACCCGGTCTGGGACTTCCCTCTGCTTTTGGCGCACAGACTGCGCAGTTCATCAACTTCATTGAACAGTCCATGCTGTGCATGTTTATATATGTTTGCCTTCCTTTGAGTCATGTCTGCGGCTCTTTCACATGACCCAGCAGTGGGAAGTACTGCACATGATGCCCCCATCATGTCTGCACAGGCCGTCCCTCGGACGGCTGCTTCTGTCTATCCTGGAGGAGACCTTTCTACTACACGCAGACATACTGACCTTGACTCAGATGAATTTACTTTGGAAAGGCAAATTATGCTGGCGCAGGCTGTACCCTGCTTTGACACCGCAAACTGATGGCGGTCATGACTGGTGCGGCTCTGTCCCACTACCCAGACCCTCACCTCAGGAGGAAGTTTATCTGAGGAAAATGAAGCATTCGGGGCTAAACCTGACTCCTACTGTATTACCAGTCCTTTTGGGAATGCCTCCCTGTAGCATTTACCTGCAATGGCCAGCTTTGATTTTGTGTGGCTTAGTTCCCACACCAGTGATCCTCTCCTCAAGAGGAAGATTTATTGAGGAAATGAGATCTAGAATGCTGAGTCTAATTTTGCCTATGACGAGTATGGGCAGCTTTAATTGTGCGGCTTAGTTCCCACATGAGACACTCACCTCAAGTGGAGGGTATTTGAAGAAATGAGATCCAGCAGGTTGAGCCCGGTCTCTGCATGTTCCCGATTCCTTGACTATGTTGAGTCTAATCTTGCCTATGCCGAGTATGGGCAGCTTTAATTGTGCGGTTTAGTTCCCACACAAGACACTCACCTCAAGTGGAGGGTATATGAGGAAATGAGATCCATCGGGTTGAGCCCGGTCTCTGCATGTTCCCGATTCCTTGACTGTGCCACTTCTGGGCAGCTTTGATTTGTGCGGCTTTGCCCCCATATGAGTACCTCTCCTTAAGAGGAAGATCTTTTTGCAGACTTGTGACCACACGTTTTGAACCCGTTTTCTTGACTACGTCAGCCAATTTTGTTGAGGCATGTTGAGTCCTTTTTCTTGACTCCGCCACTTATGGGCGGCTTTGGTTGGTGCAGCTTCATTCCTTTCTGTATCTTTTTCCTCTAGTGGCAGATATCTGTGGTGGAACACCCTCACGAGTGCAACCTGATTTTTTCTTTTTTCCACTTTAAGTGCGGCCGGTGATGTTGAGGTTTGGGGCCGTCCTCTGGTGGTGATAGTGGTTTTAAGGTTTCCTTTCTTACCTCGGGAAAGTGGGGGGCAGACTCTCCCACTTCTCCCTCTGCTGGTCTTGTTTCTTTCAGTTCCATGGGTGTTACTACCGGCATGAATGTTTCTTCGTTTCATGAATGTCTCCATTTTCTGTCTTGTTTCCAATTGTCAGTCTCGTTTGGGAGACCCTACGCCAGTTGACTGGCATTCTTGGTTGGGTGTCTTGGCATCTCTGCCAGACAGAGGTTTTTTCCTGTTTCCAGCTGTTTGTTTTCTGTGTCGGTCCCGCATGGTGCCTGCAGTTGCTACACTTTTTGCTAGTTGTAAATACCCTTGCATATTGCGGGTTCAGTCTGGCAACTTTGGTGCATGCTGCACTTCTGTTCCCATCGTGCTTTCTGTTCTCTCTTTGGCTGCAGTAATCCTCTAAGGTGAATCCTCGGTATCTCTCCGTTTTCCGGCATCTTCATCCTTAGTATTTTTCTGTTCTTTCTTTGGGAAGGCCTGCACTGCGTTTTCATTTTTCTTGGTGTTTTGCATGTATCCTCCATTTTTTCCCCTTGTTACACTTTTCAGACTATTTGTCTGTGCTGTTTGGTCTGTTTGCTTTAATGTTTGTGGCTCCTTTAAGAGAGTATCTGACATCAAGGTGTTTAGTACTAGGTCTTTTACCCCTGAAGGTGTTCTTTTCCAGATCTTTCTACGTACTAGATGAAAGCGTGCATGGTTTCTTACCCATCTTATGAGGTTTGGACGGTAAATTTGAGGAGTACTGTATTTAAACAGTTGCTAATTTCTTTTCGCAAGCCACTGTTACTGGTTTCTGCAGCTACCTTGGCCCACTGGGTTCGATGGATTATGCATCTTGCAGGTATTGATATCACCTTATTCGGAGCACATTCTTCTAGAGGTGCTGTGGCATCAATGGCTTTGCAAGTTGGTGGTAGGTTGGAGGATATACTTAGGCCTGCAAATTAGTCTAGGGAGTCCATGTTTAAAGGTTTTTAGTGTAAACCAATTGATTGTTTCTAATCAAGTTGTTGATAATTTGTGGATAAGCTTTAAACTTGCATAATATGAAGCCTCCGTGCTGCCATAAAATTCATGGATTTTCCTAACTATTGTGATGGAAAGTCAGAATTTTATTAAAGACACGGAGGCGAATATTATCCCTCCCTTTGTTTCCCTACCCTATCACATTTCTCTTTGTTTTACAGGTTAACTATCAACCAATGGTTAATTAATTAAGCTTACGTATTCTGCACAGCTGTTGTCCCAAGGGTTGAGGATACGGGACTGAAGACTCTGTTATGTTGAACTCAAGGTTTCAGTTATTGGATGGAGAAATCTCCAGCACAAGGATTATAGTTCCGACTGTTGTGATGGATGAATTCGAGAGTTTTCTTCGGTCGCAGGAAAGAGGGAAAGTCAAGGCTGTATCCCAGTTTTACAGGATTAAGGACTGGTGATTGGTTGGGAGGGAGGAGTGTCATACTAGCAAGTTTTTCTTCTGTTAAACTGTTATTTTAATAAAGTTTCCTTTGCTGCTGAGGGGGCAGTGAGGAAGGATAATGCATAATATTCGCCTCCGTGTCTTTAATAAAATTCTGACTTTCCATCACAATAGTTAGGAAAATCCATGAATTATATAGATACACCTGCTCCTACCTAGGTAAGTGCTTCTGTTACACACAGTAATTATATACATACGCCTAACTGCCGTACGATGGACTCCTACCTAGGTAAGTGCTTCTGTTACACACAGTAATTATATACATACCCCTGACTGCCGTACGATGGACTCCTACCTAGGTAAGTGCTTCTGTTACACACAGTAATTATATACATACGCCTGACTGCCGTACGATGGACTCCTACCTAGGTAAGTGCTTCTGTTACACAGTAATTATATAGATACGCCTGACTGCCGTACGATGGACTCCTACCTAGGTAAGTGCTTCTGTTACACACAGTAATTATATAGATAAACCTGACTGCTGTGTGATGGACTCCTACCTAGGTAAGTGCTTCTGTTACACACAGTAATTATATAGATGCACCTGACTGCTGTGTGATGGACTCCTACCTAGGTAAGTGCTTCTGTTACACACAGTAATTATATAGATGCACCTGACTGCTGTGTGATGGACTCCTACCTAGGTAAGTGCTTCTGTTACACACAGTAATTATATAGATACACCTGACTGCTGTACGATGGACTCCTACCTAGGTAAGTGCTTCTGTTACTCACAGTAATAATATAGATACACCT
The DNA here is from genome assembly GCA_037306005.1 of Rhinophrynus dorsalis. Lineage (NCBI taxonomy): Eukaryota > Metazoa > Chordata > Amphibia > Anura > Rhinophrynidae > Rhinophrynus > Rhinophrynus dorsalis. Next base: position 126,920,502 of record CM074728.1, read on the forward strand.
GACTGCTGTGCGATGGACTCCTACCTAGGTAAGTACTTCTGTTACACACAGTAATTATATAGATACGCCTGACTGCTGTGTGATGGACTCTTACCTAGGTAAGTGCTTCTGTTACACACAGTAATTATATAGATACACCTGCTCCTACCTAGGTAAGTGCTTCTGTTACACACAGTAATTATATACATACGCCTAACTGCCGTACGATGGACTCCTACCTAGGTAAGTGCTTCTGTTACACACAGTAATTATATACATACCCCTGACTGCCGTACGATGGACTCCTACCTAGGTAAGTGCTTCTGTTACACACAGTAATTATATACATACGCCTGACTGCCGTACGATGGACTCCTACCTAGGTAAGTGCTTCTGTTACACAGTAATTATATAGCTACGCCTGACTGCCGTACGATGGACTCCTACCTAGGTAAGTGCTTCTGTTACACACAGTAATTATATAGATAAACCTGACTGCTGTGTGATGGACTCCTACCTAGGTAAGTGCTTCTGTTACACACAGTAATTATATAGATGCGCCTGACTGCTGTGTGATGGACTCCTACCTAGGTAAGTGCTTCTGTTACACACAGTAATTATATAGATGCGCCTGACTGCTGTGTGATGGACTCCTACCTAGGTAAGTGCTTCTGTTACACACAGTAATTATATAGATGCGCCTGATTGCTGTGTGATGGACTCCTACCTAGGTAAGTGCTTCTGTTACACACAGTAATTATATAGATGCGCCTGACTGCTGTGTGATGGACTCCTACCTAGGTAAGTGCTTCTGTTACACACAGTAATTATATAGATGCGCCTGACTGCTGTGTGATGGACTCCTACCTAGGTAAGTGCTTCTGTTACACACAGTAATTATATAGATACACCTGCTCCTACCTAGGTAAGTGCTTCTGTTACACACAGTAATTATATAGATACACCTGCTCCTACCTAGGTAAGTGCTTCTGTTACACACAGTAATTATATACATACGCCTAACTGCCGTACGATGGACTCCTACCTAGGTAAGTGCTTCTGTTACACACAGTAATTATATACATACCCCTGACTGCCGTACGATGGACTCCTACCTAGGTAAGTGCTTCTGTTACACACAGTAATTATATACATACGCCTGACTGCCGTACGATGGACTCCTACCTAGGTAAGTGCTTCTGTTACACAGTAATTATATAGATACGCCTGACTGCCGTACGATGGACTCCTACCTAGGTAAGTGCTTCTGTTACACACAGTAATTATATAGATAAACCTGACTGCTGTGTGATGGACTCCTACCTAGGTAAGTGCTTCTGTTACACACAGTAATTATATAGATGCACCTGACTGCTGTGTGATGGACTCCTACCTAGGTAAGTGCTTCTGTTACACACAGTAATTATATAGATGCACCTGACTGCTGTACGATGGACTCCTACCTAGGTAAGTGCTTCTGTTACACACAGTAATTATATAGATACACCTGACTGCTGTACGATGGACTCCTACCTAGGTAAGTACTTCTGTTACACACAGTAATTATATAGATACACCTGACTGCTGTATGATGGACTCCTACCTAGGTAAGTGCTTCTGTTACACACAGTAATTATAGAGATACACCTGACTGCTGTGCGATGGAGTCCTACCTAGGTAAGTGCTTCTGTTACACACAGTAATTATATAGATACACCTGACTGCTGTATGATGGACACCTACCTAGGTAAATCTATTTGTAAAATACACTGCAATATTCTAACCTTAAGTTACTCATAACATTAAGAACTGATAATATATTTTTTCTCACAATTACCTGAACTATTAAGCAATACATTTGGATAGCATCTAAAGGGTTAATAAGGTTTTTTTGGTGGGTTTATGTTCTTGATCAAAACTGGTATACTTTATCATTTTTCCTGAGCAGAGAAGCAGGATTAGTAAGTTGTAAAAGTGAATGTATGATTCTCCATTCGGTGAGGAGACAGTAAATATTCCTGTTATTCACTTCTCTCTCCAGTACAGTCTGTCTATGTGGAGGTGAAAGACAACTAGGGCTGATGAGAATTTTTTAGGATGGATAGGTAGTCCTTGGGCAAAAATAATTGCCCACCCTATAGACTAATTGTATTTCCTATGATAGGCAGCAAAAATATTGCAAAATAACCCCCTCAACTGCCAACCAGAAAAATATTCTTAATATTTAATATCATCACACGTCATAAATAGTAATCTCAAGATAGTGAACTGGACGCTTTTACCAAGTGTTATGTGCAGGTCATTGTTCTGTCTTTATTTTATTGATTAATGTTTCTCTTCACTGATCTGCAGATCCTGATCATTTATTATGAAAGATAGCAGCTGAACGTTGTGGTTATGGTTATGGATTGTACAGATTTAGCGATAAGCAGAGCCGTGTGGCGTGTGAACAAGGCCTCATCACTATCCCTCGCTGGTAGGATCAGGATATGGAAAACTGCAACTTTATTTATTATTACATTAAAAAATATTTGACATCAGTAATGTCCCTTTAACCTCTTGGGTGTTATAGTTGGAGAAGTCTAGCATCCAAAGGGTTAAAATTTCCCCTTTAAGAAGTCACTACTATACAAAAAATAAATCCAAATTCAGCCCTTCCTCAATCAGTATTTACTAACCTTTTGCCTGTTTAGCTAACTCCCTCCCCCCCATCCTATTGAATCTGGAATTATAGGGTTAATTTCTTCCATGAGTTATCATAAGAGATTATTACCAGTTTGCAACTTAACTCTTCAAGGACCAGGACGGAGTACAGTAAATTGTGAAGTAAGGTTCTGCATACGGCCTCTGTACCTTAAAGGGTTAAGAAATGGGGGTAATTGGGAACTTGCCATCGCTGGATACACACAGCTGATTTTAAAATCCAAATATATATTTATATTTCATATTCTCAAGGATGCAATTAGGGTTGCCACCTTTTCTTCAAAAAAATACCGGCCATGGCATTCCTTCCATAGACTTAACATTGGACAGAAGCCAATTTTTTACCGGCCTGCCGGTAAAATACCGGCTGGGTGGCAACCCTAGATGCAATAAAATATCTTTACATTGAGAACACAAATCTGATGTGATATCAACTGACAGAAACGTTAAGGTATCAAACCTAGAATTAATAACTAACTAGTTCACCCATTTACCTGTCTACTACACCTTAGACTTAATTTAATCAAACACAATAACCATATATCTATCCCAGGAATTCTTATAGATATCTATCTATCTATCTATCTATATAATTGAAGCAGAGACACTCTCGTTTAGTGTTGTGGCAACCGCCTGGGTGCTATTGTTAAAGCCAGCATATAAATGTAAAATAAAATAAAACTAAGCACACTCAGGTCTTCAATGAATTTGTGATAAAAATGGGTGATTTATTGGATCAACGTTTCGGGTGCGTTACAGCAGCCTTCGTCAGGACTGTTTCTGCCCCTCCACTTGGGAACTATTCCATGTATTTACTACTCTCTCTGAATAATGATTCAGTGTTTCTACCTGTGAACTCTCTCTCTGTATTTTTATATAAAGTTTCACTTATATCTCCCATACTGTCTTCTATCCCTCAGTTATTGTCATCCACTATAAAATAATTCCTTAAACAAGTTTATATTCCAACTGTGAGGATTTTTAGGAAGAAACTCCATTACAACTTTGCTTCACACAATTCACTAGCCTGCTATCCACCCTTCCCAGCGCGCCCCAGCATGGGGTTTATATAACCTCCCCTTCCCTACAGCTGAGCCTCATCAGCTGACCTGGCTTTTTAATTAACCCTTTCCTGCATGCTCCTTTACAATTTGTTGAGAATTCTGTCCAACGCAATATTTTTGGGCAGCCACCCATTACCTTTACTTGTTATGTACAGTCTCCTGACATTCGCTCCTGTTCAGAATTCTCTGGGTTCATCTGATGATAGTTTAGTTGCAATGAACAAAGTAAACATGCAAGTTTAGTTCCCTAATGAGTAATGGCACTTGCCTCCCCTTTAACACTTTGAATGCCAGAGTGGTATCCAACACATTGCAATGCAATGCTCTGGATACATTTCAGCCACTCAAAGGGTTAATGCAAGGTGCTTATACATAAACTCACTGCAGAGTTCTCCTGTAGAAAGTCATTTTCATAAAGGTCCAATATAAAGCTCTTGGGGTTAAACGTAAGGGAATACAACTAAGCTTTTAACCCTTTATAAACCTGGGGGATATGCAATGTATTGCAAAAAAATGCACTTGACACCCCAATGGCTCTTAAAGGGTTAACACAGGACACTTATGAAAAGTTAATTTTGCAGGGCAGCTTACGAATCAGTACAACCCTGCAGCCTGTGTTTTCCATAATTCTGCATTAAAGGGGAGGTCTGATCCCAATCCGTAAAGGAGACGCTAACTCTTCATTTGAAAACATATGGTTGGAATTAGTTACCTACTGTGTACAACAAGGTGCTCCCATGGCTTGGAGATTTTCCATTCAAAAGTTAGTACACTTCAGTACGATGACCAGAACTTACCTTTAACCGGTGACGCATAGGAAGAATGCATACTGAAGGACTGCTTTGATTTCAGTGCACTCCTGAAATATGCCTATTTCCTATGTGTCCCCGGTTAAAGGTGAGGTCTGGTCAGCCTACACTTCAGGCTTTTTTAAAATGTGTATTTGATTTTACATTAAAGGGATAGTAATGTTTCATAATACAAGCAGCTCTAATTAATCATCATAGTATTTGGACTTTGGAGAGTGTTATATCAATCCTGTCAGAGTTGTAGTTCAAGAGTAATTCAATGATAAAGTGTCCCCCTCCCGCCCCTTTTACTGATGTAACACTGCTCAGCCAGATCAGAAGGGAGGTGCCCAGGTAGACTGCAGAGAGGGACAATCTTCAATTAAGATAAGGGAAAAACCTGTCAAGGGGGGCAGGGCTTTCATTGTTCTCATAGGAAGAAGATTGTCCCCTGCTGTTATCTGTCTGGTCTATGGACTGGATTCCACATCTGAGAAGAGATGGCTTACACTAGGTAAAAGGGGGTGGGAGGGGAAACTTTGCTTGTGAATATCTCATAAACCATAAAGGTTTGAGAGATAAGACTTATATCATTCTTCATATTTTTTTAATGCCTACAAAATAAAATAAAGATAAAACGAAGTATTACTATCCCTTTAAATGTAACCATCTATTCTGTTCACTAGGTCTGTTCTTATCACTTACTATGTAGTGACGTAGTCTATGGCTCAGGCTGTCCCACAAATAAGGGACACGACTAGTTACTATTAAACTGAAAGAGACTGAAACACTAATAGACTAAAACAGAGATCAAATACAGACAGTACATAGAGTCTGCTTTCAGAATAAGTCATGCCTAGGTTACTCCTTCTGATAAACAAATTAACAATCATCTATTCTTAACTTAAAGTGTCCTTTTGAGGTAGGGTGACAAGACCTCACCTTTAACCTGGGGAACATATGAAAAATGAATTCTGCAGGGCTTTGTTGATTTCTGTGCAGTCCTTAGAAATGTTTATTTTGTAAGTGTTCCTTGTTAAAGGTGAGGTCTGGTCGGTCTACTTTAAGGGCCTAAAATTATTTTGCAGTAGGGCCCCCATTCACTAGATCCACTGCTGCCCAGTGCATTACCTGGAAACACTTCAGAGAGCAGGCCCAGTTTATATAAGCGATGAGAATTAACAGTCCACTTTCGCACGGCAGACAGAATGACGGCAGCTTCCCCCACCTGTGACTGTCTCCTGCATATCTGCACTTACCTCTCTCCTGCATTCTTCCTCCGACCAGAACATGGGTAGGCATGTCAGATGGCCAGCACACGAGTACCAGCCAATATTAATTTCATGTCATGTCCGACACTGATAGCATGAAAGGCCTGCCATCGGTCCCATGTGGCTTTGTACAACACTTCTTTACTGTGTTCCTGAGGGAATACACTAATAATACAGCCCCATAGGCCTCTCTACAGACCTTACTGTAACTTTACTGCGTTCCTGAGGGAATACATTAATAATACAGCCCCATAGGCCTCTGTACAGACCTTACTGTAACTTTACTGTGTTCCTGAGGGAATACAGTAATAATACAGCCCCATAGACCTCTGTACAGACCTTACTGTAACTTTACTGTGTTCCTGAGGGAATACACTAATAATACAGTCCCATAGACCTCTCTGTACAGACCTTACTGTAACTTTACTGCTTTCCTGAGGGAATACAGTAATAATACAGCCCCATAGGCCTCTGTACAGACCTTACTGTAACTTTACTGTGTTCCTGAGGGAATACAGTAATAATACAGCCCCATAGGCCTCTGTACAGACCTTACTGTAACTTTACTGTGTTCCTGAGGGAATACAGTAATAATACAGTCTCATAGGCCTCTGTACAGAACTTACAGTAACTTAACTGTGTTCCTGAGGGAATACAGTCCCATAGGCCTCTGTACAGACCTTACTGTAACTTTACTGAGTTCCTGAGGGAATACAGTAATAATACAGCCCCATATGCCTCTGTACAGACCTTACTGTAACTTTACTGTGTTCCTGAGGGAATACAGTAATAATACAGCCCCATAGTCCTCTGTACAGACCTTACTGTAACTTTACTGTGTTCCTGAGGGAATACTGTAATAATACAATCCCATAGTCCTCTGTATAGACCTTACTGTAACTTTACTGTGTTCCTGAGGGAATACAGTAATAATACAGCCCCATAGACCTCTGTACAGACCTTACTGTAACTTTACTGTGTTCCTGAGGGAATACAGTAATAATACAATCCCACAGGCTTCTGTACAGACCTTACTGTAACTTTACTGTGTTCCTGAGGGAATACAGTAATAATACAATCCCATAGGCCTCTGTACAGACCTTACTGTAACTCTACTGTGTTCCTGAGGGAATACAGTAATAATACAGTCCCATAGACCTCTGTACAGACCTTACTGTAACTTTACTGCATTCCTGAGGGATGAGAAATAAAAAGCAGGCTTTTAAGGTGTTTAAGTCAAATGGGTCAGATGCATCATTTAAAAAATATAAAGAATGTAATAAAATCTGCAAACAAGCAATTAAGCTAGCTAAAATAGAAAATGAGCGAAACATTGCAAACGAGAGCAAGAAAAACCCTAAACAATTCTACAAGTATATTAACAACAAAAAAGTTAAGGTTGATATTGGTCCTCTTAGGACTGAAACAGGTGAATTGATTAGTGAGGATAAAGCTATGGCTGAGACCCTAAATACGTTCTTTGCTTCAGTATATACAAAGGAAGCAGAAATGACAAGCTATGGGCAAACAGACAAAACCATGGAATTTCCTCCAACATCTACATGGCTTACTGAGGACAAGGTCCAAAAGAGACTGGAAAGGTTTATAGTGAATAAAGCGCCTGGACCGGACGGTATACACCCAAGGGTACTTAAGGAACTTAGTTCAGTAATAGCAAAACCATTATACTTAATATTTGCTGATTCGCTTTCATCAGGCATAGTGCCCTGTGATTGGAGGAAAGCTGATGTAGTTCCATTGTTTAAAAAGGGAGCAAGATCCAAACCAGGAAATTATAGACCTGTGAGCTTGACTTCCATAGTGGGTAACATACTAGAAGGGTTATTAACTGATAGTATTCAGAACTATGTGAAGACAAACAATATCATTAGTAGGAATCAGCATGGTTTCATGAAGAACAGATCATGTCAGACTAATTTACTTGCATTTTATGAAAGAGTGAGTAGTAATTTGGACAGGGGAATTGCTGTTGATGTAGTATACTTGGATTTTGCAAAAGCCTTTGACACAGTGCCTCACAACAGGTTACTGCATAAATTAAAAGGCTTCGGTTTGGGTGGTGGTATCTGTACATGGATTGAGAACTGGTTAAATGATAGATGGCAGAGAGTTGTTGTAAATGGAACTTTTTCAAATTGGTCTAGGGTTATAAGTGGGGTACCGCAGGGTTCAGTCCTGGGCCCAATGCTTTTTAATTTGTTTATTAATGATCTAGAAGTGGGAATTGAAAGTAGCATCTCAATCTTTGCTGATGACACTAAGCTATGTAAGGAAATACATACAGAGCTCGATGTTTTTTCCCTACAGAAGGATTTAGATAAACTAAGTGAATGGGCAGAAAAGTGGCAGATGTCATTTAATGTAGATAAATGTAAGGTTATGCATTTGGGTTGTAGAAACAAACTTGCTACATATACTCTAAATGGGAAACAACTTGGGAAATCCTCATTAGAGAAAGATTTAGGTGTACTGATAGACAATAGTCTTCACAGCAGTGTGCAGAGTCACTCAGCTGCTGCAAGAGCAAATAGAGTACTAGCCTGCATAAAAAGAGGTGTAGAAGCAAGGGATGCTAATATTATCCTACCTCTGTATAAATCCTTGGTTAGGCCTCATCTAGAATATGGAGTACAATTTTGGGCGCCTGTTCTAAAAAAAGACATTACTGAACTGGAAAAGGTGCAGAGACGTGCAACAAAACTGATAAAGGGATTGGAGGATCTGAGTTACAAAGAGAGACTAGCCAAACTGGGTTTGTTTACATTAGAAAAGAGACGTCTAAGGGGTGATATGATTACCATTTACAAATACATTCAAGGCCAATACAAAGAACTATCCAATGAATTATTTATGCAAAGAGCTGAGCTAAGAACAAGAGGTCATCCATTAAGACTTGAGGAAAGGCGCTTTCGACTAAAACACAGGCAGGGATTCTTTACAGTAAGGGCGGTAAGGCTATGGAATTCTTTGCCTCGGGATGCTGTGCTTGCAGATAATGTAACTGCATTCAAAAAAGCAATGGATGCCTATCTAGCACAGAACAATATTGACAGTTATGACAGATGGCTTCAAAGCAAATAGGATATTGAGCCGGGGAACTATTTGACACACTCACACACACACCTACATTGGAAATTGCTCCAGAGGGCTTTTTTGTTGCCTTCCTCTGGATCAACAGGGGTGTTATTGGCATGGGCTGGACTTGATGGACGCATGTCTTTTTTCAGCCTTATCTACTATGTTACTATGTTACTATGTTACAGTAATAATACAGCCCCACAGGCCTCTGTACAGACCTTACTGTAACTTTACTGCGTTCCTGAGGGAATACAGTAATAATACAGCTCTATAGGCCTCCGTACAGACCTTTTGTACTGTAACTTTACTGGGTTCCTGAGGGAATACAGTAATAATACAGCCCCATAGGCCTCTGTACAGACCTTACTGTAACTTTACTGTGTTCCTGAGGGAATACAGTAATAATACAGCCCCATAGGCCTCTGTGCAGACCTTACTGTAACTTTACTGTGTTCCTGAGGAAATACAGTAATAATACAGTCCCATAGACCTCTGTACAGACCTTACTGTAACTTTACTGTGTTTCTGTCTGAATAGTCAGGACAAAATTAGTCAGATAAGCTTTCAGGCAATTGTGTTGGGACTTTTTTCTTAGTGGGACTTGGTTATAGAAATTAATACCAGAGACAAAATTATACTGAATGAAGTCTTTTAACCTTCCTCACGTCTGCTTGTAGTAATTTAACACCTTTATATCACCCTCAGCCCTGATCCACTGTCTCCCTTTACTTACATTTGTTCCACAGGACCTCTTCAAGTTATCCTGGAGTTTTACTGATCACAGACTGATAATCAATGTTATATCTAAATGGTAAAATCCTGTGGATGTTTATTAATCTTTCCCTATTTATTGTCCACTTACGATGCTACTCGGGCTTATATAATACAATTTGACATGGAAAAACCTTTTGTACGCCAGGCACTAGTACAATTTACATAAGTGACAGTGCTCTTTCCTTATTTATGGGATACACTACCCCATATCCAAGGTAGGAATAGCCAATTATTTGGTCTTTAGCTGCTGAAGACTACAACTCCTACTATCTCCAACCAGCCATTGGTTTACTGGGGATGATGCAGTCCCCAATGGCTGTGGTTTAGATTTGACCACCGCTGATCCTGGGTATCGGTTTTTGCATATCTAAGTGACGTATCCATCCCCTCAGTCACTGGTGAACGAGAGAGAACAACTTTCCATCTATCCACTTCTAAATAATGAAGTTGCAAACGTGCTACACAAATAACATAGGAACTTTGGATATTTGATGGCTAAGATGTTTGATACATAACCACAGAGGTGAATTTGATCCAAAACAACTGTTTATGCATAGTTTCTGAGCTGCGACCATGTCTCATGTCCCAAAGTAACATTAGTATCCAGGGAGTTAAAATCTATGAAATACTGTATTAAAGCAAAAATGTGAACCTGTATGTATTTATGTATATATGAATATGTATTCAGGGAATAACAGCAGCAAAATTCCTTGTTTAGAAAATCAAATTTGTTTGTCTAATCTATCAAACAGCTTCACCCACCTTACAATGATAGACAACTCTCTTTAGAGATGTGCCTTGTGCATCTGCTTTTCAGTCTAACAATAATCAGTGGACAAAAAAGTTTCATCTATCTCGGAAGCCTGCGCGACAGCGGTCTGCCATTAGACTGGCAGCAGAGGCAATGAAGCGCAGATACCAAGCACATTAAAAAAAATGGCATCCCTGAACATCTGGAAGATAATCTGCCATGGAAAATGATTTATTACCACAACATATTTCATTTTGCACGGCTGTAATTTTCTTGAAATACCCAAGATCTAGTCGGTTCAATGGACTTTCTACTGTACCATATTAGTTCTTCTATGATTTGAAGAACAAAGAATGGGTTAACACTTTCAGGGCCAGTTGGGTGAGCACCACATTGCTTAGCAGTATATTGCTTGCCCTTTTGGCACTTACAAGTTTAAGTTGCATTGGAAAATATGAAGAAATATGCGGGAGCTGCTCATTTTCCGTGGTGGTACATTGCCTTCCTACTCAAGACCTTGCACTCCGGGGATGTACTAGAGAGTATGAACAATCTTGTTTATACCGACCACTCATTCCGCTGTCATTAAAGGAGCAGTAAACCTTTTTATAATGAAAACCTAAATGTTAGAAGGCTTTTCCTGCTGAGTAAACCAACTCCCACTACTATCATTTGTTTTACTCAAAATTTATAACAGTTAAAACAATCAGGAAGTGAATTACTGTGTGATTACTTCCTGGAAGTTCTAACTGACAGGAAGTGACTCAGCAGTTTCTATCACATTCTATGGAGAACTGTAAGTCACTGACTTTCCCCTCCATTAGAATGTAACAGAATAGCTAATTGGAATTTGACCACCAAGGGCACTGCTAATGAAAAAAAGCATAGGTTTAAACTGTAATAATTCTGGAAATATGCATCTCTCATTAGTGGGAGTATGCATATGTTTTAATAAAAAAAAGTTTACTGCTACTTTAAGATTTTAAAGAGATCAAGCCCTGAAGGCTTCCACTATAGTATGGACTGTAAAAGTGAATAATGCTACACCACTTTACTCTCCCCATTACTAGTACATAGCTTTAACAAGATGGTGAGGTCAGGAACACCCCTAAAATTCTCATATAAGTCCCCACTGCCCTCTTGGTGGTGCATGCACCATACAGAGAACTGGTTCACTGTACACAGCTTTGGAGATTTGTGTTAAAGGAGCAGTAAACTTTTTTTTATGAAAAAATAAATATTGTAGGGATTTTTCTACTGATTAAAATAAGGGTACTCCCACTGCCGAGAGATTTATATTTCCAGAGTTATTACAGTTTAAACCCATGTTTTTTTACATTAGCGGTGCCCTCTAGTGGTCAAATTCTAATTAGATTTCCTGTTAGATTCTAATGGAGAGGAAAGTCAGAAAAGTCAGAGACATACAGTTCTCCATAGAATGTGATAGAAACTGCCTGTCACTTCCTGTCAGTTAGAACAATCAGGAAGTAAACACAGTAAATTCACTTCCTGTCAGTTAGAACCGTCAGGAAGTAAACACAGTAAATTCACTTCCTGTCAGTTAGAACTATCAGGAAATAATCACAGTAAAGTCACTTCCTGTCAGTTAGAACTATCAGGAAGTAAACACACAGTAAATTCACTTCCTGTCAGTTAGAACTATCAGGAAGTAAACACAGTAAATTCACTTCCTGGTTATTTGAACTGCTATTAATTTTGAATAAAACATCTGACAGAGATGGAAGTGACCTTGTTTTATTCAGCAGGAAAAGCTCTATAAAATATGTGTTTTCATAAATAAAAGTTTACTGCTCCTTTAAGCAGGTGCAGCAATAAAAAATCAGTTCCAGTGACCAGTGTAGTGTGGAACCTGTTAGTGTATCCACCCAGCTGTGTCCGCTCTTCTTCTCAGGGGGTTAACATTACACTTTTGTCATGTTACACAATTAAAATGTAACATAAATTTACAAAATTATAATTACAAAGATGTATTCTGTCTGAATGCTGCACATTTTGAATTGATGCTTATGTTTACCAACGCTTTGTGCCAAGCTCAGAATGAAATCCAGATGCACACGTATCATTCCTGAGCGGACACCCTTCCTTCACCCACAGCGATTCATATTCTGCATATAAATAGGATGAAATCTGATTTTTCCTGATTATCTGAGAGCTTTGAGTGAGTCAAGTCCAAGGATGATTTGTATTTTTTTTCCTTGGTGTTGATGAAAAATCCCATCAGTATTTAATTTAAAAAGCTGATTTCCTATTAGACATTAGAGTCTATGTATGTGTGTGTATTTATTTATGTATGTGTGTTTATGTCTGAATGTACATGTGGGTGTTTATGTATATGCAGCTGCATGTCTGTGTGTGGGTGTATATATATATGTGCATAAATGTGTAAATATATAGCTTTTTATGTATATGTGTGTTTCTGCCTGTCTGTGTGTGCATTTATGCATGTGCTTGTGTGTGTGTGTATCTGTGTGCATACGTATATGAATTTGTATATGAGTGTATGTTCATCTATATCTAAGTATTTCTATCAGGGGTGTAATTACAAGGGGGTGCAGCTGAGATAGGCCCTAAAGCTCTGCACTATCTTGGAGGCCTGAACAGTTACACCAGTTTCGTATATAGGATCCCTGTCCAATCAGATCAGTTTCCTATCTTGGTGCCCTGTCCAATCAGACCAGTTTCCTATCTAGGAGTTCTGTCCAATCAGACCAGTTTCTTATCTTGGAACCTTGTCCAGTCAGACCAGTTTCCTATCTAGGAGGTCTGTCCAATCAGACCAGTTTCCTATCTTGGAGCCCTGTCTAATCAGACCAGTTTCCTATGTAGGAGCTCTGTCCAATCAGACCAGTTTCTTATCTTGGAGCCCTGTCCAATCAGACCAGTTTCCCACTCTTGCTGGATCATCATTACACATGGCTTCTGCCAGATAGTAGGAAAATAATGTTGGCGAGGCATTCCCTGACTTCATTAACCCTTTCAGCACTAGAGATGTGTGATGTGTTCAATGTATTGCAAAGCTTTGTGTTGGCTCGTGTTATTCAGATTTGCTCCATCCCATGTCTCTCTGTGTGTGTATGTGTGTATGCTTATGTGTGGGAAACCCAGACTCAGATGCCCCCCCCCCAGTCCCTATAGGTCCCAGCTGCACGCTAGATTTGTATGTATGTATGTATGTATTTGTGTGTGTGTATGGCTATGCATATGATTTTGTGTGTGTGTGTATGTATGAACGTGTATATATCTGTGTGTTTATGTGTGTTTGTATGAACATGTGTATATATCTGTGTGTTTATGTGTGTGTGTATGTGTGTATATCTGTGTGTATTTGTTTGTGTGTATGAGCATGTGTTTGTGTGTATGTGTGTGTGTATAAACATGTATATGTGTTATCTGTGTGTGTGTTTGTGTGTGTATGAACATGTGTATGTGTGTATATCTGTGTGTGTATGTGTGTATGAACATGTGTTTGTGTGTATGTGTGTGTGTATGAACATGTATATGTGTTATATCTGTGTGTGTTTGTGTGTGTGTGAACATGTATATGTGAGTACGAACATGTGGAACATGTGGATGTGTGTATATCTGTGTGTTTCTAAATGTGTGTTTATGAATGTGTGTATATATATATATATATATATATATATGTGTGTGTGGTTATGTGTGTGTGAAACAAGGTATAGTTACACTGCACACAAAACATAGACGTTATATAAATGAAAACAGAGATCTAGCTGACTGTCTGTCATAGAAGACTCATTAATAAATTGCAGTGTTTTGGTCTGGATGTTAAAATGAACAAAGCAAAGGCTGAGTGACCGAGGGTTGTAGTTAATGGAGAATATTCAAACAAAGGTTGTGTTACTAGAGGGGTACCTCAGGGATCTAGTGGGGTACCTCAGGGATCTTTACTGGGACACATTCTTTTTAATATTTGTATTATTGTAAAAGGTCTTCAAGGTAAGGTATGTCTTCTTGCTGATGTTTAAAAGATCTGCAACAGAGTACACATTCCTGGGGGGATAAGCCAAATGGCAAATGATTTAGGTATATTGTTAGATGACAGGTGCGTGGCATTTGCAGTTTGAATGTTCATAAAATGAAATTCATTTGGGAGTAATTATTTCTGATGACTTAAAGGTAGGCAGACAATGTAACCAAGCAGCAGGGAATGAAAGCAGGGTGCTGAGTTGTATAGCTAGAGCATTAGTAGCAGAACAAGGGAAGTGGTAATGCCACTCTACAGATCTCTGGTTAAACCTCACCTAGACTATTGTGTACAGTACCGGAGACCCCATGTCCAGAAGGATATAGATACTCTAGAGAGAATTGTGTACAGTACCGGAGACCCAGAGTATTGTGTACAATATAGGAGACCCCATCTCCAGAAGGATATAGATACTCTAGAGTATTGTGTACAGTACTGGAGACCTAGAGTATTGTGTACAGTACCGGAGACCTAGAGTATGGTGTACAGGACTGGAGACCCCATCTCCAGAAGGATATAGATACTCTAGAGTATTGTGTACAGTACAGGAGACCCCATCTCCAGAAGGATATAGATACTCTAGAGTATTGTGTACAGTACAGGAGACCCCATCTCCAGAAGGATATAGATACTCTAGAGTAGTGTGTACAGTACAGGAGACCCCATCTCCAGAAGGATATTGATACTCTAGAGTATTGTGTACAGTACAGGAGACCCCATCTCCAGAAGGATATAGATACTCTAGAGAAAATTCATAGAAGGGCTTCTAAAATGGTGACTGGTTTACAGGAAAAGAAATATCAGGATAGACTAAAGGATCTGAACATGTATAGCTTGGAGGAGAGAAGAGAGAGAGGGGATATGATAGACACATTCATATACAGCAAAATACATTTTGAAGGAGAGGAAATGTTAGGATAAGAGGACACAGACTAAAAGTAGAGGGACAGCAGTTTAGATGTACTGTAAGATAGTGTTACTTCATTGAGAGGGTGGTAGATACGTGGGAAAGCCTACAGCAGAAGTGGTAGATAAGTGGAATAGCCCAACAGTAGAAGTAGTAGATAAGTGGACAAGTCTTCCAGTGGTAGAAGTTAATACAGTGAGGGAATGTAATCATGCATGGGATAGGCATAAGGCTGTCCTGCATAAGACAAGACCAAGGACCAAATAAGTTTTGAGGTTTTTACAGTAAGTAACATGGACGACTGGATGGACCTAATGGTTCTCATCTGCCATCAAATTATGTGTGTGTGTGTAGTTATGCTCTTTATGTGTATGTATACTTTTGTATGTGCACAGTAGCAAGCTTGCATGTGTGTCTGTGTGTGTGTATTTGTTTATATGACTGTGTGTGTGTATATGTACAACATGTGGAAGTTTTTGTGTTTATCAGTGTGTCACTGAGTGTGCATATCAGTGTATGTCACTGTGTGTGTGTATATCAGTGTGTGTCACTGTGTGTGTGTATATCAGTGTGTGTCACTGTGTGTGTGTGTGTGTGTGTATCAGTGTGTGTCACTGTATGTGTGTGTGTGTATATCAGTGTGTGTCACTGTGTGTGTGTGTGTGTGTATCAGTGTGTGTCACTGTATGTGTGTGTGTGTATATCAGTGTGTGTCACTGTGTGTGTGTGTGTATATCAGTGTGTGTCACTGTGTGTGTGTTGGGGTCTTGTAAGCAGTTGCTTACCTTCTGCCGACTGCCAGACCCGGTAGGCAGCCGGATTCTGTTCCCTCGCGGCTTGCCACGCTCTCTAGGAGTACCGGTACGCTCTGGTATCCTTCCAGGTGACCGGTCTCCTCATTGCTCCCCCTGGCGGCTCCAGCCCCATCTGAACTTGGGCGCGCGTCACAGGGATCCACTGATGACGTTGCGACCCGGTTCTTAAAGGTACAGCACATTTTCTTCTCCACCTCTTGGGGTGGAGCAAATTGTTTATTAACTGCCTGGACACCACTTCAGTTGCCCTTTCTTGGTGTTCCAGTGCAGTTGTGCTTTGCTCTGTGTATGAACTGGTTTGTCTGACTATCCGTTCCGGTGTTGGCTGACCCTGTCTGACTACCCGTTCCGTGTATGACCCTTGGCGTGTCTGACATCCAATCTGGTGCAAACCTGCGGCTCTGGCTGACTAACCATTCCGTGTATGAGCTAGGCTTGTCTGAGTACCCGAACTGGTGTTGACCTGTGGCTCTGTCTGACTACCTGCTCTGTGTATGACCCTTGGCGTGTCTGACATCCAGTCTGGTGCAAACCTGCGGCTCTGGCTGACTAACCATTCCGTGTATGACCTAGGCTTGTCTGAGTACCCAATCTGGTGTTGACCTGTGGCTCTGTCTGACTACCTGCTCTGTGTATGACCCTTGGCGTGTCTGACATCCAATCTGGTGCAAACCTGCAGCTCTGGGTTAAGTTTCACTCTGTCCTATTCTGACTTGTCTGACTACCCACCTTGGCGTTGCCCGGGGTTGTCCACAGCGCACCCAGCATACCAATGCTCCAGTGGATAACTTAGTGGATGCCCTTGGTGGCTCTGGTAGACTTCCTCTCATCCTTGTACCTCTGTGGCATTCAGGTGCGGACTTGTAGCGCAGTTGGTCTCCCTGGGAGCGTTGTCTACACAGGTGTGTACCTGTAGCTCAATTGCCTTCCTTGGTACGTTGACATTCACGTGCTGACCTGTAGTGATCCTCAGGTGCAGACCTGAGACTGTTTACCTCCTCTGCTTTCTGGAACTAGTCAGTGCCAATCCAGCAGAGGGATCCTTCCTGACGTCCTCTACTTGTCTGTATTATTGCTGTTCCATTGTCCTGTACTTTGTGCTCCTTAATAAAGATTGTGTTATCTTCAGTACTGGTCCAGTCCTCGTTCTTTAGTCCGTGTCAGGTCTTTATGCATGCATGTGTGTTTATTTTAATGTTTGGCTTGTAGGTTCCTCTTTATCTCCCTGTGGTCTGTATTCCTTTGGATACCATCTCATTATCTAATGGTGTATGCTCTTTTAGTCTCCTATAATACCAGATATTAAAGGTACCAGGTCATCAACCTAGCACTTATCATTGAATTACTTGACTTTAAGCTGCTTCATATACTGCTCATTATCCTCATTCTAGCTTTTATATTCCAGATCTTTTCACCAAGGATGACCTGAATATTTGCATTAATATGCAGACAAATTAATTCTGTAAATATGTGTATATGAACTAGAGCTGGATGTATGGTGCATTTTTGGAATCAGGAGGGTAATGTTGGTTCATAAGAGATTTACAATGAAATACAATAGAAAATTAACAATATTAACAATTCATTGTTTTATAGCGGTGAAATTTATAATTGCCAGGAATTGGAAAAAGGAGCAGGATTTTATGTGGATACAGTTAAAACTACTTTTCCAATTTAAAATGGAAATAGGTTTCGGTAGTGTCATGCCAAGGCATGATTTGGTATGTACAATGTGTTTGTTTATTTTTGTATGTGTATGTTATACAAAGTGCACCAGTCCTAGGCCATAAAATGAATGAGCAGATAGCAATCACCAGACCAGGACATAGAGTGCCATAAAAGGTAGTGGGCCCTCTGCTTTGATGGGGGGTTATCCAGGGGACAGCCACATAATGTGAACTAGGGAGAACATGTGAATATAGTAAGCTGTCAAGCCAAACCTCCTGGGTGTTAACTCTTAGAAGCAACTGTGGACGGTATTTTATATGGGTCTTGGATAAAAGAGGGTGAATTTCTTTTGTAACAACTGGAAGGGGAACATTTACTATCTGAAGTTCCTACAAGGACTATATATATCGGTAATTGTATATAGTGATCTTGTGTTTCTCCCCTTTTATTTTATGGACTGTTTTGCTTATGTGTAATCTCTATTTCTATATGTCCTGTATTTCTGTCACCAGCACTGTGAAGCCTTTTTTCAGATTAAATGTTCAATTAATCAGCTCTTGTCTCTGTTCTCTAACATGAACTCACTACTCTGAAGGAAGCTCAGTTAGAACACGTTACTAAAGGGTTAATTCTATATGTTTGATTATTAAGATGATTTTATACTGTAATTCTGTGGTGTTTGGGGTAACCTAAGATGCCCAGATATAAAGTCTTGGTGGTGGCAGCAAATTGTAGTACTGGGGTGATAGTGCAGGAGGGATTTCATGGGTTAATTTGGTGGTTGCTAGGAGTAGTAACAGGTAACCAGGGGTCTGGTATTGTTAACCCTTTCACTCCCACACTCTCCCCACTGTCTCAGCAGGGCCTATAGCCATCGCTTGTGCAGGTAGAATAAAGTATACTGTAAAATGTACAGATTTGGGAAGACTGGAATAAGAAATTGAGGACCTTGAAAAGTAAAACTATCAGTACATATATCTGGATGTAGGAATTAGAGGGATGTCGGATGATCCTCAATGGTTGCAAAGGGCGGGGAATATAGTGTTCTGGGTTATGTTTTTATGTGTGGCTCCTGATGGCCATGAGAAGTTTCTATCTAGGACACTGATTGTAAATACTTGAGGAGGGATAATAGAACTAAATGTGTCCTAGACTCATAGATAATATTTCTTAGAGAGGAGGTGGTCTGTGATTTTCGGGGGATTGGGTTTGTGTTTTTGTATTGATAGGTATATAATTTCTATTTTTGAAGAATAAAACAAAGAAATATGATAGAAAAGATACAATTCTGCAATTATAAGTGATACTAAACATACGAAATGAAATGTGTTCTGTTCAAAGTGGTGCAAATATACCAAAATGTGCACAGGGAAAAATTTCACCCTCTAGAAAATGAACCCCCAGACTGCAACCTGATTAAGACAATAGACTACAAAGAACCATTTAGAATGTTGATACCAATTACATCTTGTGTGAAAAAGTGTGAACTGAAGCAGATTACAGTGCGGATCGTTATATACTGCCATCCGCAGCTACAATGCGAACAATAGATGCAATGTTCAGCAGAACAAAGAACACTAGGCCAGGTAACTGCTTCCATTAACCACATTGTGAACCGTTGATTCCAATAGATGTATTCCAGTTTAAAGGGATAGTAATACTTAAGTATTACAAATCCCTATATTAAAGCCCTAGTAAAAAAAAAAAAACGTATTACCCCCAGTGTCATCTCTCAGACCTTTATGGTTTGAGAGATAATCGCTTCTAAAGTTGCCCTTTCCCTCCCCCTTCCCCGTAGTCAGCATTCTAGCTGACTCAGGGAAATCCGGTCAGAGATCATCAGGCGGCTCTTCAGCAGAGCTGCGATCGTGTTAACTAAAAAAAACAAACTTTTACTAAACGGTCTTCTACGTGTGCTTGCAAACCAATCACACGCAGAAGACCATTTCAGTGAAAGTTTTTTTTTTAGTTAACGCGATCAGGCTGTGCTGGAGAGCCACCTGAAAGTCGTACGACTCTGTTCCCTGCAGTCAGCTAAAATTCTGACTATGGGGAAGGGGGAGGGAGAGGGCAACTTTAGAAGCGATTATCTCTCAAACCATAAAGGTCTGAGAGATGACACTGGGGGCAATACGTTTTTTTTTTACTAGGGCTTTACTATAGGGATTAGTAATACTAAAGTATTACTATCCCTTTTAGTAACATGGTAATGTTGGGTCAGTGTCCAACAATAAATGGAGAGCAATTTGTTTTGAATCACTATAACAAAATAAAGTCTACAAATAAAAAATCTTATGGATTTCTACTGATGGTTTTTATTCTACAGAATGGTTTGATCTGGTTTACTTGTGTAAGGCGGTCTTTCCTAGTGATAATTAACCCTATGAGTGCCAGATGAGTATGCAATGCATTTAGCACGCCCCTCTGGTAGTTACAGGGTGAAAGGATTATCCTAAATGACTCTATGTGGAAAAATATCCTATATAATAATTCTCTAATGTATGTTTGTCAGAAGCTCTCATGCGCAGTACAGACTGCCCGATCCGCGGCTGAGCAGGGCGCCCCGAATTCATACTGTAGTCCTCTCTGCACACCATTGGTGCACAAAGAGGACTACGGTCTGAATTCGGAGATCCCCGCTCCTTTATCAGCCACGGCGTGAGACGTCTGTACTGCGCATGACTGCACCACGGCCGTTACTGCTGGGCACTATGGTCCGTGTACATGGGCTGTTCAACTAGTATATAAATAACTCATGCATACCCCCTCTAGTCTAAAGAAAAAAAAAAAGAAAAATCAATACTCTGCCAGACTCTTCTGTTGGAAAATAATTACAAAGAGGAGATGGTTAAAGCATAGAATAAGCTAAAAACTCCAGAGACAGGCAAATGTGTCTATCACCATCGATTCTCCTCGAGTGACAGCACATTTCACATTTAATTGTATGCTGATGAACACGGGGCCTACTAGAGACATCTCCACCACATTGCATTGTTCTCAAAAGGGTAAAAAGCTAACTTTTTTATTGACATTTTAAGGAAGCATCAACATTTTATGATAATCAAATCTAATTATCGTTTTGATATCATTGCAAATTTTTTCCTCCCATTTACTTTGTCTGAAACAAGACATCACATGTGCATGTAGAACACACAAATTTATTTCCATGGGAATCCCAAATAAATCCAGCAATCTTCAAATCAGACAGTGATTACTGTTGTGCATTTTTGTTGAGATCTTTTAGACGCAATTTCATTCAGTCTAACAAAGTATGAAACAAAATCTTTGTCTGTCAGCGGGAAGTCTTTGATACCTCCTATGTCTTTCTCTCTGTAAATAGCTTGAAGAATTCAGACTTTGCATCAAATGATACAGACGTGTAATCTGTATTTCATGGTTCCACAATATACAAGATGTGTTACCAATGAAATCCAAATCAAAACATGTATTAAATCTCTGTATAAAACTGCTTTGAGTTTAAACATAAGAGAGGTTAATCAGTGTCAGCCACGTCCCACTAACCAATCACTTCAGGAAATATCATGAATTACCCAAACTCCTCAACATGTTCCCCTCTTGTCAACTGCACTTCATCAGGAGTCAGTAGTGACTCTTACTGGCTCATATTTAGAGCCGCCAGAATCTCCAGTACTGAATAACTTTATTAAATGACAGAGCACTTGGCAAATTGAGGATGATATGGGTTGTAATGCCCAATAGCTGGAGAGCCAAAGCTTGCTTAACCCTGTAATACTTTCAGTCCTATTTTCTACATGACCTATAAATAACTCCAGGACCATTGCAGGATTTTTCTATATCAGGTATCTGATTGCTTACCGTCTGTTCACTAGGGAACGGTCTCATATGTGCTCATATTTGGGTTATATTATTAATATTTACATCATCTTTAATATTCTGGGGTGCTGTTGCTTTATCTATAGTAGTGGAAGGTTACCCTTTTGAACTCTAGCTGTTGCAGACTATAATTTCCATGATCCCAGCAGCATTCTGTCATAATTTCCATCATTGAATCAGCAGCATTCAACACAGTCAACCATACCCTTCTCTCCCAGGTTCTCCAATCACTTGGTATCTGCGGCCTGGCACATTCCTGTCTTCTGTCTTATCTCTCTCAATGGCCTTTCTCTGTGACAAACGCTAACACCTCCTCACCTCCGATCCCCATCTCAGTATGTGTACCCCAAGGCTCTGTTCTGGGACGTCTTCTGTTTTCTCTGTATACACTCTCCCTAGGGCAACAGATAAAACCTTTGGCTTTAACTACCACCTCTATGCAGATGATACGCAAATATATCTCGCCGCACCCTCATTATCACCTGAAATACAGCAGCGGGTCTCAGATTGCCTTAACGCTGTCTCTTCCTGGATGGCTCATCGTCACGTAAAACTTAACATGTCCAAGACTGAGCTCCTTATCTTCCCTCCTAAATCCTGCACCTCCATTTTCTATAACTGTCGAAGGCTCCATAATTTACCCTGTAGACAGGGCCCGCTGCCTTGGGGTAACTTTGGACTCTTCTCTTTCCTTCTCCACCCACATTAACGACGTTACCAAAACCTGTCGCTTCTTTCTTTGGAATATAGCAAAAATCCGGCCATTCCTGTCTCACTCTACAACATGCTCTTATCCTTTCTCGCCTGGACTTCTGCAACTCTTTACTTATTGGTCTTCCTACTAACCATATCGCTCCTCTTCAATCAGTTCTTAATTCAGCCACCGGAATACTCTTCCTCTCCTCCAGAACAGTACTCACCCCACCACTCTTACCTGTCA
This sequence comes from Rhinophrynus dorsalis, assembly GCA_037306005.1. Lineage (NCBI taxonomy): Eukaryota > Metazoa > Chordata > Amphibia > Anura > Rhinophrynidae > Rhinophrynus > Rhinophrynus dorsalis. The sequence goes on from CM074728.1 coordinate 126,943,122, forward strand.
TGGCTTCCCATAAAGCAGCGTATCACATTCAAAATCCTCCTCATTACCTTCAAGACTCTCCATCACTTGTCCCTGCCTTATATTTCATCTCTGATATCCTGCCATATTCCTGCATGTCCATTACACACCATGCATGGTGGAAAACACTCTGCCCCTTTAAGGCTTTCTCCCTTACTGCTCTTACCTCTGGAACTCCCTACCACCCAGTATTTGCTGAGCCTCAACCCTCAACAATTTTAAATCAAAGCTAAAAGATCACCATTTAAATATGGCAACTGTGTAATATGGAAAGATTATCTCAAATGTAAAAAACTGCACTTCCTCCTCTACCAGTTCGTATCTGTATGTCATCAAATACTTAGATTGTAAGCCCTATGGGGCAGGGACCTCTTATCCTAATGTATACTCACCTGGTGTTCCCCTTATGATTGTCTAAATAAGCACTTAATCACCGCACTTATTGTACCTCTGCTATATCAAATGTAAACTGTAAAGGGCCAAGTACATTGTTCGGCTCTATATAAAAACATACAATAAAATACAATACAATCCCCATTAAGCCTACAGCCAAAGGCTTTGTGTCCGTGATTTATAGATTCTACTCATGGTGCTTTTGTGTATCTACATTAGTGAGAGTGTATATAATATTTTATATGTTTGTTAATTATTTGTTGGGGCCCAACATATTAATCCAAGTAATGAGTTACCAATACAGAGTGGTAGACCACTGTATCACTGGGACTGTCACGTTTGGTTGTAATAAACTGTGGTCTCTTGCTAAGCAGGAGTGTGGAGACTGCAGTGTAGTCATGTAAAGAGAGAAGGGAAGGTAGGGCATAATACAACGTATATACAATTATTAATGAGCCAACACATAATTAACTTCTTCAGGATCCTAACGTCCAACAAGAGTTGTTTGTATTTATGTCAGCCACCTCTTTACCTGCATCTTTGCACTTCAGTCGATCCAAATCAGAGAGATCACACTTATCTACTTAACCAATCAATCCTCAATGGTTGGCTGTCTTTGCAAGCTCGTCACTGGCTTCCCATTCCATGCAGAATCAAATTCATTATCATGTTACTGACCTACAAAGCAGTCTTTATTACAGCTTCCCCAATAAATATTCCCCAAGCCACTGCCTGTACTCTTCACACAACCTCCAGCTCTCATCTACATTATTTCCTCTCACTCACAACTGCAAGACATCTCTATTGAGAGCCACACTAGCTATGGAATTCATTAGCACCTCAATCAGACTTTGCCCCAACTTTATCAGGTTTAAGCACGATGTAAAATACCTTTCCACACATTTTCACAAACTTCTTAGTTCCATCACTTTCTTCTTCTCTCCTTTCAAAGTTGACATTGTACATTATGTTCTCCCTCTTTTTGTACAGCACTGTAGAATACATTGGAACTCAGTAAATAAGGGATAACAATGATGATAATCTCATCTTCAGCACACAAACCTTTACTTATTTTATTCTATTCCCAGCTTGGAGAAAAGAAAGTTTGATAGAGGAAAACAATATATAAATAGCTTTCTTTACGGATCCAGTAACAATGACAGACTACAAAATTCTATAAAAAGTATTACCATTTTACAGAATATTATCTATGTTCCTCTTATGCATTTATACCCTCCAGGGGTAAATCTACACTCATATTTGATTGTGTGGATACACTATCTTGTTGTTAGTAGTATTTACTTGAGGGTCGGCTTGTTAATAAAAACGTGGCTTGGGGCCAATTTGTGAATCTTTGTTTTCTTTCCACACAAATGTACCAAAATATTAGTTTTGTATTTAGTGTTCTGCTCCAGGTATCTTACCTAAGGGTCACTAAACATATTGGGGAAAATTTCAGCCAGTAAAGCACAAAAAGTTTATTTTTCATTTCTGTCTTGAAATCTTGTAATACGTTGCTTATTTTTCCAACATAAAGCTTATTGATTTTGTGATTATCATCTCCTGAGGATGGAGCCTGTTGCTATCTTTCAATGGTAACTTTAAGAGTCTTTGTTCTGTTGTTGTTCAGATCATCAATCTATACGGTGAACGTTTTGCTTTCTTTGCCCCTTTGGAGAGCTCATTCAACTAAACCAGTGCTTCATCTTTCAGGGATCTTACATCATATGAGAATGGTGATTGTGTATTCGTTCTGAAAATGTTGTTTTATCTTTCTGCAGTCAGGAGCAATATGCAAGAGAAGGTATGATAAGAATCTTTCCATCCAGGGCCCAGAGTGTATCAGGTTATTTTTTTTATACATGAGTGAGGGTTGTAGAAAAGTCTCTTATTATTGCTATCTGAGGCTGATGCACTGGAGACATTCTGGAGCACACAGAATGTTCAAAAGGGAAAAATAAACATTTCAATTGATTTAAATGTGGCATTTAACTCATTCTTTAATGCTAAAAAGATCCAGTTTACTTATATCAATAATTTAATGAAGAACAAAGCCAACATACTAGAAATGAGTGAGCCACTGGCAATAAAAGCCCATATTAAAGGTCAGAAAACCTAGGAGACATAACTGAGGCTGCTAATGATCATTGTACCTACTGTAGTTTTAATAAGGCCACCAGATAGACATATGACAACATACTAGAGATCAATGAATCTACAGCTGCTTACTAGAGATATGAGAAACGACATAATTTTGGCAAACCTATTAGTGATCACTGAACCTACTACAGATAAGTCCAAGTACAATGGATAAGACAACCTACCAGAGAACAGCAATGTGACAAACCTCCTAGAGAGAAACTAGTAGATCAGGAAACATAGCAATATAGTACATTAGAGTGAAGAAGTCCAGCCAAGTTCAACCTTTCCCTCGTAACACAAGAAAATGAGAATTAGCCTTCAAGTATCCAAAATGGGTATTAGTCTGTTTGCCAGAGCTTTCTGTCTTACCTACTAATTTACAGTATAAACCTATATGTTCTCTCTCTTAAATTTATCCATTGTATCTGCCATCACCACATACTTGCGCAATAAAATCCCCAATTTAATAGACTTTACTGTAAAAAAAACCCTTCCTTTGCTGAATTTGAAATCTCTTTTCCTCTGTTCAATAAGGTCTGGGTTACCCCTAGTTATTTAATCTTGCCTTGGGATGAAAAGCTCAAAACAGAGATCCTTTCACAGATTTATATTGTGCAAGTAGATTCCCGCATCTTTTCTCTAGAGTAAATAAACCAAGTTTGGCTAGACGTACTTCATATCCTCCATACGCTCTCCACTTCTAGAATATATTTTTTTTAGAACTGGTGCCCAAAACTGCACTGTATATTCAATTATTTGTACAGTGGCAACATGATATTATCCACTCTTCTTTCACTATCCCATTTTATATTCAGAAAAAAGGCAAAAAAAAAGAAAAAAAATTGCCAGAAATAAAATAAATACTCTTAGGACACAAATTGATACATCTAACCACTAAAGTAGTTATTGGGATTATGAGCTGTGAAAGTATTATTAAGACAACTTTTATTAACACTGTTAAAATCTACAATTAACAATTAAAATGAAGTAGGAAAAACAAGGAAAAATCTAAATTCTTCCTTCCCAGAGAGGGATATTAAGTAATACAGTAGACACCTGAGCTAATAATGACGTGTATTCATGGTGTTGTAACACTATATCCATATCCATGTGAAAACACAAGAAGACCTTTTTCTAGCGTCAAAGCGGCAGGGAACTCCTATGCTGATATTCATTCAGAGTTGAAGTGCCAATTTAACTGTCGATTTCCTTAATTTTCTGCCTCAGACAATGGGGAATCAGAATTAACATGGTTCACATACTCACAAAAAATTAGTGTTGATAAAGTTGCTAAGTATAAAGGTGTCAATCCACACTATTAATAGTGAATATATTAATATTAATAATAAACAGTTTAAAAACTATCACACAGCAGAATTCTAAATTTTTAATAGTATGTTATTTGTAACTCAAGAATAACCAAGCATTCTCTTGCAATCAGTTAATTTAAAGAATGAGTTGAATATGGCTATTTTGTAAGCTAACGTTGCTGTATGATGAACTAAACGCTGATGCGCGTTTCACCAAACAGACTTTCTTAAGGCTGAAACGGAGGCTTTATTTAGGTCTGTATCAATACAACAACATACCAAACATATAAACACACCAATTGATCAAGTCTGAATGAACCAAACGTTGATGAGATTTGAAGTGTATAACTTTATTAATTAGCTACAACCCACAAACACACTTCTCTCATTGCTAAGAGATAAGAAAAGATAATGTCTGAGTTACTATTATAGAATCACTTTGTAATAAAAAAAAAAAACGGATAATGTAAAAAAAAAATGTATCTTATTGTAATTGATTAAATTAAATAAAAATAATTAAAGCATTAATAACAAATCAACAAAAAATAATCCAAACTCTCAAAGTATCTATTCCCACATAAAAAGCTGTAAATTATAAAAATGTATATGTATATCTTCCCAAAATGAAAATATCATATCAAATAATAATGAAATGAAAAATAAAATAATTTTGATAGTGAAATAATCAAGAGGCTGTAAAATCATTATGTGAAATAATAAAGATATGTCAATGTATACTTAATTGATTTCAAAAGAAAAAAGGATGATCATGAGTCAGAAGTAATCCAAACTTCAAAGTGTTGAATCTATTCATATGTGAAACACCTATAATATCAATAATGTATAAAACTCATCTGGAAGTGAGAATATTGTGTGAGAAAAGGTGCAGTTTATTAAGTGGTGAAAAATTACCAATTAATTACATTATAAATCAATGTCAATAAGGGTGCAGAGTGTGGGGATAACAAAATGTGTTAAATAATTACATTGAAACGTTGACACTTGCTTTAAAGGAGCAGTAAACTTTTTTTATGAAAAAATATATATTGTAGTGATTTTCCTATTGAGTAAAATAAGGGTACTCCCACTGCCGAGAGATTTATATTTCCAGAGTTACTGCAGTTTAAACCCATGTTTTTTTTACATTAGCAGTGCCCTCTAGTGGTCAAATTCTAATTAGTTTTCCTGTTAGATTCTAATGGAGAGGAGAGTCAGTGATACACAGTTCTCCAGGACCTATCAGGAAGTAAACACAGTAAATTCACTTCCTGTCAGTTAGAACTATCAAGAAGAAAACACAGTAAATTCACTTCCTGTCAGAATTATCAGGAAGTAAACACAGTAAATTCACTTCCTGTCAGTTAGAACTATCAGGAAGTAAACACAGTAAATTCACTTCCTGGTTATTTGAACTGCTATAAATTTTCAATAAAACATATGACAGCAATGGGAGTGACCTTGTTTTATTCAGCAGGAAATGCTCTACAAAATATGTGTTTTCATAAAAAAAGTTTACTGCTCCTTTAATAAAATTTCATCTGCAAAAATCCTCAGAGTACGGGCACATCCTTCTACGTTTGTATTAGATCTCCGAAGCACTTTATCACAAAGTTCATCGGACTGTTCTGTAGGAGTTCTTCCCAACTGGCTATGTATATATAAAATTTGATTTTGACAAAGTGTGTAATTATAAAACAATACTCACATTATTCTTTTCAATTAAACCCCTAGGTTCTATACAATTAAGAAGATAAATCCATCTTGCTTCTTTCTTTTGCAGTATCCTATCCAAATCACCTTTACGTATACCTAGTTTCTCTACTTCCAAAACCCAACAAGTCAAGACCTTGGGATTAGCTTGGTGATATTTAAAAAAAAAAAAGGTTTAGCTACACTGGAAAGAGTACAAGTCTGATCTCTCACATGTATAGGTGCTTCCTGGATGTTGTTGGTTTCGCCAAGTCTGATACATAATTTACAAGATATTCTCCCTACATATTTCAGTTTACATGAGATGAAGTCATAACATAAATGTGATTTACCATATCTATCCACAGTAGTTATATTTTTATTTGTGTAAGAACAAAATGCACATAGTCTGCATGCAAAATATCCATGAGGAAGGGATCTCTTAGTTTTCTCGTGAATATTAGTGAAATGATTATGTGTCACAATGTCACCCTAATTCTTACTTCTCCTATATCAGAAGGAAGGTTTGTCTTCCAATAAAGACTTCAAATCTGAAGCTGTCAACAGAATATTCCAATTTTTAGATACTCTGTATTTAATATAATTAGTATCAGAGCCATAAGTAGTAATATATTTTATCATATCCTCTTTTTTATTATTATTTCTAAGAGTAAGCAGATCAGTTCTATTACAGCATTATTATATGTTTTTCTGATACTAGTATTTGACTATCTTCTTTGTTCTACAAATTCTTTTAGCTCATCAGTATGAGCCTTGTAGAGAGACAAAGTTGAAAAGTTTCTACTGATTCTCAAAAACTCACCAACATGTAATTTATGAATTTTAGAAGTTGGGTGGCTGCTAGTACTATGTAGTAAACTATTTGTAACTGTAGGTTTATGGAATAAATCCTTATTTTGTCCTTATCTTAGTTCCCAGTAGATTTAAAATAGATATAATATATTTCTCTGTGGTTAGACTGTAATTATTTGGAAATTCTTACTAGTGAGCTTCTAAGTGTGTACTTCTTTTCTAATAGAATAAATCAGTCATGATCCTGTGGTCCGATACTCTCATGATTTTCAGTTCATGAAATGAAATTTCATTCTTTTCATTGTGATGTGTGATCTCATATTTAAATCAGTGTTCAAAATCTGAATGAACTCTGTCAGAAGATTTGTTTCTTTATTCCACAGAAAAAAAATACATCATCAATATATCTGATCCACAAAGTAACCTGATATGTGTACGGAGACATCCCCAAAAACAAATTCTCACTCCCACCAATCTAAATAGATGTTTGTGTAGATGGAAGCACATGCCGCCCCCACAGATATACCTATCAAATGCAAAATAGTTGTGAGTCAATTCAAAAAATAATATCTTTATAATTAAATCATTGAAGTCACTCATATAGTTTGACTACATTTCAAGAAAATGGTGAAGTGCATCACATCCCTTTTTTGTGATCTAGGCTTGTTTATAGTGACTCATTTCACAAGTAATAATGTTTCTTCAGTTATTTGTATATCTTCTGATCTTGCTAATATTTTTATGAAGCTTGTGCTACTGCTGTTTGACACTGATTGCTGTTTCCAAGTGATCCAAAATACTGGAATGATCTGTTAACATACTACAGGATTTGGAACCTAGTAAAGATTAAATATCCTATTCGCAATCATAGAACCTACTAGATATTATATATCAAATTAGAGATCACAGAACCTTCTAATGAAGATCATGCAGATGAATACATTGATTGATTTGCTGTTTGCCATTTTGTTCAGGTTCATTACAAACAAGTCATTTTTAATAAATTGTATTGGACTATAAAAAATGGCAAAATTACCAATGTTCTTTCCAAACCAGGTAAATAATCTGAGATACTTGAACTTCTTTGCCATAAGCCAAAACCAGAGAGAACTAGTTTAGTCATCTTGTCTCTCTATGTTTACTTCAACGAAAGTCAGAACTACAGAAAAGATTATAAAATATCTCAGGAGGTGACATGATTGTTTTTTAATCATAGATTTTAAGTAACAGAGCTAACTTAGCAGGCACAAGGTAGGCCAGGACAAAACCAGATATAGATACAAAATCTGTTAGGAGCAGCCACTAGCTCCCAGAGGCTGAGCCCATGGGTATGTGGCTATGAACAGAATTCTGAGTCCAAGGTGAGGTACCAAGTCATAGATAGAAGAAAGGTGAGACAATCCAAGATCAAATGTAGGTCCAGAAACAATTGCAAATGGTCCAGGCAGGAGAGATCAAAGATCGTAGCCAGGGTCAAGAACCAGTAAATCTCACAGGAATCAGGAGCAGAGTCTCTGGACAGGCCAAAACAACTGAGCCCTGAGTAGTCAATAAGGATGGGTTAAATAGCTGCTGACCAGGAATCAGCTGGCATGCCTGGCCAAACAGAAGTCATGGAAAGTTCCAGAAGTGCATGCAGCTGAATCAGGAACCAGTCTACCACAGAAGTCTGCTGAATCCTGAGGCCCCTCTAATATTTAGGCTGGAGAGCACAGGACACACAGCAACAATGTGGCTGGCTCATGTTCAGGCAAAGACAGATGAGGCCACAATCTGCAGCTGACTTAAAGGGATAGTAATACTTCGTTTTAACCTTATTTTATTTTGTAGGCATTAAAAAAACATGAAGAACGATATAAGTCTTATCTCTCAAACCTTTATGGTTTATGAGATATTCACAAGCAAAGTTTCCCCCTCCAGCCCCTTTTATCTAGTGTAAGTCATCTCTTCTCAGATGTGGAATCCAGTCCATAGACCAGACAGATAACAGAAGGGGACAATCTTCTTCCTATGAAAACAATGAAAGCCCTTCCCCTTTTACCTAGTGTAAGCCATCTCTTCTCAGATGTGGAATGCAGTCCATAGACCAGACAGATAACAGAAGGGGACAATCTTCTTCCTATGAAAACAATGAAAGCCCTGCCCCCCTTGACAAGCTTTTCAGGTTTTTCCCTTAATTGAAGATTGTCCCTCTCTGCAGTCTACCTGGGCACCTCCCTTCTAATCTGGCTGAGCAGTGTTACATAAGTAAAAGGGGCGGGAGGGGATACTTTATCATTGAATTACTCTTGAACTACAACTCTGACAGAATTGATATAACACTCTCCAAAGTCCAAATACTATGATGATTAATTAGAGCTGCTTTTATTATGAAACATTACTATCCCTTTAAGGAATGCAGACACGATGCAATCATTGTGATGATGACATCTATTGACCCTTTTAAGGCAGAGACTGAATGGGTTAAATTGTTATTAATATACAGGAATATTGAACTAGCGTTAATGTGAGTTGTGTTTGTTCTATAAGGTCTGGAGGAAAAAAAACTAATTTATCAGAATAAAATTGAATAAACCTTTATATATTTTCCATTTAAAAGGCTATTATTTATATTATGAATTATTAAGAACAATAATTTGTAGGTGAACACTCTGCAACCACAGCTTTTCCTACCGACATGAATAATTGACATTGCTGCAGTTAATATAATACAGTAAGTTATTATTCCAGAAGGAGCTGTGGAAGATTATATCACATATCATTATAAAGAAGTGAGTGGTACTGTTAGGATTCTGAGTAAAATAAATTGTGAGATGTGTTTTAATCTTGAACGGTTGAGCATTTCGCCTTTTAGGGTGACCACTTAATTTGTTTTAATAAGATATGTTTACATTGGACAACTGTTGTGCAGTATTGAAATTGTACAGAAAAAGATTTATTTGGTTACTTTTTTCATAGCTTTTTACAGAGATTTATACGGGATTGATATGAGATTTGTACCAAGATCGTTTTTCTTTTTACCACACATGCCTTGTTGTCTATATAAACAGCTACACTAAAAATAAAGCTGCCTACATTACTGGGTCACCTTTATTTCAATCACATTAATACTTACACTATAAATTAAATGGATCTAAAATCCATTGTAAGGGTGAATGTGCAAAAAGTGTAGGAATGGTACAAAGCGTAGACATGCTACAAAGTGTAGGGATAGGTCTTAGTGTAAAAATGGTACAAAGTATAGGAATAGTACTGAATGTAGACATGGTACAACATATAGGAATGTTATAAAGGGTAGGAATGGTATAAAGTATAGGAATGGTATAAAATGTAGACATGGTACAAAGTGCAGGAATGGTATAAAGTATACAAATGGTACAAAGTGTAGGAATGGTACTCAGTGTAGACATGGTACAAAGTGTAGCATTGGCATAAAGTGTAGGAAGAGTATAAAGTGTAGGAATGGTATAAAGTGTAGGAAGAGTATAAAGTGTAGGAATGGTGTAAAGTATAGGAAGAGTATAAAGTGTAGGAATGGTATAAAGTGTAGGAAGAGTATAAAGTATAGGAATGGTATAAAGTGTAGGAATGATATAAAGTGTAGGAATGATATAAAGTGTAGGAAGAGTATAAAGTGTAGGAATGGTATAAAGCGTAGGAATGGTATAAAGCGTAGGAAGAGTATGAAGTGTAGGAATGGTATAAAGTGTAGGAATGGTATAAAGCGTAGGAAGAGTATGAAGTGTAGGAATGGTATAAAGTGTAGGAATGGTATAAAGCGTAGGAAGAGTATGAAGTGTAGGAATGGTATAAAGCGTAGGAATGGTATAAAGCGTAGGAAGAGTATGAAGTGTAGGAATGGTATAAAGTGTAGGAATGGTATAAAGCGTAGGATTGGTATGAAGCGTAGGATTGGTATGAAGCGTAGGAATGGTAGGAAGCGTAGGAATGGTATAAAGCGTAGGAATGGTATAAAGTGTAGGGAAAGTATAAAGTGTAGGAATGGTATAAAGCGTAGGAAGAGTATAAAGTGTAGGAATGGTATAAAGCGTAGGAAGAGTATGAAGTGTAGGAATGGTATAAAGCGTAGGAATGGTATAAAGTGTAGGAAGAATATGAAGTGTAGGAAGAGTATAAAGTGTAGGAATGGTATAAAGTGTAGGAATGGTATAAAGTGTAGGAAGAGTATGAAGTGTACGAATGGTATAAAGTGTAGGAATGGTATAAAGTGTAGGAAGAGTATGAAGTGTAGGAATGGTATAAAGCGTAGGAATTGAATAAAGTGTAGGAATGGTATAAAGTGTAGGAAGAGTATAAAGTGTAGGAATGGTATAAAGTGTAGGAAGAGTATGAAGTGTAGGAATGGTATGAAGTGTAGGAAGAGTATAAAGTGTAGGAATGGTATAAAGCGAATGGTATAAAGTGTATGAATGGTATAAAGTGTAGGAAGAGTATAAAGTGTAGGAATGGTATAAAGTGTAGGAAAAGTATGAAGTGTAGACATGGTACAAAGTGTAATAATGGTATAAACTATAGATGTGGTACTCAGTGTAAGAATAGTACAAAATGTAGAGGGGAGGAATAAATTGATGGAGGGAAATATCATACAGATGCTTTCAGATGGGAACTCACACTGAGGTGGAAGATTTGGAAAGGTGACAGGGTCTCTTTAAGGCAATGGTTCCCATTTCACTCTGTCTGTCCGTCATCATGCCGGGAGATGTGTCAGATACTGCAGTGCTTGTCTGTCTGGCAGGGAACTGTTTACCCTTTGAGTGCCAGGGAGCTATACTCTCAAGCACTGAAAGAGTTAAACACAGAATACTGGTTCTGCTGCGTGTGTTAATTACATTAACCTTTGAGAGCCAGGGTGGTGCCCAACGTACTGTGATGCACTGCACTGGTCACCCCTGTGGCACTGCAAGGGTTAAGTCGCTGATGCTTTGCCATAGCCAGCACTGAGCACCTTTACTGTGCCTCTCAGGCCTTCCAGAGACTCATGAATTAACCCTTTGAGTATCAGTTGGTATGGGATGCATTGCACAGGGTTAACCCTCTCATTCTGCTTGTGATGTCATGTGATTCCCAATTTCAATCCTTCACTGAAAAGCAACAAAACACAAACACTGCGCACCGGTTCATATGAATGAAATGAATGAATCTGTTACTTTGTTTCATTTCGCTGGACACAGAAATATTCCTGAATGGCAGCTGGTTAGAGAGTTTCCCTCTATACTTGGCACTGTCTTCAGGCTTTTTCCCTAATACATATTTTTTTTTATGGAAATCTTCACTTCAGTGGTTCTTAAACAATTGTCTGTCATATAAAATCACTGTATTACTAGGAGAACACGGAGCAGCCATCCGCTGGAATTAGGACGATCCTCGGGGAAGAGCGGCAGTAGAATCGCAATGGTTCCATTCCGTCACACAGCTGCCTCCTCTATACTCTCTCAATATGTTTTATTCATCACAGGATTTGGCTCACTTCGTTTGGCCGCACGTGGATAAAAACACATAGGCTGAGACACATGTAGGTCAGTTCTACCACCCTGTGCTTATCCGATCAAGAAACAGCTCTCTGGGATGTAGGCAGAGAGACACAGTGGAGTAATTCTGTGATGAAACAAATATAACACAGGGAAGTAGAGGAGAAGTGACACCTACTAATTCTCACTTCCCATGAACCTTACTATGGGTGGAAAATGGACACCTGAGTTTTGTCACTTCTTTCTTGTAGAGGAGATTTGCTTGACTTTTCGGTGTTGGACCATGTGTGTGTGTGGGACCAGACCAATACGATTATTGAATGTGATTAGAATATGAGTGAAATGCACCTGAGATGGTCCATCCCCAACAATTAAGTACTTACTGTTACTAGTTCTCAGTGCAGCTTCTATAACTGCTTTTGCCAGGTTCATGAGCATGGACCTGACAGTCAGTCCTCGGTATCAGGTCCATGGGGGGGTGGACATGACAGTCAGTCCTCGGTATCAGGTCCATGGGGGGGTGGACATGACAGTCAGTCCTCGGTATCAGATCCATGGGGGGGTGGACATGACAGTCAGTCATTGGTATCAGGTCCATGGGGGGGTGGACATGACAGTCAGTCCTCGGTATCAGGTCCATGGAGGGGTGGACATGACAGTCAGTCCTCGGTATCAGGTCCATGGGGGGTGGACATGACAGTCAGTCCTTGGTATCAGGTCCATGGGGGGTGGACATGACAGTCAGTCCTCGGTATCAGGTCCATGGAGGGGTGGACATGACAGTCAGTCCTTGGTATCAGGTCCATGGGGGGGTGGACATGACAGTCAGTCCTTGGTATCAGGTCCATGGGGGGTGGACATGACAGTCAGTCCTTGGTATCAGGTCCATGGGGGGTGGACATGACAGTCAGTCCTTGGTATCAGGTCCATGGGGGGTGGACATGACAGTCAGTCCTTGGTATCAGGTCCATGGGGGGTGGACATGACAGTCAGTCCTCGGTATCAGATCCATGGGGGGTGGACATGACAGTCAGTCCTCTGTATCAGATCCATGGGGGGGTGGAGATGACAGTCAGTCCTCGGTATCAGGTCCATGGGGGGTGGACATGACAGTCAGTCCTTGGTATCAGGTCCATGGGGGGTGGACATGACAGTCAGTCCTTGGTATCAGGTCCATGGGGGGGTGGACATGACAGTCAGTGCTTGGTATCAGGTCCATGGGGGGGTGAACATGACAGTCAGTCCTTGGTATCAGGTCCATGGGGGGTGGACATGACAGTCAGTCCTTGGTATCAGGTCCATGGGGGGGTGGACATGACAGTCAGTCCTCGGTATCAGGTCCATGGGGGGTGGACATGACAGTCAGTCCTCGGTATCAGGTCCATGGGGGGGTGGACATGACAGTCAGTCCTCGGTATCAGGTCCATGGGGGGGTGGACCTGACAGTCAGTCCTCGGTATCAGGTCCATGGAGGGGTGGACATGACAGTCAGTCCTTGGTATCAGGTCCATGGGGGGTGGACATGACAGTCAGTCCTCGGTATCAGGTCCATGGGGGGTGGACATGACAGTCAGTCCTCGGTATCAGGTCCATGGGGGGGTGGATATGACAGTCAGTCCTCGGTATCAGGTCCATGGGGGGTGGCCATGACACTCAGTCCTTGGTATCAGGTCCATGGAGGGGTGGACATGACAGTCAGTCCTTGGTATCAGGTCCATGGGGGGTGGACGTGACAGTCAGTCCTCGGTATCAGGTCCATGGGGGGGTGGACATGACAGTCAGACCTCGGTATCAGGTCCATGGGGGGTGGACATGACAGTCAGTCCTCGGTATCAGGTCCATGGGGGGGTGGACATGACAGTCAGTCCTTGGTATCAGGTCCATGGGGGGTGGACATGACAGTCAGTCCTCGGTATCAGGTCCATGGGGGGTGGACATGACAGTCAGTCCTTGATATCAGGTCCATGGGAGGGTGGACATGACAGTCAGTCCTTGGTATCAGGTCCATGGGGGGTGGACATGACAGTCAGTCCTCAGTATCAGGCCCATGGGGGGGTGGACATGACAGTCAGTCCTTGGTATCAGATCCATGGGGGGTGGACATGACAGTCAGTCCTCGGTATCAGATCCATGGGGGGGTGGACATGACAGTCAGTCCTCGGTATCAGGCCCATAGGGGGTGGACCTGACAGTCAGTCCTCGGTGTCAGGTCCATGGAGGGGTGAACATGACAGTCAGACCTCGGTATCAGGTCCATGGAGGGGTGGACATGACAGTCAGACCTCGGTATCAGGTCCATGGAGGGGTGGACATGACAGTCGGTCCTGGGTATCAGGTCCATGGAGGGGTGGACATGACAGTTGGTCCTGGGTATCAGATCCATGGGGGCAGACATAACAGTCACTGCTGAGTAACAGACCCATGGAGGGGTGGACGAGACAGTTCCTGACGGTTTTTTTTTCATTTCATTAAGCTTTACTGCACATATTCAGATAAATACAGAATTATTAGGAGGTGTTAATTTACATCAATGAGAATTTTATTTGTTCCCTGTGGTGCAGATGGTTTCCTCCAAAATTGTGCCTCTTTACTTATTGAATACAGACCTAAATACACACCTCTCAAGTGTCCCTCTGTAGGAGATATTAGGGGTATATAACTCCCAAGTGTCCCTCTGAAGGAGATATTAGGAGTCTATACCTCACAAGTGTCCCTCTGTAGGAGATATTAGGGGTATATAATTCCCAAGTGTCCCTCTGAAGGAGATATTAGGGGTCCATATCTCTCAAGTGTCCCTTTGTAGGATATATTAGGAGTCTATACCTCACAAGTGCCCCTCTTTAGGAGATATTAGGGATCCATACCTCACAAGTGTACTTCTTTAAGAGAAATTAGGGGTACATACCTCCCAAGTGTCCCTCATTAGGAAATATTAGGGGTCCATACCTCCCAAGTGCCCTCCTTTACAATATTTTAGGGGTCCATATCTCCCAAGTGTCCCTCTGTAGGAGATATTAAGGGTCAATATCTGTCAAGTGTCCCTCTGTAGGAGATATTCGGGGTCTATATCTCCCAAGTGTCCCTATTTAGGAGATATTAGGGTCCATATTTCTGAAGTGTCCAGTCTGGTGATCCTGCTGTCTGTCCATTGGTTACATCAGTCTGGTGGTCCTGCTGTCTGTCCGTGGTTATGTCAGTATGGTGGTCCTGCTGTCTGTCTTGTTTACATCAGTCTGGTGGTCCTGCTGTCTGTCCATGGTTACGTCAGTCTGGTGATCCTGCTCTCTGTTCCTTGGTTATGTCAGTCTGGTGATCCTGCTGTCTGTCCCTTGGTTACATCAGTCTGGTGGTCCTTCTGTCTGTCCCTTGGTTACATCAGTCTGGTGGTCCTTCTGTCTGTCCTTTGGTTACATCAGTCTAGTGGTCCTGCTGTCTGTCCCTTGGTTACGTCAGTCTGGTGGTCCTTCTGTCTGTCCCTTGATTACGTCAGTCTGGTGGTCCTGCTGTCTGTCCTTGGTTATATCGGTCTGGTGGTCCTGCTATCTGTCCCTTTCTTACATCAGTCTTGTGCTCCTGCTGTCTGTCCCTTGGTTACGTCAGTCTGGTGGTCCTTCTGTCTGTCCCTTGGTTACGGCAGTCTGGTGGTCCTGCTGTCTGTCTTTGGTTACCTCAATCTAGTGGTCCTGCTGTCTGTCCCTTGGTTATGTCAGTCTGGTGGTCCTGCTGTCTGTCCCTTGGTTATGTCAGTCTGATGGTCTTGCTGTCTGTCCCTTGGTTATGTCAGTCTGGTGGTCCTGCTGTCTGTCCTTGGTCATGTCAGTCTGATGGTCTTGCTGTCTGTCCCTTGGTTACACCCCTGGATGGGGCAGTCAGTGCTTTGGTGTTTTTTTTTCTTGTTTTCAATCAGATTTATTTCTTCTGCTCTCTAATAAGCAACATATTTTGCACCTGCCAGTTTGAAGTTGGATCATGAATACAGTAATCTCATATCACATTGTAAACATGACGGCTGCCTGATTTGAATATAAATATATTCATTTGCTTTGATCTTTTTCCGCTGTCTGTAATGTGCATGTGCATTGAAAATTAAGTAATGCATCAAATGTTTATTATATTACAGTGTTCAAATGATGTTGACAGCATTTACCCTTTGAGTGCCAGAGGCATAAACAATGCATTGTGAAACAAATCACTGTTCATGTAGCATGGGTGTTGGGAGAGGGCACAAGAGGGGGCAATTGTCCTCTACAAGGGCTGGATTAACATGGGGCTGGGAGCGCAGGCCTGGAAGGGTGGATATTTTGGCTTTGCTCTCCGGAATGGACTGCCATGTTAAAGAAGCTCATGTTGTCTGCCAGCAACTGTCAGGACTGATTTATCTGTTTAATAAAGGCAAAATTCATATGGGCCATTAGGATTATCTGATTATAGTAAGGCAAATATGCAGAAGTGAAGAAGTGGAGCAATTCTGGGGCAAACTAACTGCACCATCAAGATTTCACACAGTCGGGATCTAATTCCCTAAGTACCATGGGGATTTCACACCGTCAGGATCTAATTCCCTAAGTGCCATGGGAATCTCACACCGTCAGGATCCAATTCCCTAAGTGTCATGGGGATTTCACACCATCAGGATCTAATTCCCTAAGTACCATGGGAATCTCACACCATCAGGATCCAATTCCCTAAGTACCATGGGAATCTCACACCGTCAGGATCTAATTCCCTAAGTGCCATGGGGATTTCACACCGTCAGGATCCAATTCCCTAAGTACCATGGGGATTTCACACCATCAGGATCCAATTCCCTAAGTGCCATGGGGATTTCACAACATCAGGATCCAATTCCCTAAGTACCATGGGGATTTCACACCGTCAGGATCCAATTCCCTAAGTGCCATGGGGATTTCACACCGTCAGGATCCAATTCCCTAAGTACAATGGGGATTTCACACCATCAGGATCCAATTCCTTAAGTACCATGGGGATTTCACACCGTTAGGATCCAGTTCCCTAAGTACCATGAGGATTTCACACCGTCAGGATCCAATTCCCTAAGTACCATGGGGATTTCACAACATCAAGATCCAATTCCCTAAGTACCATGGGAATCTCACACCGTCAGGATCTAATTCCCTAAGTGCCATGGGGATTTCACACCATCAGAATCCAATTCCCTAAGTACCATGGGGATTTCACACCGTCAGGATCCAATTCCCTAAGTACCATGGGAATTTCACACTGTCAGGATCCAATTCCCTAAGTACCATGGGGATTTCACACCGTCAGGATCTAATTCCCTAAGTGCCATGGGGATTTCACACCATCAGGATTAACTACTTTGTACTCTGCTCTGTACGGCCATTATACCAGGATTGACTTCTTGTTGCTGGGGAGAGAAAGTTGAGTTGGAGACCCGGGGAGAGAGGTGGGAGGTGAGTTGGAGAGCTGGGGAGAGAGGTGGGAGGTGAGTTGGAGAGCTGGGGAGGGAGGTGGGAGGTGAGTTGGAGAGCTGGGGAGGAAGATGAGTTGGAGAGCAGGGGAGGAAGATGAGTTGGAGAGCAGGGGAGGAAGATGAGTTGGAAAGCTGGGGAGGAAGATGAGTTGGAGACCTGGGGAGGAAGATGAGTTGGCGTGCTGGGGAGGAAGATGAGTTGGAGAGCTGGGGAGAGAGGTGGGTGGTGAGTTGGAGTGCTGGGGAGAGAGGTGGGAGGTGAGTTGGAGTGCTGGGGAGGAATATGAGCTGGAGAGCCGGGGAGGAATATGGGTTGGAGAGCAGGGGAGGAAGATGAGTTGGAGACCTGGGGAGGAAGATGAGTTGGAGTGCTGGGGAGGAAGATGAGTTGGCGTGCTGGGGAGGAAGATGAGTTGGAGTGCTGGGGAGAGAGGTGGGAGGTGAGTTGGAGTGCTGGGGAGGAAGATGAGTTGGAGTGCTGGGGAGGAAGATGAGTTGGACTGCTGGGGAGGAAGATGAGTTGGAGTGCTGAGGAGAGAGGTGGGAGGTGAGTTGGAGTGCTGGGGAGGAAGATGAGTTGGAGTGCTGGGGAGGAAGATGAGTTGGAGTGCTGGGGAGGAAGATGAGTTGGAGTGCTGAGGAGAGAGGTGGGAGGTGAGTTGGAGTGCTGGGGAGGAAGATGAGTTGGAGTGCTGGGGAGATTATTTGCAGCCCAGGACACATCCTGCTGAGCTGTGCGGCACATCTTGTACCATAGAAAGAGGAAGCAATGACATCACTGGATAGTCTTTAAAAGCCGTTATCTCAATATTTGAGATTTGAAGAAAAAAAAGAATAAATTACAACCTAAACACAATGTTAACAGTTGCATCCAATGACCTAAGTTGTCTTGGGGTGAAAGTTCCACTTTAAGGAGGTATTCATACTTTGTACCATATGCTAATATATGCTAATTGAGGTAACAGTACAGTACTAATGATATTTTATATGCTAATTAAGGTTTAAGTGATATTTCATATGCTAATTACTATTTTTGTTCCCCAGAAGGCTTCCACTTTTTCTAGAAATGAAAGTGTGAATATTTTTTAAACCATACATCTACTGGACTCTTGGCTTACATCACATAGAGGCAATTGTCAATTAATCAAATCAAATAGTGAGTTTATTAAATCAATTTATAATCACTGGTCCAAAGTGAAGGGAGATCGGGGACACCCCACACACAAAGCACGGTGAAACCTAAAATATATAATTAACCCCAACATCCCATTTACCACAGATATTGAAATACCCTAAAAAGAAACTCTTAGAAAGAATATATACAGCTAACAGAAAATAATTGGCAGTACTACAGGCACAGTATATAGGATGCCCATAAATATACCTGGGATGACAAGTGCCCTATAGCATAAACCAATAAGGCCAGTTATATCCCACTATATGATCCTAAATCCCACAATGTCTAATAAAAAAGGGGATCAAATGAAAAATAAAACATAGCAATATATCAATATTAGTGTTGAGCGAGCATGCTCGGCCGATGCTCGGATCGGCTCGAGCATCGCTCTGCTCGGCACATGGCGGTACTCGTACGAGTACCGCATGTGCTCGCCCGCCATGTTCGGGTCTCCTCCCCGCACGTTTCGCGGCTGCTGCGCAGCCAATAAACGTGCAGGGAGGCTCTGACATCAGTGTAATGCCAGCAGCCATGTTGGCTGCTGGCATTACACTGATTGGCTGGCCAGAACCCGTGGTCGGGTGCTGTATAGCACCTGACCAGCGAGTTCGGCTCAGTCTTAGCCAGGGAGAGATGAGGATAGGAAGGGAAAGTAAGTGTAGGGAGAAGACAAGCAAATTTGTGAAAAAAAAGACCCAAAAGTCCTTTTTAGGACTACTGTGTGTGGGGGCAGCAGTTTATTTTGTGTGGGGGGAAAAAAACAAAACAAAAAAAAAAATTCATATATTCTGTTTAGTGTGCAAAGTTGCAGATTAGAGCACATTCTGTTTAGTGTGCAAAGTTGCAGATTAGAGCACATTCTGTTTAGTGTGCAAAGTTGCAGATTAGAGCACATTCTGTTTAGTGTGCAAAGTTGCAGATTAGAGCACATTCTGTTAAGTCTTCAAACTGTAAAATATCAAAGTCACATATTCCATTCAGTGTGCTTCGCCGCAGTTTAGCAGCACATTCTGTGTACTGTGCAGAGTTGCAGAATAGGAAGAAATACTGTTAAGTCTTCAAACTAAAATATCAAAGTCACATATTCCATTCAGTGTGCGTCACCGCAGTTTAGCAGCACATTCTGTGTACTGTGCAGAGTTGCAGAATAGGAAGAAATACTGTTAAGTCTTCAAACTAAAATATCAAAGTCACATATTCCATTCAGTGTGCTTCGACGCAGTTTAGCAGCATATTCTGTGTACTCTGCACAGTTGCAGAATAGGAAGAAATACTGTTAAGTCTTCAAACTAAAATATCAAAGTCACATATTCCATTCAGTGTGCGTCACCGCAGTTTAGCAGGATATTCTGTGTACTCTGCACAGTTGCAGAATAGGAAGAAATACTGTTAAGTCTTCAAACTAAAATATCAAAGTCACATATTCCATTCAGTGTGCGTCACAGCAGTTTAGCAGCATATTCTGTGTACTCTGCACAGTTGCAGAATAGGAAGAAATACTGTTAAGTCTTCAAACTAAAATATCAAAGTCACATATTCCATTCAGTGTGCGTCACCGCAGTTTAGCAGCACATTCTGTGTACTCTGCACAGTTGCAGAATAGGAAGAAATACTGTTAAGTCTTCAAACTAAAATATCAAAGTCACATATTCCATTCAGTGTGCTTCGCCGCAGTTTAGCAGCATATTCTGTGTACTCTGCACAGTTGCAGATTTGCAGAACATATTCCGTGTAAGATGAAGAAGGCGGGTAAAAAGGGACGGGGAAGTGGACGTGATCCTGATAGTTCAGGGCGCGGGTCAGGACGCAGAGAAACTGTGCCTGGTACCAGAGCACAAGAAAGAAAGACATCCACCATACCTAGCTTCATGTCTCATTTTACAGGGCATCGCAGGACATCACTCTCGAGGTCCGACCACTGCGAACAGGTGGTCGGTTGGATGTCAGCTGATACTGCTTCCAGTCGGTTAAGCACCACCCTGTCTTCCACCAAGTCCACTCTCAGTAGCCAAGAGTCTGGTCAACATAATCCTCACTCTGATCATCCTTCCTCCCACCATAGACGGTCTGGTCAAAGAAGTGATCCCACACTGGGATATAGTGAGGAGCTCGTCTCATCACCAATCCTTCATTTGACCCTCTCTCCAAGCACGCTTGCAGAGGAACATGACATCTTATGCCCTGATTCACAACCTCTAGAGGGTACCCAATCACAAGAAGATGACAGATGTGAACGGCATTTAAGGTCAAAGGAAGTAGTGGATGATGATGATGATGAGACACAGTTGCCATTAAATCAACCACTATTACTGTCTCAAGACCTTGTTGAGGAGGATGATATACAGTTGTCAATGACTGAGTATGTGGTGGGATCAAGACATGAGGAGGATGATCAGAGTGAGGAAGTGGAGGAGGACTTGGTGGACGATGAGGTGACTGACCCCACCTGGGAAGGTGTAGAGCCGAGCGATGACAGCAGTCCTGAGGGTGAGCCATCTGCAGCACCGCAACAGGCTGGAAGAGGCAGTGGTGTGGCTACAGAAAGAAGGCGGACCGCACCAAACCGGCCCGCAAATGTTCCACGGAGCACCCCCTTGCGTAAATCTACCTTGCCAAGGGGTAGGTGTTCCGCGGTATGGCGTTTTTTTAAGGAAAGTGTGGACGACAAAAGAATTGTAGTTTGCAACCTGTGCCACACCAGAATGAGCCGAGGCATGAACACTAGAAACCTCACCACCACCAGCATGATCCGACACATGGCATCCAAGCACCGTAATAAGTGGGAGGAACGCCTGGATCGCCCATTTGTGTCTGCAGGCCACACCACTGCCTCCTCTTCCCCTGTTTTCGGTGCCGGCCAATCGCCTGTCGAAGGCGCAGGCCCGCACACCTCCCGCCCTGCACCTGTACCATCTGAAGCACCATCAGCGACCACATCCACTTCCCTGTCCCAGCGCAGCGTCCAAATGTCGTTACCCCAGGCATTTGAGCGCAAGCGAAAATACCCAGCAACCCACCCACAGGCCATAGCACTAACCTCACACCTTTCCAAATTACTGGCCATCGAAATGCTGCCATTTAGGCTTGTGGAGACTGATTCCTTCCGCAGCCTGATGGCAGCAGCTGTCCCTCGGTACGCGGTCCCCAGCCGCCACTACTTTTCCCGGTGTGCCATCCCCGCATTACACCACCATGTGTCCCGTAACATCACCCGTGCCCTGACCAACGCAGTTACTGGGAAGGTCCACTTAACGACTGACACATGGACAAGTGCTTGTGGCCAGGGACGCTACATTTCCCTGACGGCACACTGGGTGAATGTCGTGGAGGCTGGGAGCGACTCGGACCCTGGGATGGCACAGGTGCTACCCACGCCGAGGATTGCGGGCCCTACCTCCATCAGGGTTTCCGCCAGCACCTACGTTATTGGCTCCTCCTCCTCTGTTTCCACCTCCGAATTCTCTGCGCGCAGCGCCACTCACCCATCAGCCGGTAGCTGGAAGCAGTGTAGCACTGCAGTGGGGAAGCGTCAACAGGCCGTGCTGAAGCTGATCTGCCTTGGGGACAAACAGCACACGGCCTCAGAGCTGTTGCAGGGGATTAGTCACCAGACCGAGCAGTGGCTCTCGCCACTCAACCTGCAACCAGGCATGGTTGTGTGTGATAATGGGCGTAACTTGGTGGCGGCTTTGGAGCTCGGCAAGCTCACACACGTACCATGCCTAGCGCATGTATTTAATTTAGTGGTTCAGCGATTTCTAAAAACCTACCCCAATGTGCATGATCTCTTGACCAAGGTGCGCCGCGTGTGTGCACATTTCCGTAAGTCATCTACAGCTTCAGCCGGCCTGTTGAAGCTGCAGCAGCGCTTACAATTGCCAGCTCACCGGCTGCTGTGTGACGTGAGCATGCGCTGGAACTCCACCTTCCACATGTTGGCCCGGCTTTGTGAGCAGCAGAGGGCAGTAGTGGAGTACCAGCTGTTACACGGTCGTCGCCTCTCCGTTCAACTTCCTGTAATCAGAAGTGAGGAGTGGGAATGGATGTCAGACCACTGTGAGGTTTTACGCAATTTTGAGGAATCGACACAGATGGTGAGCGGCGATAACGCTATTATCAGTGTAACCATCCCACTTCTGTGTCTACTGAAACGCTCGCTGCTCACAATTAAAACTGACGCTTTGCATGTGGAAGAGGTGGAAATGCGGGAGGAAGAGCTTACACAAGGTGATAGCCAGAGCACCCTCACTTCGTCTTCTCAGCGACAATTGGAGGAGGCGGAGGAGGAGGAGGAAGACACGGTTGCCTCCGCTACAGAGGGTAGCCATGGAACTTTAGTTCCATCTCTTCAGCGTGGGTGGGCAGAAGAGGAGGAAGAGGATGAGGAGATTGAGAGTCATCCTCCTGGTGAGGACAGCGAAATCTTGTCTGTTGGTACTCTGGCACACATGGCTGACTTTATGTTAGGCTGCCTTTCCCGTGACCCACGCGTTATACGCATTTTAGACAACACGGATTACTGGGTGTTCACCCTTCTGGACCCCCGCTACAAAGAGAATTTCTCATCTCTCATTCCTCCGGTGGAGAGGACAAGCAAAATGGTGCAATACCAGAAGGTTCTTGTTGAAAAATTGCTCCAAAATTTTCCATCTGACAACGCTGGCGGCAGAGTACGTGCTACCTTGGCCAACCGAGAAGGGGAGAAAAGGGGAGCACACAGCAGTTCCGACAAAGGCAGGGCAACACTCTCCAAGGCGTGGGACACCTTCATGACACCCCGCCAGCACCCTCACCCTGATGCGCAGCCTAGTGTCACAAGGAGGGAAAAGTTTTGGAAGATGGTGAAGGAGTACGTAGCAGACCGTGTCAGCGTCCTCAATGATCCCTCTGTGCCTTACAACTACTGGGTGTCCAAGCTGGACACGTGGTATGAACTGGCACTCTACGCCTTGGAGGTGCTGGCCTGCCCTGCCGCCAGCGTTCTGTCTGAGCGGGTATTTAGTGCTGCTGGTGGCATCATAACAGATAAGCGTATCCGCCTTTCCACCGACAATGCTGATAGGTTGACACTTATAAAAATGAACAAGGCCTGGATTTCCCCTGACTTCTCCACTCCACTGGAGGAAAGCCCCGGGGGAACATAAACTCACTTTATATATGTTATTTACAATGATGGGAATACTCTGTATTCCCATTCACCCCTTCCACCCAAAAAACGGGTATATGGTTGACTCTTAATCTTCTCCTCCTCCTCCTCCTCTTCCATATGCCCTGTGATATAATTTTTATATAGGGCCAGCTCACCAGCGGGCCCTGTGATATAATTTTTATATAGGGCCAGCTCACCAGCGGGCCCTGTTTGACAATTTTTATATAGGTCAGCTCACCAGCGGGCCTTCTCATATAATGTTTTATTGGGTCAGCTCTCTAGCGGGCCCTCTCATATAATGTTTTATAGCGTCAGCTCACTAGCGGGCCTTCGCATATAATGTTTAGGATGGTCAGCTCCGCAGCAGACCCTCACCCATAATGTTTTAGATGGTCGGCTCAGCGCACGTTTCCCTCTTAATCATGGCCCCAGTTCAGAAAAATCGAGGAAATTTTTGGGAGAATTTGCTTTTGCGCACGTTTCCCTCTTAATCATGGCCTCAGTTCAGAAAAATCAAGGAAATTTTTGGGAGAATTTGCCTCTGCGCACGTTTCCCTCTTAATCATGGCCTCAGTTCAGAAAAATCGAGGAAATTTTTGGGAGAATTTGCAGATGATATACAAGTAAATATACAGCAAATACTGTTTGGTAACAATTTTTCGCCTAAAGTCGTTTTTATTTTCCTTTTTGTGTGTTTTACGGTCAGTCTGTAAAAATGGCGTACTACGGGCGAAAGATCGTTCCCAGCAGCGATGTTGGAGTCCAAGATGCATCCAGACATCCTCCCTATGCTGTCCCTGAACCATTTCTGTGGTGTTTCCATCTTTTTCTGCCCTTTTCCTATGGACCAGGCAGCCTCCCCTCATCAGAGCAGGGGGTGCCTGGTGTAATGCTCGAGTCCTCCCATTGATTTCAATGGGGCTCGGGTGCTCGGCCGAACACTCGAGCCTCCGGGGGTGCTCGGTCAGAGCACCCGAACACCCGAGCATTGGGGTGCTCGCTCATCACTAATCAATATCCAATGCAGATCTGCACAAAAATATAAAAGATGTCTCAAAGAATATATAAGATCTTATATAAAAAAATCTCCACTTCAAAAATGTTCCACTCGCTTGAATCATTAATCATATAAATAGGTCATCTCCTTCGTCTTACTTTATCCAAATAGTGAGAGAGTAGGCAAGCAAAACCAATAAAAGGACTTTAACACATGCATTGTATAGACATGGTTAACGAAGATGGTTAAACAGTAATATTGTGCTAAGACTTAAGGAAAGTGAGAGGACGTTATCAATCTTCACTTATCACATGGTTCTTATTATTGGAGAGCTGGGGAGAGAGGTGGGAGGTTAGTTGGTGAGCTGGGGAGAGAGGTGGGAGGTTAATTGGAGAGCTGGGGAGAGAGGTGGGATGTTAGTTGGAGAGCTGGGGAGAGAGATGGGATGTTAGTTGGAGAGCTGGGGAGAGAGGTGGGAAGTTAGTTGGAGAGCTGGGGAAAGAGGTGGGAAGTGAGTTGGAAAGCTGGGGAGAGAGGTAGGAAGTGAGTTGGTGAGCTTGGGAGAGAGATGGGAGGTTAGTTGGAGAGCTGGGGAGAGAGGTGGGAAGTGAGTTGGAGAGCTGGGGAGATAGATGGGAAGTGAGTTGGTGAACTGGGGAGAGAGAGATGGGAGTTTAGTTGGAGAGCTGGGGAGAGAGGTGGGAAGTGAGTTGGAGAGCTGGGGAGAGAGGTGAGTTGGAGAGCTGGGGAGAGAGGTGGGAAGTGAGTTGGAGAGCTGGGGAGAGAGATGGGAGGTTAGTTGGAGTGCTGGGGAGAGAGGTGGGATGTGAGTTGGAGTGCTGGGGAGAGAGGTGGGAGGTTAGTTGGAGAGCTGGGGAAAGAGGTGGGAAGTGAGTTGGTGAGCTGGGGAGAGAGATGGGAGGTTAGTTGGAGAGCTGGGGAGAGAGGTGGGAGGTCAGTTGGAGAGCTGGAGAGAGAGGTGGGAGGTCAATTGGAGAGCCGGGGAGAGAGGTGGGAGGTCAATTGGAGAGCTGGGGAGAGAGGTGGGAAGTGAGTTGGAGAGCTGGGTTCTTATTATTAGCAAACAATGTAGGGTCATACTTCAAGTTAGATATTTTCACTTGTGTGAACCCACCATTGCGGTCTTCAGTTGGACTTATGAACTCATTCACTGGAGCTACTCCAAATAAATAGGTTTCTCCTTTAATAACTTCAGTAATCTTCACGTGTGTTTTTAATATAGTTTGAACCACAAAACGCAGACTCTTCACCACTGGAATAGGAAATGTATATTATTCTTATCTATTGGTAGGTGGTCCAGAACATACTCTAACAATTGCATTATAACCAGGGATCAAAATTTCTACTCTCCACTAGCTAATGACCAGTAGAAATTCAGCCCTGGTGGGTGTGCTATGTCTTGCAGTGGAGAGTAAATTTTCAGGTCTGGTTAATAGCAAAGGACTTAAAATTTTAAGCCCTGTATAACAATGCGTATTGGAAGAGTATCTTCTTCCTTCCTCTAGTCAACAGTGAGGAATGAAACTAAAATCCTACCAAGTCTTTGTTTAAATATTAGTTTACCGGCCAATTTGTTGAAGGTGTACCTTCAAACAGGAAGACAACTAGAGGGGAGCGCTCAACAGATCCGCCAAACGCAGGTAACAACCAGTCAATAATGCTGATTAAAACATCAAACATTTTATTTGTAGAAAATAGTAAAATAGCACACCGAAAGTAAGGCTCACTTAGTCATCAGCTTACGACTAAGTGTACTTTTAAACGAAACGCGTTAGGCAATTACTGTGACTTCATTTGCCATGCACGTCCTCTGAGCCTTACTTTTGGTGTGCTATTTTATTATTTTCTACAAATAAAATTTTTGATGTTTTAATCGGCATTATTGACTGGTTGTTACCTGCGCTTGGTGGATCTGTTGAGCGCACCCCTCCAGCTGTCTTCCCGTTTGTAGAAGCCTGTGCCGAGGTTGTGGGGGGCTGCCCCTGATCCGCACAGCCTTTTGACCAGGTGAGTGACACTGATACTATTATATCTATGCCTGATAGTTTGCAACAACCTAGGCTGTGTTCTGTTGAAGATGTACCTTCAACTTGTCACACGCACCTATAAAAAAACAAAAACTTTATTCATTTTTACAAAAAAAAAAAAAAAAAAAAAGAAATCTCTAATTGTGAATGTAAACCCTTAGGTTGTAAATAAATTAAAAATCAAATTAGATTCTATTCTAGACATAGCTTCTAAATGATTCCCACCTGTCCAATTTTTTGGACTCTCTAAATACCAAAGAACATCAAATCTTGCACTTGGGAATTAGGACTTTGTTTAAAACTCTGAGATACACTGTTTTTCATATCCTCTTTCTATATTTATAATATGTTCAGCAACTCTTACACTTAACTTTCTTTTATTGTGTCCTACATATTGTTTAAGTCAACTACTTTGTAATATATAAATTATGTCAGGTGATTTACAAGTTATTGATTTAATCTGAGATTTTTCTTTAGTGCTTTGTGAGCTGAAATAGTTTTATTATTTTTCTTTATTTGCAAAAAATACATCTCCCACAACTAAAAAACCTGTCACACCTTTATTTAGCCAAGTGTTACTTGTGTTAACATTTTTACACCTAACTATAGGGGCTACTATATTCCCTACATTATTTGATTTTTTTATATATCATTTTTGTTTTCTTTGGTAATATAGAGGTTAGAATTTGATCTTCATTTACAATATAACTGTTTTCTAATTATATTAGTAAAATATTTATTATCTGTATTAAACTGAAGTATTAAAGCTAAATGGAAAGATTGATCCTCATTATTTTTTGTGTAATTTTTACTACGCCTTTCCTGTTTTTAGAGTTATACTCTTTCTACAAATGTTTAATTTAATTCTGGTGTTTCTGTCTTAAATATCTAATCTTCTAATTTCCCTATAAGATATATTCATTAAACACTCGTTGAAATGACAACTACTGGAAAGTATCACAATGTTGGCGTCTACAAGTTTATTATAATTTCAAGAGTTTATTTTATTGTCTTGAAGATACATAGTAATATCTATAAAATTGATGCAACTAAAACTATATTTTTCTGCGAGTTTTAAATTATAAGTATTTTCTTTAATATAGTTAACAAACTTTTTGAAAAGAGTAACCCCACCTTTCCAAACAAAAAAATGTGTCATTGATGTACTCAAAACAGGTGTGTGTGGCTGAGTGGGACCTGGTCTTTGAAGAGGCGATGATGTTGATGATGACTGATAGGGTGACTGTGTGCTTTTTGACATGTGTGCCTGTCCAGGGTCAGACTTTCCAATGGCTTTCTCAAACACTTTATAGACAGACACAGGGCTCCTTATAAGTGGTGGAAAATTCAGCCTTTGACTTTCTGCTAATCTTATAGCCCTGTCACCATCCTCACTCTCAACTTGTATCTGAACAAGAGAAGAATGTTTGAGGGATATATTCTAGATCTGCATCATCATCAAACATCACTAGGTCATCCTCAGCAGCATCAGCATCACCTGACAGTTCTTGCCCACTACTACCCTTATATTCCTCTAAGCTTTTGGAGGTCTCAACCAATTTCTTTCTACTTTTACTGTAACAATCTTCCCTACTATGTGTGTTTTGGTGCTTGTTTTCTCACTGTGTGATGCAACAGGCGGTTCAGCTGCTACACCTTCCTCTATTATGCTATTGTCAGCATCATCAACACTTGGATGTGACTTGATGTCGTCTTCAGTGTTCTTCTCAAATGGTTCTTTATTTCTACTGGCACTGGTGGTGCTGGAACTAGTTTTACTGGAACACTGAGAAACTACATCCTCACTTGGAGTAGAGGGATCATCATCATTTATTGCATACGCTGCAACAACCATTGCTGCAGTCAGTTTTTGAACTACTACTCTCTTGTCCCTGCACTGCTCCACCTCTTCCCTTCCCCCTTGTGAGTTTGCTGGACATTATGTAACTACACTGTGTTTTTTTACTGTACGGTGCACAACACAACTGATGCAGCTGTATGATGCCTTGCCTAAGCCCAGTCAGCTGTCTGTCACTGTCACCTAATATACATAATTCTTTATTCTTGTTTTTTTTAAGTTGTCCACCCTGTTGTCTTATGACAGTCTGTCTAAAAAAATTAAAACTGAAAAACAAAATCAACAATGTTTTTCCCCAGACTTCCCCACCCAGCACAGAGATAATAACAGCAAGATCAGCAAGCAAATAGGTCCCTAGCTGCCTGTGTCTTGCCCGTCAGTCACATGGAATTTTGGAGTATTTGGGGGACAACCTCCTTCCTCCCTTCTTATCCCCTAGATTGCCCCCAGACTCCCCTAATACAGAGAACAAATGTCCTACCTAAATGACTTCCTAAACTAAGCTTCACTTCCCCTTTATTTGCCTATCTCCTCTAGCTCGAAAACATGCTGCTCTCTCCTCTCACAAACACAGAATGGCTGCTGTGACACCCTGACACCCTTTTATATGTCTGTACACAGAATGGCTGCTGTGACACCCTTACAGTCTTTTATATGTCTGTACACAGAATGGCTGCTATGACACCCTTTTAAATGTCTGTACACAGAATGGCTGCTGTGACACCCTGACACCCTTTTAT
Organism: Rhinophrynus dorsalis; assembly: GCA_037306005.1. Taxonomy (NCBI): domain Eukaryota; kingdom Metazoa; phylum Chordata; class Amphibia; order Anura; family Rhinophrynidae; genus Rhinophrynus; species Rhinophrynus dorsalis. The sequence continues at coordinate 126,972,400 of CM074728.1, forward strand.
ATGTCTGTACACAGAATGGCTGCTGTAACACCCTTACAGTCTTTTATATGGCTGTAGAAAAGTTTCATCTGGTATAGAAATATTTTTCTTCCCAATGATTTCAGTGGGCGGAAAAAAGCGGAAAAACTACACTTTTCGCTGGACATTTTTTGCCAAGCGGAAAGTGCCATCATTTGCCGATTTCAGTTTGAGGTGAAAATTTTCACCCATCCCTAACATTCTTTATAGTGTGCCTGTAGCACTGCCAATTATTTGGTGTTAACGGTATATATTCTTTTTTAAGAATTTCTCTTTAGGGTATTTCAATATATGTTGTAAATGGGATGTTGAATGTTAAACATTGCATCTACCACCCACCAAATTCAGGCGGAAGGGGTTTTCATCCACTTTTTTCCCCACCATAACCATTTCAGCTTGTGCTCCACAAGTACACCAAGCCTCAATAGCAAGACAGTAAAACCAACCTCATGCTGACGAGTTGCATTAACAACGAAATGGCTGTCCATGAGTGGTTCACTGGCTTTGCATCTCTTCCTGAGTTGTGTCTTAAAGCTGTTGCTCAGCATACACATACTCTAAGGAATACATGTATAAAGTGGAATCTGAGGCAAAAAGGTGATTCCTTGTTAAATTTATTTGCATATGCCTACCCAGAATCCTTTGCAGTAGTAACAACACTGCAAATGTGAGATTTCTGTGGGAAAATCAAGTCTTATGGCTTGACTGGTGTGTCAAATTTTTATTTAACATTGTATCTACCACCCACCAAATTCAGGTGGAATTGGTTTTCATTTACTTTTTTCCCCACCATAACCTTTTCAGTTTGTGCTCCTATACATATATATATATATATATATATATATATATATATATATATAAAAATAAATATTTTTTTTTCTACAAAATGGCCTGTTTGTTTATTGATTTATATAGCATTCTGAACTGTTTACCACTTTATATATAAAGCTGTTATGTCCATTTCTAAGATAATTTTGTTATTTTTTTACCAGTTTATATGGTTATGTGAAATATACATGCTATTTTTTATATTGCTGTAATATCCACTGTATGTGCTAATTTGGACAATGTTTTTACCAACTTGTATAATGTTAATTTGAACACTTTATGTACCAATTCATATACTAAATTGTCTAGTTTATTTACTAGTTTATATATTGCTGTAATGTTCAATATATATATATATTACATTAGTTTATATACCAGTATATTATTATAATAACTAGTTTAAAAAAAAAATAGGTAATTTAATTACCAGTTTTCGTGTTAATCTGGAAATTGATTTACCGGTTTATATATATTGAAGTACAAGTGTTTCCACAAAACAAATGTACTTGATATTGGACAGTGTAACAACATTGGGGTGTCAGACAGTGAATGCAGGGCTGGTGCAAGGATTTTTGCCACCCTAGGCAAAACCTAATTTTGCCGCCCCTTGGTTCCACCCCTTGTGTCCTACCCCTTTATGCCCCACCCTGAATGTGTTTAAGTGTCAGTGTGTTTGTGTGTTCCCTATATATGTATAAGTGTCAGTTTGTGTGTGTGTTCTCTATATGTGTATGTGTGACAGTGTGTGTTCCCTGTATGTATATAAGTGTTTCAGTGTGTGTTCCCTATATGTATATAAGTGTGTCAGTGTGTGTTCCCTATATGTATATAAGTGTGTCAGTGTGTGTGAGTCTATGTTGGGATATCAGTGTGTAAGTATGTGTGTGTGCTTCTCTATATGTGTATCAGTGTCAGAGTGTATGTTCTCTATATGTGACTCTCCCCATCTTGACTGTTGATCACCCCCTTTGACTCTCTCTCTCCCCATCTGACTCTTGATCCTCTCTTGACTGTTGATCCCCCCTTTGACTCTCTCTCCCCCATCTGACTCTTGATCCCCCTCTTGGCTGTTATTCCCCCCTTTGACACTTTCTTCCCCATCTGACTCTTTATCCCCTCTTGACCCCCCCTTCCACTTACTCTTCCCGGTGCACGTCTCCTCTCTATCTCGAGAAGAATAAATATTGACCAGTGCTTCCCGCTGCACGTCTCTCCCAGTGAGTATGTTTCGGTGCCCTCCCTTGACTGGCTATTTTTTTAATGTAGCACAGCAATGCCCGTTTCTCTCTCCGCCTCTACTCCTTCAATCCTGGGCCAGGACCGAAGGAGCGGAGGGGGAGAGCGAAACGGGCATCGCTTTGCTACATTAAAGAAATAGCCAGCCAAAGGGAGGGCACCGAAACATACTTTTTTTTTTTACTTGGGCAGTAAGTGGTGAGCGGGGGGGGTGAGCTTGGCCCCGATGCGCCCCCAGAAAATGTGCGCCCTAGGCCGGCGCCTACCTCGCCTATAGGTGGCGCCGTCCCTGAGTGAATGTGTGGTTCTGTGTCTACCAGCAGACAGTGAAACAAGATTGTTGTGTCAGACAGTGTATTTGTGGGCCTGTGACTTCCAGTTGATGGTGGAACAAGGGTGGGGTGTCAGACAGAATGTAGGTGGGTCTGAGACTAGCAGTGGGACAGTGGAACAAGACTTAGGTGTCAGACAGTGTATATGTGGTTGACCGCTAGTGGGATAATAGAGCAAGAGTGGGGTAACATTTGCACACTGCAGTTTTCATTCTGTTAGTGTTCTTTTGTAATAAAAATTAAAAGATTGGGCGTCTAAGCAAAACAAAACTTATCAAATGCATTTACCTGGTAACTGTTACCTGAAACATTTATTTTGACTTTTGTTTATATAAATATTATGTTGACTCTGAATGCAATTCCTTGTGATGCAAGACTTTTGAGGGTACTAACAATCAAGAGAATAAAGGGGTCATGGAAAGAAATGTAAATAGATCTGTGATTTTATCATTCAAATATTTTTATCAAATGTCTTGTATTTCTTTGGCTGTTGTCACGGGTTGACTTAGGAATAACAACACTGACAAGTACAGATACAGTAAAAATGAACATCTTTATTGAGAAACAGAACAGCATGAAATAAAATGTACTTCCCCAACCCTCACTGGGCAGGTGTAAGGACAGTGTCTGGGCACTGCCCCAACCCTCACTGGGCAGGTGTAAGGACAGTGTCTGGGCACTGCCCCAACCCTCACTGGGCAGGTGTAAGGACAGTGTCTGGGCACTTCCCCAGCCCTCACTGGGCAGGTAAGGAACAAGCACAGGATCGCCCGACTGAATAGAGGTAAATATCACTCTGAAGGCACCTACTAGTAGCTGGGATGTTAGTAGCTACTAGTACAGGAGCAGCTGTACAGTCCTGGAAACAGAGGGAAATACACCAGATATCTTTAGGGTGGTTGAGCTCAGAGACAGGACTCCGTAGAACGCCAGGGTAAAGCAACAGGCAGTGGCAACTGATATTCCCTAGAACGCTAGGGTAGTTGAACAGGTAATGATGACTGGAACTCCCTAGAACGCTAGGGTAAACCAACAGGCAGCGGTGACCGTGAGGCCCTAGCACGCTAGGTTACCCAGTGGCGCAGAGCGGAGATAGCGAGAATGCCAGTGGCACGGACTGACACAGACTGAGCACCGCTCGAATGAGGAAGCGTAAGCGGAGAAGTAGGCCATGGTTATTGAGGATTGAAGTCAGCCGGAGCCGGGTCAATACGGAGCTGGTAGTCAGCCAAAGTGAAAGGTCAAACTGGAGCGGGTAGTCAGCCAGAGTCAGGAGTCAAACCGAGAGCAGGTAGTTAGCCAGAGCCAGGAGTCAAACCGAGTGTGCAGCAGTCAGGGATCAAACTGAGCCAAAGTCAAAAAGAGCAAGGATTCATGCACAGGAATCGAGCATCGGAATCACAAGAGCTAAGGTGCACAGGTACACCATGAAAGGACAAGGGAGAAGTGGCAGGGGGAGGCCTTTAAGGCCTAGCATGTAGGCGGAGACTCACTCTGGCAATTAACAGCGGCCAATAAGAATAGCAACTGTGCTTCTTTGCGACAACCAGGAAGTAATGCAATGTCGCCTGTACACGCAGGCGCTGGAGGCAATCACGGGCACCATGATAGTTGTGTGAGAGAGTCCAACCTCAAAATGTTTCTTCTTCTGGTAAAGTCAGTAGCTGAGATTCAACTCAACTCACGCTGATCTTTGCAATTTACTTGAGTGAGAGTTGCCCGGGAGGTCGTCAGCGGGAGGTTTAGAGAAGAAAGAGACAGGAAGAGGATGAGTCCAACACAACCTATTCAGGGAATTCAGAATTTATCAAAACCTAACTGTACAATTTACAGTGTTGTGGGGCAAGTTTGGGGTGTTGGGGTAATCTCCCCAGCAATGTATTTATTTATTAAGAAATACATTTTTACCTGTAGACGACACTACCTCCTTTTCCTGCTGGGATTATACCAAAGTGAATCTATGATCTAAGGTATATTTCGAGGAGTCTGAAAACTGCTCATGAAATATAGAAATTAATTATTCTTTACCTTTCAAGTGTGCGTATTAGCATACGGACTATGGGATTTCTGCTTTGTTGCTATATTAATGGGTTCTCCTTCTATATAAAATAATCACAGGCTGTTCTCAGCCCATTCATTCTGAATACTCTCTTTTTATGGTTACATTTTGAATATGCTGCAGCCTTGAATTAAAAGTTTTTATTAGTTAATAGAAAAGAATGGAAAGTAGAAGATACAATAATTAAATCAAACTCTGATCGAATCAACGCCTGTGGCTTTATTATGTGATGTCAGTGAGGATATTCTTGTAAATTCCCACGGTATATGGTTTCTATCTCAGTTATATTTGCTTCACAAGTTTTATGTGCTGAACTAATACAGGTCTTTTGGGACAGTTGGGGCTGTGGGGATTGGACAGTTTTAATGCTTTCTGGATTTAAGTAAAGAACTGGATAGGAGTAGTTTTTTCTAAAAACCAAATGGATGGATTCTATGACAAACAAACTGATTACAGAGAACAAATAAAAATCATCTAAATTCTCATTAAAGGGATAGTAACACTTAGTTTTAACTTTATTTTATTTTTTAGGCATTAAAAAAACGTGAAGAACGATATAAGTCTTATCTCTCAGACCTTTATGGTTTGAGAGATATTCACAAGCAAAGTTTCCCCTCCTGCCCCTTTTACCTGGTGTAAGTCATCTCTTCTCAGATGTGGAATCCAGTCCATAGACCAGACAGATAACAGCAGGGGACAATCTTCTTCCCATGAGAACAATGAAAGCCCTGTCCCCCTTTTACCTAGTGTAAGCCATCTCTTCTCAGATGTGGAATGCAGTCCATAGACCAGACAGATAACAGAAGGGGACAATTTTCTTTGTATGAAAACAATGAAAGCCCTGCCCCCCTTGACAAGTTTTTCAGCTTTTTCCCTTATCTTAATTGAAGATTGTCCCTCTCTGCAGTCTACCTGGACACCTCCCTTCTGATCTGGCTGAGCAGGGGGGGATACTTTGCTTGTGAATATCTCTCACACCATAAAGGTTTGAGAGATAAGACTTATATCGTTCTTCAGGTTTTTTTAATGCCTACAAAATAAAATAAAGATAAAACGAAGTATTACTATCCCTTTAAGTTAAAAGTTGATTTTAACACATTGAGTTCTAGAGAGATTGGTCTCTGTCTACGTCTATAATTTTCTGTCACTCTGTTTCTGTCTCTTTGTCTGTACATTCATCAGTCTGTCTTTCTGTTATTTATTGTGATTAAAATGACATGATACAGTTAACATATTTTTACAGTTGGTGGACAGGACCCTGCTGGTGAGAGTGTACCAACTAGAGGGTGAAGGGGAATAGTTGAAACAAAAGGTACATTCAGATGAGGTTCCGTTTTGTTAGAGAGAAGGGAAATGGTTGGGCAGAGCTGATCTCCCAATAGCTTAGAAAGGGCCAGGAGAACACAGTGTTCCTATAGTGGCAGCACTGGGACAGTTAGAAACATAGAATTTGAAGGCAGATAAGAACCATTCGCCCCACCTAGTCGCCCATTTTCCTACAGTAAAAACCTCAAACCTTTTTTGGTCCTTGGTCTTTTCTTAAGTTAAGGACATCCTTATGCCTATCTCCCATGCATGCTTAAATTCTGTCACTGTATTAACTTCTACCACTTCTGCTGGTAGGCTATCCCACTTATCTACTACCCATTCAGTGAAGTAAAACTCTTACATTACATGTAAACCTGTGTCCCTCTAGTTTTAGACTATGGCCTCTTGTCCTAACATTTTTACTCCTGTGAAATGTACTTCCCTCCTGCACTTTGTTGAATCCCTTCATGTATGTGAATGTGTCTATCATATCCCCTCTCTCTCTTCTCTCCTCCAAGCTATACATGTTCACATCCTTTAGTCTATCCTGATATTTCTTTTCCTGTAAACCAGTCACCATGTTAGTAGCCCTTCTCTGAATTTTCTCTAGACTATCTATATCCTTCTGGAGATGGGGTCTCCAGTACTGTACACAATACTCTAGGTCTCCAGTACTGTACACAATACTCTAGGTCTCCAGTACTGTACACAATACTCTAGGTCTCCAGTACTGTACACAATACTCTAGGTCTCCAGTACTGTACACAATACTCTAGGTCTCCAGTACTGTACACAATACTCTAGGTCTCCAGTACTGTACACAATACTCTAGGTCTCCAGTACTGTACACAATACTCTGGGTCTCCAGTGCTGTACACAATACTCTAGGTGAGGTCTAACTAGAGATCTGTAGAGTGACATGACCACTTCCCTTTTTCTGCTACTAATGACCCTAGCTATACAACCCAGCACCCTGCTTGAATTCCCCATCGCTTTATTACATTGCCTGCCTACCTTTAAGTCATTAAAGATAATTACTCCCAAAATCCCTTTCCTCTGTTGTCTCTGACAGCACAGTACCCTTAATATTATATCTTTCCTTTGGATTTTTATGTCCCAAGTGCATTATTTTACATTTATCAACGTTAAACTGCATCTGCCACACTCTTGACCATTCTTCTAATTTACCTAAACCATTTGTCAATTGGCTTATTCCCCCTGGAATGTCTACCCTATTGCAGATCTTGGTATCATCTGCAAAAAGGCATACTTTACCTTGAAGACCTTTTGCAATATCCTATATAATAATTCGCAAAAACGTGTGTAATGCTGCGACATGCGCAGTAGACACTGCTGCGCGTGCTGCAGTCATGCTCAGTAGAGACTGCTCGTGCCGCGGCTGATACAGAGCTGGGCGCTCCGAAGGACAACAGTTTTCATGGAGCGGTCAGTCTCTACTGCGCATGACTTCCCCGCGACCGGGTGGCAGTGGCACTGTGGCCCGTGTAACGGGCTGTTCAACTAGTCACTAATAAAAATATTAAAAAGAATGGACCCCAGTACAGATCCCTGAGGTTCTCCACTAGTAACACTCCTTTCGTCCGAATAGTCTCCAATAGTCTCCATTGACTACCAGCATCTGTCTCCTGTCACTCAGCCATTGCCTTATCCATTTCACTATTTTTGCATCCAGTTAGAGTTATCAGATGTAAATATTGTGGATTTTGAAAGAGAAGGAACATTCCTAATACAACAATTTAAAGAAAAAGGCTATAAGGATGAACTGCTGACCTCGACTTTTAACAGAGCTAAAGAACTTGATAGAAACGCAATTCTAAAAAAGAAAAAAAAGACAGAGGCTATATCAGATAATAAACTCCATTTAGTGTTTACCACTCAGTTCAATACCTGTGGCTACAAAATTAAAAATATTTAGAAAAAACACTTAGGCCCTAATCTCAAAGGTGCTGTTAGCAAATATCCTGTAGTTACTTTTAGAGAAAACAAAAATTTAACATCATACATAGCACCTAACAGACCTAAGAGTTTAAACTCTACAGGAAAATCCCAGTGTAAGCCTAGAGGTATTTTCAACGCAAACTACACAAATGCAGAAATTGCAACTATATGATTGACAACATAAAAACCTTCCACAAAATAAATGATACTGAATGTTATAGTATCAAACAACATATTAACTGCAACACTCCATATGTCACCTATATGTTACTCTGTGGTTGTGGGAGCAAATACATACGTAGAACCATCAGACCATTAAAAGTCTGCATACGTGAAAACAGAGGCAAAATACAGTGAAAAGATGAGCGTCACGGAGTGCCTAAACATTTCAATAATTGTTTAAATGGAGGTCTACAAAATCTATAGGTCGTTCTGGGGATAGATATAAAAATGTATACAAGAGAAGCATTTTGGATATACACCCTCAATACGATGAATGAGGGAAGAATGAACACGGAAATTGATATCTCTTCCTGCCTATAATTAACCGGCTCTGTAGAATCTGCTCTTTATATGTGTATATATTTTTCCAATTTGCATCTTGTGTAACTAGACTGATATGCATATTTTATGTATATACTAGTTGAAGAGTCCGTTACACGGGCCACAGTGCCACTGGCAGCCGGACGCGGGGCAGTCATGCGCAGTAGGGACTGCCTGTCCACGGCTGAAACAGAGTTGGACACTCCGAAGGAGCTCTGAGGAGAGCCTCAATGGGTGGCCACCATCCTTTTAGTTATAACCTATGGAAACAACCTATAGGAAATTCACTCTGGGAGTGTCACAAGAGGGCTCTGTATGATGGATGTTCCATACCAAGTCATTGAGAACTTGGGGATAAGGAACTGGTCCATTATCTGTACATGTTCCTTCTTTCTCCTGGAGCCCAGTCAGAGGAACAATACGGGAAATGTATGTTCCAGAGGTGGAACACATAAGGAGGTGGAGATTCCAATACGTTCAGCTTAACCAAAACCGTCACAAGGACGCTGTGAGCGTGCCTTCCAAAGTGGAACACAGAAGTAGGATACTGCCACAGGTCCGTTTCAGCTGTATGGGGCATGCGGAATGGCTGAGGTTTGGGGACTTAGAGGAGATTAGTGATTTTCTGATTATTACTGCTGAGGAAGTGGCATATCTGTGAGCCACGAAACGCATAGAGAAGATCCATCCCCATTGTGGGTAATATATTGAATCTATTTTTTGAGTTAGTTGACTCCAACTATTCAGACTGTGGTTTTATTTTGATCACTATTTTTGTTTTTACCAGTCTAAGATTTGGAATCTGGCACAAACAGATGTTGATGCATAGGCAACAATAGCCTTTCAATACTGTAGGACTTGATACCTTAAACCTTGAGTTGTTTTACGTTGTTTACTTGTACCCCACTGTGGTCTCCCAATAAAGAGCCTGCACTCAGTTGGTAGGGTTAATTGAGTTTATTAACTGATACACTATCAATGTCCTGTATATTCTCGTTGCTCTGGATCACACCTGGAGATTCTTGGGGCCTTGCCAGCTAGTCAGCTGGCTCTAATTTGCAGAGCGGCAGTGGGACGATGCTTCTGGCACGATGACTCATGCCCAACTGAGAGACTTCCTGGTTGCGCCCCTCTAGATGAAGCGCCGGCCGGCATGACGTCATCGGCCGGCGCCACCGTATCCACAACCCGGTCTACCCGGGCGGCTCCATCTGACTGGCTTCACAACAGTTTTCATTTATGTGTATTATTATTAAAAATATTTTTATATACGCATATATGTTCTCATAACCCCATAGACATATGTTATGTTAGGGTTATATCCTCTATGGTCTTTTTACTGAATTTTCTACACAATTAAATAGTTCTCAATGTGGTCTACATATTGGACCCTTGATGTGTGCTAAAACATTGGGAACAACATTTTAAATATATATATTATCTTGAGCCAGTGAAGAAGTCACCAGCCTGGAGTGATGCTTATCAATCCCAGGTGAAACCTCTCTGCCAGGTGCGTAAAACCCATTGTGGGGGAAGGGAACAACATATTCATTGCTCCTCATACTAATAATATTACATTTAGAAGTGTTGTGGTTGCACTTTTGTTTTTCTACTTTTTTTCAGATTACCTTCATTGTGTCCTGGATTGCATTTATGAAATCCTACTACACGAGCTGCACCCTACACTGTGGTAAGTGTGCATGAACTAGATTGATTCCTAACCAGCTCAGCGCATAACCTTTTTTCCTCTCTGGAATACTTTTGTGCAGAGAAATCATGACAAGTGAGATGAATTATCCGGAAAGCAGCATTCCTGATACATTGGAGTGGTGACAATCTTACCACAGAAGGCCAGATAGGAGGGTGTTGCCGTAATTGAGCAGAGACATGATGAGGATGTGGACAAAGGTATAAGTAGCCTCTGATGTAAGAAAATGTCCAATTGTACAAATGTTTCAGAGGTGAAAGCACCAAGACTTAAAGAGAGAGATTATTTGAGAAGAGAAGGAGAGGACAGAGTGAAAAATAATCCCTGGACAACAGGCTGAAGTGGTAGGAGCTGCAGTGGATAGTCAATGGTGATATCAGGAATGAGTACAGTAGCATAAGGGAGAATATAATACAATCTGTTCTTGGTGGTGTTAGGACATCAAGAGAGAAATAGCAAACTGACAATGTATTTTGTGAGATAATAGGCAGGATGGGAGTTTAGGAGAGTAAATATATCAGCATAAAGCCATAAGAGGTATATCTTTTTTACCAGGGAGGTGTTACAGATGGAAACCAGCAGAAGACTGGCACTGATCCTTGTACCACACTGAGAGGGGAAGGGTGCAAGAAAAGCCACAAGAGGGAAACTGTGAAGGAATGATTAGTAAGGTAGGAGGAAAAGCAGGAAGGGGCTGTTAGGGGTGGGTGACAAGTGTGAAAGATTTCCTGAGAAAAATTTTGCGAAAACGTGCCGATTTTTCACTGTTCTCACGAAAAATTTCGCCTTTCCACTTAGGCAAAAATGTCCTCCTTTTCGCCTATTTTAACAAAGTTTCCATCTATGTTAACACATTTTTCTCCTATTTGAACACATTTTTAATCTATATTTCCTATAGGTACTACATTTCTCACTGTAATATTACTTCTTCTGAGGGCTGAAGTTTAGAAATAAGTGGCTGAAAGTCAAAGTTGTGAGTCCTACAGCAAAATATGGCTTCAAAAATGTGTTATCATGCAGAGTGCGTTTGTCCTTTGCCCACAACACATTCTTGCTTAACCCCTTAACGACAACTGACTTACCAGGTACGTCCCGCAGAAACTGCCACTTAGTGACAATGGACGTACCTGGTAAGTCATCTGGTAAACTGAGCGCTGGAAGCAATCGTGATCGCTTCCAGCCACTCTAACAGTATTGCAGGAATGCCTTGATGTTGAGGCATCCTGCAATACTTCGTTTAATGCCATCCATGTTCATGATCGCTCCCGGTGAGCGATCACTTCCGGGTTGGTACACGTGATGCACTGGGAGTTAAAGCAGAGCATCGGAAGCCATTGGCAATGCTTCCGATGCTCTGCAACAAGTGCTGAGTGCCTCGAGGGGTCGAGACACTCAGCTAAAGTTATATTTAAAAAATATATATATATATATTAACCCCTTGAGTGCCAGAGGGGTATGCAACGCATTGCTTTGCAATGCGTTGCATACCCCTCTGGCACTCAAAGGGTTAATTGCAGACCCTGTGGTGACCAATATTGCACTGTCCTTCTTAGGGCTAAATTTAAAAAAAAAAAAAAATAATAATAATAAAATAAATATATATGTATAATTTAATTGTAGGCCCTGTGGTGGGCAAAATGGCGCCGCCCTTCCAAGGGCAGCAGCCTCATGGGGCTTCTGGGAGTGTTCCTAGCTCGCCTCATCATAGAGGCAGGCTAGCAACATCCAATCAGAAATTGCCCCTATAATACCAGTGATGATAACACTAATCACCATTTGCCTGGTCAGGTCAGTATTTGTAAATGTTGACTCTGACCACCCTGGATCTTCCTCCCCATCCTCACTTGTGTTTTAGTGAGAGAGGGAGACAGATCTGTATTAGAGTGAGAGTTTTAAGCAGTTTTATTGTATTAATTTCTGTATTGTGAGACCCAAAGGCTCTTTTCAGAGCCATTTACCCTTTCCTTTCCCTGCATTAACCCTTTCCCTGCCACTGATCACTGCATAAGCAGTAATCTTCCACAGCAGCACTTTTTTGCTGTCTGTGCATTTTTTAGGGGTTATTTTTTTTTTTTTATTTATTTAATCCAATTGTGAGACCCAAAGTCTCTTTTAAGAGCCATTAACCCGTTCTTTGCTGTCCTTTGATAAAGTGATAGCGAAAAGTACGTCAGGATCAACGTGCTATAGATCACTGCTTAGGCATTGCTCTATTAGTTATAGTACTGTCGCAGCATTTTTATACAGCTGAGGAGGCTTATGCCATCCTTGCCTCCGATTCTGAGGCCACTGATACAGGATCCGACTTTGACTCTGGTCAGTGCTCAGATACATCATCTAGTGATGTATCTGTGGTTGCTAGGCCCCCTGCCAGAAGGAGACGTGTTGCTCCAGCTGAAGAGGAGTGGGTAGCACCTATTCTCCAAAGGCCAGATATCCCGCCTTTCACTGCAGATCCTGGCACCAATCTTGATGTCACAGGATTTACCCCCTGCAGTTTATAGAGCTCTTTCTCGGGGATGATGTCTTGGGGGAAATTGTCTCCCACACAAATTCATATGCCCAAGCAGTACCGTACTGCTAAGCTACAAACTTTTTTGGCAAAGCAGCCATGGGCCCCCATAGATGTGCCAGAATTTCGCAAATTCTGGGTACTTACGATGATGATGGGCATCATCACGAAGCCCTCCATCCGCTCTTACTGGAGCACTAGCCCCATCTGCTGTACCCCCATTTACGCCCAGTGTATGTCTAAGCAGAGGTATGAAATGATACTTCATTTCATGTACTTCGCTGACAACAGCCTGTGCCCTCCTAGGGATCACCCCCAGTTTCACAGACTGTATAAGATCTGCCCCCTGATTACCAGCTTTGCTGCCAGCTTTGCAGAGGCTTATACACCTAGAAGGGATATCTGCGTGGATGAATCCCTGATGAAATATAAGGGAAGGTTGGGATTCAAGCAGTATATTCCTTCCAAGCGCTCCAGGTATGGAGTAAAAGTGTATAAGCTCTGTGAGAGCGAGAGTGGGTATACTCAGGCCTTCCGGGTGTACGAGGGAAAGGATAGCCACCTTGACCCTCCAGGTTGCCCAGAACATCTGGGAACCAGTGGCAAGATTGTCTGGGACCTAATTCTCTCCCCCTGTTGAACAAAGGGTACCACTTGTATCTTGACAATTTTTATACAAGTGCCCCTTTGTTCAGGCTACTGTATTGTTTTGAAACAGCAGCTTGCGGTACTATTCGCAAAAACCGCGTAGGATTCCCAGAACAACTGGCACGCCCTCAGCTACGAAGGGGGGAGACCTCAGCTCTGTGCCAAAAGCAGCTCTTGGCAGTCAAGTACAGAGACAAGAAGGATGTCTTCTCACCACCATCCACACTGAGAGGACTGTGGAGGTCTCTGTACGTGGCAGAGCTGAGGTCACAAACAAGCCAGTGTGCATCAAGACCTATAACCGGCATATGGGTGGGGTTGATCTGGCAGATCAGCTGCTACAGCCCTACCTAATTATGCGGAAGACAAGGGCCTGGTACGAAAAGGTTGCAATTTATCTTATGCAAATTGCACCCTACAACGCTTTTATATTGTACAAAAAAGCAAACCCCGGAATTAAACTGACTTTTTTACAGTTTCAGTTCCAGGTCATTTCGGGGATTTTGTACCAAGATGCACCTGCTCCCCGGGGGGTGATGGAGGAAAGCAGAGTTGGGGCTACCCACTTTATTTTTAAAATTCCCCACACTATGACACAGCAGATACCCCAAAAAAGATGCAGAGTCTGTTTTAAGAGGGGGCAAAGAAAGGACACCACATTCTACTGTCCTGATTGCCCTGGAGAACCTGGACTCTGCATTGGTGACTGCTTCAAACGCTACCAAACTCTGGTCCATTTTTACATTTTCTTTACTGTTCCTGAGTTAATTTTGTTTTACTGTTCCTGATTTTTTTTTTTAAACTGTTCCTGAGACTTTTACATGTAACTGCTCCATTTTTATGAGCAAATTCTAAAATTGGTGCTGTATTTTACCAAAACCCCTGTCAAACCTATGCATGGGGGGGTATGGGTGTACTCAGAAGGCCTTGCAGAAAACAACCTGGGGTGTTTATTTGTAGTGTTGAGCGAGTCCCCCTTCCACAATGTCCCCCTTCCACAATGTCCCCCTTCATCTCCGCAATGCCCCCTTCATCTCCGCAATGTCCCCCTTCCACAATGTCCCCCTTCCACAATGTCCCCCTTCATCTCCGCAATGCCCCCTTCATCTCCGCAATGCCCCCTTCATCTCCGCAATGCCCCCTTCATCTCCGCAATGTCCCCCTTCCACAATGCCCCCCTTCCACAATGTCCCCCTTCATCTCCGCAATGCCCCCTTCATCTCCGCAATGCCCCCCTTCCACAATGTCCCCCTTCCACAATGTCCCCCTTCATCTCCGCAATGCCCCCTTCATCTCCGCAATGCCCCCCTTCCACAATGTCCCCCTTCCACAATGTCCCCCTTCATCTCCGCAATGCCCCCTTCATCTCCGCAATGCCCCCTACCTCCAGTCCCTGGTGGTCCAGCGGAGCGTCTGTAAGATCTGTGCCTCCTTCGGCACAGATCCCTGCCACCCGAACATGGCGGGCGAGCACATGGCGGTACTCGTACGAGTACCGCCATGTGCCGAGCAGAGCGATGCTTGAGCCGATCCGAGCATCGGCCGAGCATGCTCGCTCAACACTATTTATTTGCAGTAACCTACAACAGTCTCTCCAAAATCACACTCAAAAAGAAATGTGTGTGCAAATATGAAAATTGAAAAATTACCACCACACTACTTCTCCAATTTTTTTGGCTAAGACAGTTACATCAAAGGCATCAAAACACTCAATATACAATAACTTGGGGTGTCAACTTTTCAAATACATACACATTCATGGCAATAAATAAAACTGGGGTATCCAATAGGCCCCAAAATAATGATAGGCCTATCAGAAGAAATACTTTCAATTTCAATTCAAATGACAAGTTCTACAATTATAACTGAACCTTCCCAAAATCCTTGCAAACCTATGAATGGGGGGCATGGGTGTACTCAGAAGGCCTTGCAGAAAACAACCTGGGGTGTTTTCTTCCAGTAACCTACAACAGTCTCTCCAAAATCACAGTCAAAAAGTAATGTGTGTGTAAAAATAAAAAAATACCATTCTACACTTTCTCTAATTTTTTTGGCTAAGACAGTTGCACCAACATTTGGGTATTATATGTATATGTATAATGATATGTATATATTGTGAGCACTAGCACTTTTATGTTTATTAGCACTAGCACTTTGATGTATTAGATATACAAGCACTATGTCATGTTTGTTTATAACAGTGACTTATTTTGAACCGGATTTATAATTTGGCTGCGGTAGGATTGTATATTTGTTTACCCCCCTACTTGATATTTTTTGATTATGATATTATCACTTTGGTAATAATGTGGGGGATTATATATATTTGTGATCATTAATACTGCCATCTCACGGGCTCCCCGATATGTTGTTTTTAAATATATGTTTTTTATGTGTCTATTATGAAATTTGAGAAACATATAGTTTAATAAAGCATATATTTTGTACTGATATACTGCAGTGGAGTGCCTCTTTAAGGGTCTGCTTGTTTTGGGGTGGGTCTTTTCTCCCTATTTGTTTATGAAGTGTTTGCTCTTGACCTAGGGTGCACCAAATAAATATTTATTATTAGTGTTGAGCGAGCGTGCTCGGCCGATGCTCGGATCGGCTCGAGCATCGCTCTGCTCGGCACATGGCGGTACTCGTCGAGTACCGCCATGTGCTCGCCCGCCATGTTCGGGTGGCGGGGATCTGTGCCGGAAGAGGCACAGATCTGAAGACGCTCCGCTGGACCACCAGGGACTGGAGGTACGGGGGCATTGCGGAGATGAAGGGGGCATTGCGGAGATGAAGGGGGACATTGTGGAAGAGGGGCATAGCGGAGATGAAGGGGGACATTGTGGAAGAGGGGCATAGACTCTATGCCCCTCTTCCACAATGTCCCCCTTCATCTCCGCTATGCCCCTCTTCCACAATGTCCCCCTTCATCTCCTCTATGCCCCTCTTCCACAATGTCCCCCTTCATCTCCGCTATGCCCCTCTTCCACAATGTCCCCCTTCATCTCCTCTATGGCATAGAGGAGATGAAGGGGGACATTGTGGAAGAGGGGCATAGCGGAGATGAAGGGGGACATTGTGGAAGAGGGGCATAGCGGAGATGAAGGGGGACATTGTGGAAGAGGGGCATAGCGGAGATGAAGGGGGCATAGCGGAGATGAAGGGGGACATTGCGGAGATGAAGGGGGCATAGCGGAGATGAAGGGGGACATTGCGGAGATGAAGGGGGCATTCGGAGATGAAGGGGGGCATTGACCAGGCACCCTCCCCTCATCAGAGCAGGGGGTGCCTGGTGTAATGCTCGTGTCGCCCCATTCATTTCAATGGGGCTCGGGTGCTCGGCCGAGCACTCGAGCCTCAGGGGGTGCTCGGTCAGAGCACCCGAGCACCCGAGCATCGGGGTGCTCGCTCAACACTATTTATTATATACACTGCAGTTTATTTATTTATATATCAGTGCTGACCAGTTTTTTTGTTTGTTTGAAGTACAATGTATGTGAAAAATAACACAAAAAAATTGCTACCCAAAAGTCTGGCAAATGCTGGTTGCAGAATTAGTGTGTGGAAAGTGTAAAAATACTACCATTTGAAATACCCTAGGGTGTCTACCTTTCAAAAATATATGGTTTGATGGGGGTAAATTACATTGGCCAGCTTCACAAATGTCCCAAATAGAACATGGGTGCATGTTGATCAGATGTCAAAATTCCAAGTTGGAAAACTGAAATGCGCACCTCCCAAATAAGGCCTTTTAGCCCCCAAAGACCCCGATAAACCTATACATGGGTGGTATCACTGTACTCTGGAGATGGTGCTGGACACATATTGGGTGTTGTATGTCAGTGACACTTTAAATTCTTAGTAAATGTATTCCTAAATTGCAATCTGTGTCAAAAAACTCACCAAAAAAGGTTTCTCTTCAAAATTTGACATAGATTGGTGTTAAAATGGTTACATGAAGAGAGTCAGAATACCCCAGGTTTAGTACCATGGGTTGTCTACTTTTAAAATATATAAACATGTGGGGGGTTATTCAGTGATTCATGACAGATATCAATGTTACAATGGCATTATCTCTAATTTTGAAAAAATGGTTTTGAAATAGCAAAGTGCTACTTGTACTTATTGCCCTATAACTTGCAAAAAAAGCAAATAACATGTAAACATTGGGTATTTCTAAACTCAGAACAAATATTAGGATATATTTAGGAGCTTTTTTAATTACCTTTTGTAGATAAGTAAAAGATTTTTCAAGTAAAAGTCAGGAATAGTGATTTTTATTTACAATTTTTTAAATATTTTATTTTTTTTAAATATGATATGTTGAAAATAATGACATCTTAAGAAAGCCCTCCTTATAGTAAGAAAAACAATATATTATACGTGTGGGTACAATAAATGAGAGAGAGGAATATTACAGCTAAACACAAACACCGCAGAAATGCAAAAACAGCCATTGTCACTAAGGGTACAAAATGTGTAAAACAGTCCGGTCACTAAGGGGTTAAGTGACACTGGCATATATTCATGATGATATCAAGTAATAAAAAAAAAATAAAGTACAACCTACAATGTGGCAGATATGTATTATAGTGGTGGTGGTGGGGGACTGGCATGGTGTGATTGTAACGGTTTTTTTGACACACAGACACAGTGGTTTAGGATAAAACACAGTTTTATTGAAATCACAGTAATAAAATAACCCTCACAGGTCCTGTAGTATATAGGCTGAATAATACAGACACACGACAGGTTATATATACATATGCCTACACAGGTCCAGCATAAACATAAAGTCCACAACAGTCTATACTGACACAGGTCAGGCAGATTATAATGGATTCCCAGGAGCAAGGTACTGCATGGGTTAATGGTCTTCGTAGAATGTAAACAGTCCCATGTGCAGAGAGGTCTGTGATGGGGCTCTCTGCATATAGACAGCTGAAGGATTCATAATGCCCAGAAACAGATAAGCAGAACTAACGTGAACTGCCTAGGAAACAATGGGAACAGAGTCACATAAGGTACTGCTGTAGCAGTAACGGAGACCAGACCACTTGCACTCTGCCGGAGCAGTAACGGAGGCAGACACATGCACTTAGCAGAAGCAGTAACGGAGACAAACCGGTGGCTCACTGCCGGTGCAGTAACGAAGGCAGACACTTGCACTTTGCAGAGGCACAAACAGAGACTAGGCCCAAGGCAAACTGCCGTAGCAGTAACGGAGGCAGACACTTGCACTCTGCAGTAGCAGTAGCAGAGATTGGCCCAAGGTAAACTGCCGTAGCAGTAACAGAGACAAACACTTGCACTCTGCAGAAGTAGTAATGGAGGCAAACCGGGGCTCACTGCAGGAGCAGTAATGGGGGTAGACACTTGCACTTTGCAGAGGCAGTAGCGGAGACTACGTCCAGGGTAAACTGCCGTAGCAGTAACGGAGACAAACACTTGCACTCTGCAGAAGTATTAACGGGGGCAAACCGGGGCTCACTGCCGGAGCAGTAATGGAGGCAGACACTTGCACTTTGCAGAGGCAGTGGTGGAGATTAGGCCCAAGGTAAACTGCCGTAGCAGTAACGGAGACAAACACTTGCACTCTGCAGAAGTATTAACGGGGGCAAACCGGGGCTCACTGCAGGAGCAGTAATGGGGGTAGACACTTGCACTTTGCAGAGGCAGTAGCGGAGACTACGTCCAGGGTAAACTGCCGTAGCAGTAACGGAGACAAACACTTGCACTCTGCAGAAGTATTAACGGGGGCAAACCGGGGCTCACTGCCGGAGCAGTAGCGGAGGCAGACACTTGCACTTAGCAGAGGCAGTAATGGAGGTAAACTGCCGTAGCAGTAACGGAACTGGCCGCTGGTACTCTGCAGGAGGAAATGGTGACACAATTGCCAGACAGTCAGAATGTCACCTAGGCGACACAGCACAGGAACGCCAACCAAGCTGGGTCGAATCACAGAGCAGGAACGTCAGCCAAGCCGGGTCGGTACACAGGAGCAAGAACGTCAGAAGAATAGTCAGGCAATCCGGGTCGGTATACAACGGCAGCAGACAATATGCAGAGTAGTCAGACAAGCCAAGTCGGTACACTGGGAATCACTGAGCAGAAATAAGCACTGGCACAGGAACACCACGAAAGGGCACCGGAGGGGTGCCAATAGCCCAGTATATAAAGGTCATACTGGGTGGGACTAACACACGGTAGCCAATGAGAGCAAAGCACAGGATAGACTGACAGAAAAACAAAAAAAAGAGTATGGGCACCATGATAGCGATTTGTGTATGTATTTTTACCATTGTCATACTCTATCCTCCTTCTCAGATTATTGACACATATTACTTATCAGTCATAGCAGTGGTCCCATCCGTCCTCCACCTCCTCATCTGTGCTGCTGTTAATATATTTGTGCTGGATTTGTCTGTCTTGTGTGGTTTCTCCTACTACCACTACTACTGGAGCTAGATGTTAATGTAATTCTACTGCCACTACTACTACTAGGTGTCACAGGTGCAGCACTTACAGCAGCAGCACCAGAGGTACTCGTCATATCTAACACTGTGGATATTAACCTGTGCTTCTGTTGCTGGGTACTCAAAATAGGTGTCTGTAGCTGAGTGGGAATTGGACTAGTAGATTTCCCCAGAGGAATACCATCTAAACTATATGTTGCATTTTTATTATTATACCCAAAATGCATAACTTTACACTTGTCTATATTGAATCTCATTTGCCACTTGCCTGCCCAGTTACTCAATTTGTCCAAGTCCTCTTGTAATGAAGACACATCCAGTTCAGACTTTATTACCTTACTTAATTTTGTGTCATCGGCAAACACTGATACATGGCTTCCTATGCCCTCTGGGAGGTCATTAATAAACAAATTAAAAAGAAGAGGACCCAGGACAGATCCCTGAGGCACTCCACTTATCACGTTTATCCAACTGGAGAACTTGCCATTTACTACCAGTCTTTGCATTCTATCTTTAAGCCAGTTTCCAATCCACACACAAACATTTTCCCCTAGTCCTATTTCATTCAATTTGTACAGTAACCTCTTGTGTCTATCTATCTCATGTCTATCTGTCTATCTATCTATCTATCTATCTATCATCTATCTATCTCATGTCTATCTGTCTATCTATCTATCTATCTATCTATCTATCTATCTATCTATCTCATGTCTATCATCTCATGTCTATCATCATCATGTGTATATTTCTCTCTCTCTCTCTCTCTCTCTCTCTCTCTCTATATATATATATATATATATATATATATATATATAAATATAGCATAGCTATAGTATATTTATCTATCTTTATCATTTTTATCTCATATCTCTCTCTATTTCATATCTGTCTATCTCTCTATCTATCTATTTCTCATATCTCTCACTCTCTGTCTATCTTATCTCTAGTACTCAAAGGGTAAATGTATAACATACCATTTTGAATTAGCCTTCCCTGTTCTATAATAAACATCCAGAATTTATTGCACAGGCCGATGGCTTTGATTTGGCTCTAAACAAGATGCAAATATAAACACAAGAAAGACAACCGCTGACTTATTGATGGATCCCAGTAGAAGTGCGAATATCACAGGTGACTTTATGATCTGTTACATTTCCAGGTATCCAGATGTCAGACAAAGTTTTTCCTCCTCTCCCAATTCACTACTTTTCCCTTGAAAGCCCAGTTAAGTGTTTCTGTGCACGTAGATGCTCACGGGGGAACGTGGCCTGCTTGTGAATTAATTAGCTGTGTACAGAATTCTACATTGCAGTCAAGAGGGATTTTCCTCAGTAACCGCTCTTCTGCCACTTCAAAACCTTATAAAATATGTACATAAATCTCAGATAGTGGGAAAATGCTTCCTGCTATATATCAATGTCAATTACTTTCTTCAGAGATCAATACTCCATGAGTATTTATTGTAATAATTTATATTGTGTGTGATAAAAATGTTTTTAGACATTCGGTTCAACTGAAATGCCTCCGAGATATAAAAAATATGTTTACATATCCAACTTTATTGCTATAAACCAGGGCTGGGCAACCTTCGGCTCTCCAGCTGTCAGCGACTACAACTCTCATAATTTCCAACCATCCATGGGAGTTGTTGCCCCCATTAACCTCTTGTATTCTAATGAGATGTCCAAAGCATTGCAGTAAGAGGCAAAAATGCTTAAAAAAATAACTTGCTACATATAAGAAAGGTTTCCGTATTTAAGTTACATGTAAAGAACGGTTCCCATATATAAATTAGATATAAGGATGATTTCCATATCCAAGAACAGTTCCAATATCTAAGGTGTATATAAGGAACAGTTCCCATATGGAAGTTACATATAAGGAAAATTTCCCATATCCAAGTTAAATATAAGGAACAGTTCTCATATCTAAGTCACATATAAGGAACAGTTCTCATATCTAAGTCACATATAAGGAACAGTTCCCATATCTATGTTACATATAAGGAACAGTTCCCATATCTATGTTACATATAAGGAACAGTTCCCATATCTATGTTACATATAAGGAACGGTTCTCATATCTATGTTACATATAAGGAACGGATCTCATATCTATGTCACATATAAGGAACAGTTCCCATATCTATGTTACATATAAGGAACAGTTCCCATATCTATGTCACATATAAAGAACGGTTCTCATATCTAAGTTACATATAAGGAACAGTTCCCATATCTATGTTACATATAAGGAACAGTTCCCATATCTATGTTACATATAAGGAACGGATCTCATATCTATGTCACATATAAGGAACAGTTCCCATATCTATGTCACATATAAGGAACGGTTCCCATATCTATGTTACATATAAGGAACAGTTCTCATATCTATGTCACATATAAGGAACAGTTCTCATATCTAAGTCACATATAAGGAACAGTTCCCATATCTATGTTACATATAAGGAACAGTTCCCATATCTATGTTACATATAAGGAACAGTTCCCATATCTATGTTACATATAAGGAACAGTTCCCATATCTATGTTACATATAAGGAACGGATCTCATATCTATGTCACATATAAGGAACAGTTCCCATATCTATGTCACATATAAGGAACGGTTCCCATATCTATGTTACATATAAGGAACAGTTCTCATATCTATGTCACATATAAGGAACAGTTCCCATATCTATGTTACATATAAGGAACGGTTCTCATATCTATGTTACATATAAGGAACGGTTCCCATATCTATGTTACATATAAGGAACAGTTCTCATATCTATGTCACATATAAGGAACAGTTCCCATATCTATGTTACATATAAGGAACGGTTCCCATATCTATGTTACATATAAGGAACAGTTCTCATATCTATGTCACATATAAGGAACAGTTCCCATATCTATGTTACATATAAGGAACAGTTCCCATATCTATGTTACACATAAGGAACAGTTCTCATATCTATGTCACATATAAGGAACAGTTCTCATATCTATGTTACATATAAAGAACAGTTCCCATATCTATGTCACATATAAGGAACAGTTCTCATATCTATGTTACATATAAGGAACAGTTCCCATATCTATGTTACATATAAGGAACAGTTCCCATATCTATGTTACATATAAGGAACGGTTCTCATATCTATGTTACATATAAGTAACGGTTCCCATATCTATGTTACATATAAGGAACAGTTCCATATCTATGTCACATATAAGGAACAGTTCCCAAATCTATGTTACATATAAGGAACAGTTCCCATATCTATGTTACATATAAGGAACGGTTCTCATATCTATGTTACATATAAGGAACGGTTCCCATATCTATGTTACATATAAGGAACGGTTCCCATATCTATGTCACATATAAGGAACAGTTCCCATATCTATGTTACATATAAGGAACAGTTCCATATCTATGTTACATATAAGGAACGGTTCCCATATCTAAGTTACATATAAGGAACAGTTCTCATATCTAAGTTACATATAAGGAACAGTTCCCATATCTATGTTACATATAAGGAACGGTTCTCATATCTATGTTACATATAAGGAACAGTTCCCATATCTATGTTACATATAAGGAACGGTTCCCATATCTAAGTGACATATAAGGAACGGTTCTCATATCTAAGTTACATATAAGGAACGGTTCCCATATCTATGTTACATATAAGGAACGGTTCCCATATCTAAGTGACATATAAGGAACGGTTCTCATATCTAAGTTACATATAAGGAACAGTTCCCATATCTATGTTACATATAAGGAACAGTTCCCATATCTATGTTACATATAAGGAACGGTTCTCATATCTATGTTACATATAAGGAACAGTTCCCATATCTAAGTTACATATAAGGAACGGTTCTCATATCTATGTTACATATAAGGAACGGTTCCCATATCTAAGTTACATATAAGGAACGGTTCTCATATCTATGTTACATAAAAGGAAAGGTTCCCATATCTAAGTTACATATAAGGAACGGTTCTCATATCTATGTTACATATAAGGAACGGTTCTCATATCTAAGTTACATATAAGGAACGGTTCCCATATCTATGTTACATATAAGGAACGGTTCTCATATCTAAGTTACATATAAGGAACGGTTCCCATATCCAAGTTACATATAAGGAACAGTTCCCATATCTATGTTACATATAAAGAACGGTTCTCATATCCAAGTTACATATAAGGAATAGTGTTGAGCGAGCATGCTCGGCCGATGCTCGGATCGGCTCGAGCATCGCTCTGCTCGGCACATGGCGGTACTCGTACGAGTACCGCATGTGCTCGCCCGCCATGTTCGGGTCTTCTCCCCGCACGTTTTGCGGCTGCTGCGCAGCCAATAAACGTGCAGGGAGGCTCTGACATCAGTGTAATGCCAGCAGCCATGTTGGCTGCTGGCATTACACTGATTGGCTGGCCAGAACCCGTGGTCGGGTGCTGTATAGCACCTGACCAGCGAGTTCGGCTCAGTCTTAGCCAGGGAGAGATGAGGATAGGAAGGGAAAGTCAGTGTAGGGAGAAAAAAAGCAAATTTGTGAAAAAAAAAGAACCAAAAGTCCTTTTTAGGACAACTGTGTGTGGGGGCAGCAGTTTATTTTGTGTGGGGGGAAAAAAACAAAAAAAAAAAAATTTCATATATTCTGTTTAGTGTGCAAAGTTGCAGATTAGAGCACATTCTGTTTAGTGTGCAAAGTTGCAGATTAGAGCACATTTTGTTTAGTGTGCAAAGTTGCAGATTAGAGCACATTCTGTTTAGTGTGCAAAGTTGCAGATTAGAGCACATTCTGTTAAGTCTTCAAACTAAAATATCAAAGTCACATTTTCCATTCAGTGTGCGTCACCGCAGTTTAGCAGCATATTCTGTGTACTCTGCACAGTTGCAGAATAGGAAGAAATACTGTTAAGTCTTCAAACTAAAATATCAAAGTCACATATTCCATTCAGTGTGCTTCGCCGCAGTTTAGCAGCCTATTCTGTGTCCTCTGCACAGTTGCAGAATAGGAAGAAATACTGTTAAGTCTTCAAACTAAAATATCAAAGTCACATATTCCATTCAGTGTGCTTCGCCGCAGTTTAGCAGCCTATTCTGTGTACTCTGCACAGTTGCAGAATAGGAAGAAATACTGTTAAGTCTTCAAACTAAAATATCAAAGTCACATATTCCATTCAGTGTGCTTCGCCGCAGTTTAGCAGCCTATTCTGTGTACTCTGCACAGTTGCAGAATAGGAAGAAATACTGTTAAGTCTTCAAACTAAAATATCAAAGTCACATATTCCATTCAGTGTGCGTCACCGCAGTTTAGCAGCATATTCTGTGTACTCTGCACAGTTGCAGAATAGGAAGAAATACTGTTAAGTCTTCAAACTAAAATATCAAAGTCACATATTCCATTCAGTGTGCTTCGCCGCAGTTTAGCAGCCTATTCTGTGTACTCTGCACAGTTGCAGAATAGGAAGAAATACTGTTAAGTCTTCAAACTAAAATATCAAAGTCACATATTCCATTCAGTGTGCGTCACCGCAGTTTAGCAGCATATTCTGTGTACTCTGCACAGTTGCAGAATAGGAAGAAATACTGTTAAGTCTTCAAACTCAAATATCAAAGTCACATATTCCATTCAGTGTGCTTCGCCGCAGTTTAGCAGTATATTCTGTGTACTCTGCACAGTTGCAGAATAGGAAGAAATACTGTTAAGTCTTCAAACTAAAATATCAAAGTCACATATTCCATTCAGTGTGCTTTGCCGCAGTTTAGCAGCCTATTCTGTGTACTCTGCACAGTTGCAGAATAGGAAGAAATACTGTTAAGTCTTCAAACTAAAATATCAAAGTCACATATTCCATTCAGTGTGCGTCACCGCAGTTTAGCAGCATATTCTGTGTACTCTGCACAGTTGCAGAATAGGAAGAAATACTGTTAAGTCTTCAAACTCAAATATCAAAGTCACATATTCCATTCAGTGTGCTTCGCCGCAGTTTAGCAGCATATTCTGTGTACTCTGCACAGTTGCAGAATAGGAAGAAATACTGTTAAGTCTTCAAACTAAAATATCAAAGTCACATATTCCATTCAGTGTGCTTTGCCGCAGTTTAGCAGCCTATTCTGTGTACTCTGCACAGTTGCAGAATAGGAAGAAATACTGTTAAGTCTTCAAACTAAAATATCAAAGTCACATATTCCATTCAGTGTGCGTCACCGCAGTTTAGCAGCATATTCTGTGTACTCTGCACAGTTGCAGAATAGGAAGAAATACTGTTAAGTCTTCAAACTAAAATATCAAAGTCACATATTCCATTCAGTGTGCTTCGCCGCAGTTTAGCAGCCTATTCTGTGTACTCTGCACAGTTGCAGAATAGGAAGAAATACTGTTAAGTCTTCAAACTAAAATATCAAAGTCACATATTCCATTCAGTGTGCGTCACCGCAGTTTAGCAGCATATTCTGTGTACTCTGCACAGTTGCAGAATAGGAAGAAATACTGTTAAGTCTTCAAACTAAAATATCAAAGTCACATATTCCATTCAGTGTGCGTCACCGCAGTTTAGCAGCATATTCTGTGTACTCTGCACAGTTGCAGAATAGGAAGAAATACTGTTAAGTCTTCAAACTAAAATATCAAAGTCACATATTCCATTCAGTGTGCTTCGCCGCAGTTTAGCAGCCTATTCTGTGTACTCTGCACAGTTGCAGAATAGGAAGAAATACTGTTAAGTCTTCAAACTAAAATATCAAAGTCACATATTCCATTCAGTGTGCGTCACCGCAGTTTAGCAGCATATTCTGTGTACTCTGCACAGTTGCAGAATAGGAAGAAATACTGTTAAGTCTTCAAACTCAAATATCAAAGTCACATATTCCGTGTAAGATGAAGAAGGCGGGTAAAAAGGGACGGGGAAGTGGACGTGATCCTGATAGTTCAGGGCGCGGGTCAGGACGCGGAGAAACTGTGCCTGGTGCCAGAGCACAAGAAAGAAAGACATCCACCATACCTAGCTTCATGTCTCATTTTACAGGGCGTCGCAGGACATCACTCTCGAGGTCCGACCACTGCGAACAGGTGGTCGGTTGGATGTCAGCTGATACTGCTTCCAGTCGGTTAAGCACCACCCTGTCTTCCACCAAGTCCACTCTCAGTAGCCAAGAGTCTGGTCAACATAATCCTCACTCTGATCATCCTTCCTCCCACCATAGACGGTCTGGTCAAAGAAGTGATCCCACACTGGGATATAGTGAGGAGCTCGTCTCATCACCAATCCTTCATTTGACCCTCTCTCCAAGCACGCTTGCAGAGGAACATGACATCTTATGCCCTGATTCACAACCTGTAGAGGGTACCCAATCACAAGAAGATGACAGATGTGAACGGCATTTAAGGTCAAAGGAAGTAGTGGATGATGATGATGATGATGAGACACAGTTGCCATTAAATCAACCACTATTACTGTCTCAAGACCTTGTTGAGGAGGATGTTATACAGTTGTCAATGACTGAGTATGTGGTGGGATCAAGACATGAGGAGGATGATCAGAGTGAGGAAGTGGAGGAGGACTTGGTGGACGATGAGGTGACTGACCCCACCTGGGAAGGTGTAGAGCCGAGCGATGACAGCAGTCCTGAGGGTGAGCCATCTGCAGCACCGCAACAGGCTGGAAGAGGCAGTGGTGTGGCTACAGAAAGAAGGCGGACCGCACCAAACCGGCCCGCAAATGTTCCACGGAGCACCCCCTTGCGTAAATCTCCATTGCCAAGGGGTAGGTGTTCCGCGGTATGGCGTTTTTTTAAGGAAAGTGCGGACGACAAAAGAATTGTAGTTTGCAACCTGTGCCACACCAGAATGAGCCGAGGCATGAACACTAGAAACCTCACCACCACCAGCATGATCCGACACATGGCATCCAAGCACCGTAATAAGTGGGAGGAACGCCTGGATCGCCCATCTGTGTCTGCAGGCCACACCACTGCCTCCTCTTCCCCTGTTTTCGGTGCCGGCCAATCGCCTGTCGAAGGCGCAGGCCCGCATACCTCCCGCCCTGCACCTGTACCATCTGAAGCACCATCAGCGACCACATCCACTTCCCTGTCCCAGCACAGCGTCCAAATGTCGTTACCCCAGGCATTTGAGCGCAAGCGAAAATACCCAGCCACCCACCCACAGGCCATAGCACTAACCTCACACCTTTCCAAATTACTGGCCATCGAAATGCTGCCATTTAGGCTTGTGGACACTGAGTCCTTCCGCAGCCTGATGGCAGCAGCTGTCCCTCGGTACGAGGTCCCAAGCCGCCACTTCTTTTCCCGGTGTGCCATCCCCGCATTACACCACCATGTGTCCCGTAACATCACCTGTGCCCTGACCAACGCAGTTACTGGGAAGGTCCACTTAACGACTGACACATGGACAAGTGCTTGTGGCCAGGGACGCTACATTTCCCTGACGGCACACTGGGTGAATGTCGTGGAGGCTGGGAGCGACTCGGACCCTGGGATGGCACGGGTGCTACCCACGCCGAGGATTGCGGGCCCTACCTCCATCAGGGTTTCCGCCAGCACCTACGTTATTGGCTCCTCCTCCTCCGTTTCCACCTCCGAATTCTCTACACGCAGCGCCACTCCCCCATCAGCCAGTAGCTGGAAGCATTGTAGCACTGCAGTGGGGAAGCGTCAACAGGCCGTGCTGAAGCTGATCTGCCTTGGGGACAAACAGCACACGGCCTCAGAGCTGTTGCAGGGGATTAGTCACCAGACCGAGCAGTGGCTCTCGCCACTCAACCTGCAACCAGGCATGGTTGTGTGTGATAATGGGCGTAACTTGGTGGCGGCTTTGGAGCTCGGCAAGCTCACACACGTACCATGCCTAGCGCATGTATTTAATTTAGTGGTTCAGCGATTTCTAAAAACCTACCCCAATGTGCATGATCTCTTGACCAAGGTGCGCCGCGTGTGTGCACATTTCCGTAAGTCATCTACAGCTTCGGCCGGCCCGTTGAAGCTGCAGCAGCTCTTACAATTGCCAGCTCACCGGCTGCTGTGTGACGTGAGCACGCGCTGGAACTCCACCTTCCACATGTTGGCCCGGCTTTGTGAGCAGCAGAGGGCAGTAGTGGAGTACCAGCTGTTACACGGTCGTCGCCTCTCCGTTCAACTTCCTGTAATCAGAAGTGAGGAGTGGGAATGGATGTCAGACCTCTGTGAGGTTTTACGCAATTTTGAGGAATCGACACAGATGGTGAGCGGCGATAACGCTATTATCAGTGTAACCATCCCACTTCTGTGTCTACTGAAACGCTCGCTGCTCACAATTAAAACTGACGCTTTGCATGTGGAAGAGGTGGAAATGCGGGAGGAAGAGCTTACACAAGGTGATAGCCAGAGCACCCTCACTTCATCTTCTCAGCGACAATTGGAGGAGGCGGAGGAGGAGGAGGAGGAGGAGGAAGACACGGTTGCCTCCGCTACAGAGGGTAGCCATGGAACTTTAGTTCCATCTCTTCAGCGTGGGTGGGCAGAAGAGGAGGAAGAGGATGAGGAGATTGAGAGTCATCCTCCTGGTGAGGACAGCGAAATCTTGACTGTTGGTACTCTGGCACACATGGCTGACTTTATGTTAGGCTGCCTTTCCCGTGACCCACGCGTTATACGCATTTTAGACAACACGGATTACTGGGTGTTCACCCTTCTGGACCCCCGCTACAAAGAGAATTTCTCATCTCTCATTCCTCCGGTGGAGAGGACAAGCAAAATGGTGCAATACCAGAAGGTTCTTGTTGAAAAATTGCTCCAAAATTTTCCATCTGACAACGCTGGCGGCAGAGTACGTGCTACCTTGGCCAACCGAGAAGGGGAGAAAAGGGGAGCACACAGCAGTTCCGACAAAGGCAGGGCAACACTCTCCAAGGCGTGGGACACCTTCATGACACCCCGCCAGCACCCTCACCCTGATGCGCGCCTAGTGTCACAAGGAGGGAAAAGTTTTGGAAGATGGTGAAGGAGTACGTAGCAGACCGTGTCAGCATCCTCAATGATCCCTCTGTGCCTTACAACTACTGGGTGTCCAAGCTGGACACGTGGTATGAACTGGCACTCTACGCCTTGGAGGTGCTGGCCTGCCCTGCCGCCAGCGTTCTGTCTGAGCGGGTATTTAGTGCTGCTGGTGGCATCATAACAGATAAGCGTATCCGCCTTTCCACCGACAATGCTGATAGGTTGACACTTATAAAAATGAACAAGGCCTGGATTTCCCCTGACTTCTCCACTCCACTGGAGGAAAGCCCCGGGGGAACATAAACTCACTTTATATATGTTATTTACAATGATGGGAATACTCTGTATTCCCATTCACCCCTTCCACCCAAAAAACGGGTATATGGTTGACTCTTAATCTTCTCATCCTCCTCCTCCTCTTCCATATACCCTGGGATATAATTTTTATATAGGGCCAGCTCACCAGCGGGCCCTGTGATATAATTTTTATATAGGGCCAGCTCACCAGCGGGCCCTGTTTGACAATTTTTATATAGGTCAGCTCACCAGCGGGCCTTCTCATATAATGTTTTATTGGGTCAGCTCTCTAGCGGGCCCTCTCATATAATGTTTTATAGCGTCAGCTCACTAGCGGGCCTTCGCATATAATGTTTAGGATGGTCAGCTCCGCAGCAGACCCTCACCCATAATGTTTTAGATGGTCGGCTCAGCGCACGTTTCCCTCTTAATCATGGCCCCAGTTCAGAAAAATCGAGGACATTTTTGGGAGAATTTGCCTTTGCGCACGTTTCCCTCTTAATCATGGCCTCAGTTCAGAAAAATCTAGGAAATTTTTGGGAGAATTTGGCTCTGCGCACGTTTCCCTCTTAATCATGTCCTCACTTCAGAAAAATCGATGAAATTTTTTGCAGAATTTGCAGATGATATACAAGTAAATATACAGCAAATACTGTTTGGTAACAATTTTTCGCCTAAAGTCGTTTTTATTTTCCTTTTTGTGTGTTTTACGGTCAGTCTGTAAAAATGGCGTACTACGGGCGAAAGATCGTTCCCAGCAGCGATGTTGGAGTCCAAGATGCATCCAGACATCCTCCCTATGCTGTCCCTGAACCATTTCTGTGGTGTTTCCATCCTTTTCTGCCCTTTTCCTATGGACCAGGCACCCTCCCCTCATCAGAGCAGGTGGTGCCTGGTGTAATGCTCGAGTCCTCCCATTGACTTCAATGGGGCTCGGGTGCTCGGCCGAGCACTCGAGCCCCCGGGGGCGCTCGGTCAGAGCACCCGAACACCCGAGCATTGGGGTGCTCGCTCATCACTAATAAGGAACAGTTCTCATATCTATGTTACATATAAGGAACGGTTCTCATATCTATGTTACATATAAGGAACGGTTCCCATATCTATGTTACATATAAGGAACGGTTCTCATATCTAAGTTACATATAAGGAACGGTTCCCATATCCAAGTTACATATAAGGAACAGTTCTCATATCTATGTGACATATAAGGAACAGTTCCCATATCTATGTCACATTTAAGGAACAGTTCTCATATCTATATTACATATAAGGAACAGTTCCATATCTATGTTACATATAAGGAACGGTTCCCATATCTATGTCACATATAAGGAACAGTTCCCATATCTATGTTACATATAAGGAACGGTTCTCATATCTATGTCACATATAAGGAAAGGTTCTCATATCTAAGTTACATATAAGGAACAGTTCCCATATCTATGTCACATATAAGGAACAGTTCTCATATCTATGTTACATATAAGGAACAGTTCTCATATCTATGTTACATATAAGGAACAGTTCCCATATCTATGTCACATATAAGGAACAGTTCTCATATCTATGTTACATATAAGGAACAGTTCCATATCTATGTTACATATAAGGAACAGTTCCCATATCGATGTTACATATAAGGAACAGTTCTCATATCTATGTTACATATAAGGAACAGTTCCCATATCTATGTTACATATAAGGAACAGTTCTCATATCTAAGTCACATATAAGGAACAGTTCCCATATCTAAGTTACATATAAGGAACAGTTCTCATATCTATGTTACATATAAGGAACGGTTCCAATATCTATGTTACATATAAGGAACAGTTCTCATATCTATGTTACATATAAGGAACGGTTCCCATATCTAAGTTACATATAAGGAACAGTTCTCATATCTATGTTACATATAAGGAACAGTTCCCATATCTATGTCACATATAAGGAACAGTTCTCATATCTAAGTCACATATAAGGAACAGTTCCCATATCTAAGTCACATATAAGGAACAGTTCCCATATCTATGTCACATATAAGGAACAGCTCCCATATCTATGTCACATATAAGGAACAGTTCCCATATCTATGTTACATATAAGGAACGGTTCCCATATCAAAGTTACATATAAGGAACAGTTCCCATATCTATGTTACATATAAGGAACAGTTCCATATCTATGTTACATATAAGGAACAGTTCCCATATCTAAGTTACATATAAGGAACAGTTCTCATATCTATGTTACATATAAGGAACAGTTCCCATATCTATGTTACATATAAGGAACAGTTCCATATCTATGTTACATATAAGGAACGGTTCCCATATCAAAGTTACATATAAGGAACAGTTCCCATATCTAAGTTACATATAAGGAACAGTTCCCATATCTATGTTACATATAAGGAACGGTTCCCATATCTATGTCACATATAAGGAATGGTTCCCATATCTATGTCACATATAAGGAACAGTTCCCATATCTATGTTACATATAAGGAACAGTTCCCATATCTAAGTTACATATAAGGAACAGTTCTCATATCTATGTTACATATAAGGAACAGTTCCCATATCTATGTTACATATAAGGAACAGTTCCATATCTATGTTACATATAAGGAACGGTTCCCATATCTAAGTTACATATAAGGAACAGTTCCCATATCTAAGTTACATATAAGTAACAGTTCCCATATCTATGTTACATATAAGGAACAGTTCCCATATCTATGTCACATATAAGGAACGGTTCCCATATCTAAGTTACATATAAGGAATGGTTCCCATATCTATTTTACATATAAGGAAAGGTTCCCATATCTATGTTACATATAAGGAACAGTTCCATATCTATGTTACATATAAGGAACAGTTCCTATATCTATGTTACATATAAGGAACGGTTCCCATATCTATGTTACATATAAGGAACGGTTCCCATATCTATGTTACATATAAGGAACGGTTCTTATATCTAAGTGACATATAAGGAACGGTTCCCATATCTATGTTACATATAAGGAACGGTTCCCATATCTATGTCACATATAAGGAACGGTTCTCATATCTAAGTTACATATAAAGAACGGTTCTCATATCTAAGTTACATATAAGGAAAATTTCCCATATCTATTTTACATATAAGGAACAGTTCCCATATCTATGTCACATATAAGGAACGGTTCTCATATCTATGTTACATATAAGGAACGGTTCTCAATATCTAAGTTACATATAAGGAACGGTTCTCATATCTATGTTACATATAAGGAACGGTTCTCATATCTAAGTTACATATAAGGAACGTTTCTCATATCTATGTTACATATAAGGAACGGTTCTCATATCTAAGTTACATATAAGGAACGGTTCCCATATCTATGTTACATATAAGGAAAATTTCCCATATCCAAGTTAAATATAAGGAACAGTTCCCATATCTATGTTACATATAAGGAACAGTTCCCATATCTAAGTTACATATAAAGAACGGTTCTCATATCTAAGTTACATATAAGGAAAATTTCCCATATCTATGTTACATATAAGGAACAGTTCCCATATCTATGTCACAGATAAGGAACGGTTCTCATATCTATGTTACATATAAGGAACGGTTCTCAATTTCTAAGTTACATATAAGGAACGGTTCTCATATCTATGTTACATATAAGGAACGGTTCTCATATCTAAGTTACATATAAGGAACGGTTCTCATATCTATGTTACATATAAGGAACGGTTATCATATCTAAGTTACATATAAGGAACGGTTCCCATATCTATGTTACATATAAGGAACGGTTCCCATATCTAACTTACATATAAGGAACGGTTCTCATATCTATGTTACATATAAGGAACGGTTCCCATATCTAAGTTACATATAAGGAACGGTTCTCATATCTATGTTACATATAAGGAACGGTTCTCATATCTATGTTACATATAAGGAACGGTTCCCATATCTAAGTTACATATAAGGAACGGTTCCCATATCTAAGTTACATATAAGGAACGGTTCTCATATCTATGTTACATATAAGGAACGGTTCTCATATCTATGTTACATATAAGGAACGGTTCCCATATCTAAGTTACATATAAGGAACGGTTCTCATATCTATGTTACATATAAGGAACGGTTCTCATATCTAAGTTACATATAAGGAACGGTTCC
Organism: Rhinophrynus dorsalis; assembly: GCA_037306005.1. Classification (NCBI taxonomy): domain Eukaryota; kingdom Metazoa; phylum Chordata; class Amphibia; order Anura; family Rhinophrynidae; genus Rhinophrynus; species Rhinophrynus dorsalis. The sequence continues at coordinate 127,006,546 of CM074728.1, forward strand.
CATATCTATGTTACATATAAGGAACGGTTCTCATATCTAAGTTACATATAAGGAACGGTTCCCATATCTATGTTACATATAAGGAACAGTTCTCATATCTATGTTACATATAAGGAACAGTTCCCATATCCAAGTTACATATAAGGAACAGTTCTCATATCTATGTTACATATAAGGAACAGTTCCCATATCTATGTCACATATAAAGAACGGTTCCCATATCTAAGTGACATATAAGGAATAGTGATGAGCGAGCACCCCAATGCTCGGATGTTCGGGTGCTCTGACCGAGCACCCCCTGAGGCTCGAGTGCTCGGCCGAGCACCCGAACCCCATTGAAGTCAATGGGAGGACTCGAGCATTACACCAGGCACCCCCTGCTCTGATGAGGGGAGGGTGCCTGGTCCATAGGAAAAGGGCAGAAAAAGATGGAAACACTACAGAAATGGTTCAGGGACAGCATAGGGAGGATGTCTGGATGCACCTTGGACTCCAACATCGCTGCTGGGAACGATCTTTCGCCCGTAGTACGCCATTTTTACAGACTGACCGTAAAACACACAAAAAGGAAAATAAAAACGACTTTAGGCGAAAAATTGTTACCAAACAGTATTTGCTGTATATTTACTTGTATATCATCTGCAAATTCTCCCAAAAATTTCATCGATTTTCTGAAGTGAGGCCATGATTAAGAGGGAAACGTGCGCAGAGGCAAATTATCCCAAACATTTCCTTGATTTTCAGAACTGAGGCCATGATTAAGAGGGAAACGTGCGCAGAGGCAAATTCTCCCAAAAATTTCCTTGATTTTCAGAACTGAGGCCATGATTAAGAGGGAAACGTGCGCTGAGCTGACCATCTAAAACATTATGGGTGAGGGTCTGCTGCAGAGCTGACCATCCTAAACATTATATGCGAAGGCCCGCTAGTGAGCTGACGCTATAAAACATTATATGAGAGGGCCCGCTAGAGAGCTGACCCAATAAAACATTATATGAGAAGGCCCGCTGGTGAGCTGACCTATATAAAAATTATATCACAGGGCCCGCTGGTGAGCTGGCCCTATATAAAAATTATATCCCAGGGCACGCTGGTGAGCTGGCCCTATATAAAAATTATATCCCAGGGCATATGGAAGAGGAGGAGGAGGATGAGAACATTAAGAGTCAACCATATACCCGTTTTTGGGGTGGAAGGGGTGAATGGGAATACAGAGTATTCCCATCATTGTAAATAACATATATAAAGTGAGTTTATGTTCCCCCGGGGCTTTCCTCCAGTGGAGTGGAGAAGTCAGGGGAAATCCAGGCCTTGTTCATTTTTATAAGTGTCAACCTATCAGCATTGTCGGTGGAAAGGCGGATACGCTTATCTGTTATGATGCCACCAGCAGCACTAAATACCCGCTCAGACAGAACGCTGGCGGCAGGGCAGGCCAGCACCTCCAAGGCGTAGAGTGCCAGTTCATACCACGTGTCCAGCTTGGACACCCAGTAGTTGTAAGGCACAGAGGGATCATTGAGGACGCTGACACGGTCTGCTACGTACTCCTTCACCATCTTCCAAAACTTTTCCCTCCTTGTGACACTAGGCTGCGCATCAGGGTGAGGGTGCTGGCGGGGTGTCATGAAGGTGTCCCACGCCTTGGAGAGTGTTGCCCTGCCTTTCTCGGAACTGCTGTGTGCTCCCCTTTTCTCCCCTTCTCGGTTGGCCAAGGTAGCACGTACTCTGCCGCCAGCGTTGTCAGATGGAAAATTTTGGAGCAATTTTTCAACAAGAACCTTCTGGTATTGCACCATTTTGCTTGTCCTCTCCACCGGAGGAATGAGAGATGAGAAATTCTCTTTGTAGCGGGGGTCCAGAAGGGTGAACACCCAGTAATCCGTGTTGTCTAAAATGCGTACAACGCGTGGGTCACGGGAAAGGCAGCCTAACATAAAGTCAGCCATGTGTGCCAGAGTACCAACAGTCAAGATTTCGCTGTCCTCACCAGGAGGCTGACTCTCAATATCCTCATCCTCTTCCTCCTCTTCTGCCCACCCACGCTGAAGAGATGGAACTAAAGTTCCATGGCTACCCTCTGTAGCGGAGGCAACCGTGTCTTCCTCCTCCTCCTCCTCCTCCTCCTCCTCCTCCGCCTCCTCCAATTGTCGCTGAGAAGACGAAGTGAGGGTGCTCTGGCTATCACCTTGTGTAAGCTCTTCCTCCCCCATTTCCACCTCTTCCACATGCAAAGCGTCGGTTTTAATTGTGAGCAGCGAGCGTTTCAGTAGACACAGAAGTGGGATGGTTACACTGATAATAGCGTTATCGCCGCTCACCATCTGTGTCGATTCCTCAAAATTGCGTAAAACCTCGCAGAGGTCTGACATCCATTCCCACTCCTCACTTCTGATTACAGGAAGTTGAACGGAGAGGCGACGACCGTGTAACAGCTGGTACTCCACTACTGCCCTCTGCTGCTCACAAAGCCGGGCCAACATGTGGAAGGTGGAGTTCCAGCGCGTGCTCACGTCACACAGCAGCCGGTGAGCTGGCAATTGTAAGCGCTGCTGCAGCTTCAACATGCCGGCCGAAGCTGTAGATGACTTACGGAAATGTGCACACACGCGGCGCACCTTGGTCAAGAGATCATGCACATTGGGGTAGGTTTTTAGAAATCAATGCACCACTAAATTAAATACATGCGCTAGGCATGGTACGTGTGTGAGCTTGCCGAGCTCCAAAGCCGCCACCAAGTTACGCCCATTATCACACACAACCATGCCTGGTTGCAGGTTGAGTGGCGAGAGCCACTGCTCGGTCTGGTGACTAATCCCCTGCAACAGCTCTGAGGCCGTGTGCTGTTTGTCCCCAAGGCAGATCAGCTTCAGCACGGCCTGTTGACGCTTCCCCACTGCAGTGCTACACTGCTTCCAGCTACTGGCTGATGGGGGAGTGGCGGTGTGTGTAGAGAATTCGGAGGTGGAAACGGAGGAGGAGGAGCCAATAACGTAGGTGCTGGTGGAAACCCTGATGGAGGTAGGGCCCGCAATCCTCGGCGTGGGTAGCACCCGTGCCATCCCAGGGTCCGAGTCGCTCCCAGCCTCCACGACATTCACCCAGTGTGCCGTCAGGGAAATGTAGCGTCCCTGGCCACAAGCACTTGTCCATGTGTCAGTCGTTAAGTGGACCTTCCCAGTAACTGCGTTGGTCAGGGCACGGGTGATGTTACGGGACACATGGTGGTGTAATGCGGGGATGGCACACCGGGAAAAGTAGTGGCGGCTGGGGACCGCGTACCGAGGGACAGCTGCTGCCATCAGGCTGCGGAAGGACTCAGTGTCCACAAGCCTAAATGGCAGCATTTCGATGGCCAGTAATTTGGAAAGGTGTGAGGTTAGTGCTATGGCCTGTGGGTGGGTGGCTGGGTATTTTCTCTTGCGCTCAAATGCCTGGGGTAACGACATTTGGACGCTGTGCTGGGACAGGGAAGTGGATGTGGTCGCTGATGGTGCTTCAGATGCTACAGGTGCAGGGCGGGAGGTATGCGGGCCTGCGCCTTCGACAGGCGATTGGCCGGCACCGAAAACAGGGGAAGAGGAGGCAGTGGTGTGGCCTGCAGACACAGATGGGCGATCCAGGCGTTCCTCCCACTTACTACGGTGCTTGGATGCCATGTGTCGGATCATGCTGGTGGTGGTGAGGTTTCTAGTGTTCATGCCTCGGCTCATTCTGGTGTGGCACAGGTTGCAAACTACAAATCTTTTGTCGTCCGCACTTTCCTTAAAAAAACCCCATACCGCGGAACACCTACCCCTTGGCAAGGTAGATTTACGCAAGGGGGTGCTCCGTGGAACATTTGCGGGCCGGTTTGGTGCGGTCCGCCTTCTTTCTGTAGCCACACCACTGCCTCTTCCAGCCTGTTGCGGTGCTGCAGATGGCTCACCCTCAGGACTGCTGTCATCGCTCGGCTCTACACCTTCCCAGGTGGGGTCAGTCACCTCATCGTCCACCAAGTCCTCCTCCACTTCCTCACTCTGATCATCCTCCTCATGTCTTGATCCCACCACATACTCAGTCATTGACAACTGTATAACATTCTCCTCAACAAGGTCTTGAGAAGGAAATAGTGGTTGATTTAATGGCAACTGTGTCTCATCATCATCATCATCATCCACTACTTCCTTTGACCTTAAATGCCGTTCACATCTGTCATCTTCTTGTGATTGGGTAGCCTCTAGAGGTTGTGAATCAGGGCACAAGATGTCATGTTCCTCTGCAAGCGTGCTTGGAGAGAGGGTCAAATGAAGGATTGGTGATGAGACGAGCTCATCACTATATCCCAGTGTGGGATCACTTCTTTGACCAGACCGTGTATGGTGGGAGGAAGGATGATCAGAGTGAGGATTATGTTGACCAGACTCTTGGCTACTGAGAGTGGACTTGGTGGAAGACAGGGTGGTGCTTAACCGACTGGAAGCAGTATCAGCTGTCATCCAACCGACCACCTGTTCGCACTGGTCGGACCTCGAGAGTGATGTCCTGCGACGCCCTGTGAAATCAGACATGAAGCTAGGTATGGTGGATGTCTTTCTTTCTTGTGCTCTGGCACCAGGCACAGTTTCTCCGCGTCCTGACCCGCGCCCTGAACTTTCAGGATCACGTCCACTTCCCCGTCCCTTTTTACCCGCCTTCTTCATCTTACACGATATATATGACTTTAATATATATGAGTTTGAAAACTTAACAGTATTTCTTACTATTCTGCAACTCTGCAGAGTACACAGAATAGGCTGCTAAACTGCGGTGACACACACTGAATGGAATAAGTGACTTTAATATTTGAGTTTGAAAAATTAACAGTATTTCTTACTATTCTGCAACTCTGCAGAGTACACAGAATAGGCTGCTAAACTGCGGTGACACACACTGAATGGAATAAGTGACTTTAATATTTGAGTTTGAAAAATTAACAGTATTTCTTACTATTCTGCAACTCTGCAGAGTACACAGAATAGGCTGCTAAACTGCGGTGACACACACTGAATGGAATAAGTGACTTTAATATTTGAGTTTGAAAAATTAACAGTATTTCTTACTATTCTGCAACTCTGCAGAGTACACAGAATAGGCTGTTAAACGGCGTTGAAACACACTGAATGGAATATGTGACTTTAATATTTGAGTTTGAAAACTTAACAGTATTTCTTATAATTCTGGAACTGTACAGAGTACACAGAATAGGCTGTTAAACGGCGGTGAAAGACACTGAATGGAATATGTGACTTTAATATTTGAGTTTGAAAACTTAACAGTATTTCTTATAATTCTGCAACTGTACAGAGTACACAGAATAGGCTGTTAAACGGCGGTGAAAGACACTGAATGGAATATGTGACTTTAATATTTGAGTTTGAAAACTTAACAGTATTTCTTATAATTCTGCAACTGTACAGAGTACACAGAATAGGCTGTTAAACGGCGGTGAAAGACACTGAATGGAATATGTGACTTTAATATTTGAGTTTGAAAACTTAACAGTATTTCTTATAATTCTGGAACTGTACAGAGTACACAGAATAGGCTGTTAAACGGCGGTGAAAGACACTGAATGGAATATGTGACTTTAATATTTGAGTTTGAAAACTTAACAGTATTTCTTATAATTCTGCAACTCTGCAGAGTACACAGAATAGGCTGTTAAACGGCGGTGAAAGACACTGAATGGAATATGTGACTTTGATATTTTAGTTTGAAGACTTAACAGTATTTCTTCCTATTCTGCAACTCTGCACAGTACACAGAATGTGCTGCTACACTGCGGCGAAGCACACTGAATGGAATATGTGACTTTGATATTTTAGTTTGAAGACTTAACAGTATTTCTTCCTATTCTGCAACTCTGCACAGTACACAGAATGTGCTGCTAAACTGCGGCGAAGCACACTGAATGGAATATGTGACTTTGATATTTTAGTTTGAAGACTTAACAGTATTTCTTCCTATTCTGCAACTCTGCACAGTACACAGAATGTGCTGCTACACTGCGGCGAAGCACACTGAATGGAATATGTGACTTTGATATTTTAGTTTGAAGACTTAACAGTATTTCTTCCTATTCTGCAACTCTGCACAGTACTCAGAATGTGCTGCTAAACTGCGGCGACGCACACTGAATGGAATACGTGACTTTGATATTTTAGTTTGAAGACTTAACAGAATGTGCTCTAATCTGCAACTTTGCACACTAAACAGAATGTGCTCTAATCTGCAACTTTGCACACTAAACAAAATGTGCTCTAATCTGCAACTTTGCACACTAAACAGAATGTGCTCTAATCTGCAACTGTGCACACTAAACAGAATGTGCTCTAATCTGCAACTTTGCACACTAAACAGAATATATATATTTTTTTTTTTTTTTTTTGTTTTTTTCCCCCCACACCAAATAACCTGCTGCTCCCACACACAGTAGTCCTAAAAAGGACTTTTGGTTCTTTTTTTTTCACAATTTTTGTTTTTTTCCTCCCTACACTGCCTTTCCCTTCCTATCCTCAGCTCTCCCTGGCTCAGACTGAGCCGAACTCGCTGGTCAGGTGCTATACAGCACCTGACCACGGGTTCTGGCCAGCCAATCAGTGTAATGCCAGCAGCCAACATGGCTGCTGGCATTACACCGATGTCAGAGCCTCCCTGCACGTTTATTGGCTGCGCAGCAGCCGCAAAACGTGCGGGGAGGAGACCCGAACATGGCGGGCGAGCACATGCGGTACTCGTACGAGTACCGCCATGTGCCGAGCAGAGCGATGCTCGAGCCGATCCGAGCATCGGCCGAGCATGCTCGCTCAACACTAATAAGGAACAGTTCTGATATCTAAGTTACATATAAGGAACAGTTCCCATATCTATGTCACATTTAAGGAACAGTTCCCATATCTATGTTACATATAAGGAACAGTTCTCATATCTATGTTACATATAAGGAACGGTTCCCATATCAAAGTTACATATAAGGAACAGTTCCCATATCTATATTACATATAAGGAACAGTTCCATATCTATGTTACATATAAGGAACGGTTCCCATATCTATGTCAGATATAAGGAACAGTTCCCATATCTAAGTTACATATAAGGAACAGTTCTCATATCTAAGTCACATATAAGGGACAGTTCCCATATCTATGTCACATATAAGGAACAGTTCTCATATCTAAGTCACATATAAGGAACAGTTCCCATATCTAAGTTACATATAAGGAACAGTTCTCATATCTATGTTACATATAAGGAACAGTTCCCATATCTATGTTACATATAAGGAACGGTTCCCATATCAAAGTTACATATAAGGAACAGTTCCCATATCTAAGTTACATATAAGGAACAGTTCCCATATCTATGTCACATATAAAGAACGGTTCCATATCTAAGTTACATATAAGGAATGGTTCCCATATCTATGTTACATATAAGGAACAGTTCCATATCTATGTTACATATAAGGAACAGTTCCCATATCTATGTTACATATAAGGAACGGTTCCCATATCTATGTCACATATAAGGAACAGTTCCATATCTATGTTACATATAAGGAACAGTTCCCATATCTATGTTACATATAAGGAACGGTTCCCATATCTATGTCACATATAAGGAACAGTTCTCATATCTAAGTTACATATAAGGAACGGTTCCCATATCTATGTCACATATAAGGAACAGTTCTCATATCTAAGTTACATATAAGGAACGGTTCCCATATCTGTCACATATAAGGAACAGTTCTCATATCTAAGTTACATATAAGGAAGGGTTTCCATAACTAAGTAGAACCTGAACTGGGTATAAAGGTCTATGATGGTTTTGTTTTTTTGTTTTTTTAAGCAATTTTGCCTGGACTCCTGTAAAGATCTTCTCTCTGCTCCTGAAGATGCACCTAGAACAGGGTTCTTCAAGTGCTGGTTCTCAGGCTGTCACATACTACAGATTCAATCAAGCCACCCCACCATTGGCCTCTCCTATAACATACAGTATACTCAAGAGATTTCTTGTCCTTAGGCCCTGGAGAAACTCATAAGAATATTGATGGGAGTGTCCAAATGACTTGATTTGTGTCACAATGAAGGTGGGGCTTTATTAAGGGCATCCTAAGCCCCACCCATGTACACCTTCCCAACTCTTCACACGACTCCACCCCGAGATACATCTCTTATTCACAAAATTAACATTATCCTATAGCTTACAAACCTAAAAAAATATTAACACCATTGTAATGTACAAGAGTCTTCTATGCCATCCAAGGGTTTAACTCCTTTAATGACGAGTGACATACATGTCACGCATTTCCATCCTTTAAGGTTTTGTCACGGTACTGGCATTTCATAGGTAAAATGATTGCAGTGTGCATGGTACACACTGTGATCATGCTGAGGAGAATGGAAATGACTGCTACAGGTCCAAGGCAATCAGTTTCAGCCTTTACCTGGTGAGCTGGTACAAGTGATCACTGCTACACCAGTATTGTCAAGGAATATGATCCTCAAAGTGGATACTGGAAGCAAAGTAGAAAGTAGAAATGGAAAAATAAGAAACTATTTGCTTGAGCAGGGGAGGCTAGTGAACCCTCATTGATAAGTTGAGAGAGGATCTGAAGACTGTAGGTGTGGTTAGGTGTGCTCTTGCTGCAGCTTGTGCTGGAGGTAAACTTCTGGCTTCAAGGCCAGATATTGAACTGTGACACAAGGCCAAATCAGAATAAGTACATCCACTGCCATGGGAATTGAGAGTTCAGATTTCCGAAAGAGATACGAGTATAATTTGCCACTGAGCGTAGTGGCTGGACAAGCTGCAGAACGGCAGGACTCACTGCCGATGTCGGAGAGTAGTGATCACAGCTGAGCTGACTGGGTGGACAAGCTGGAGAACAGAAGCACTAGATTCACTGGGCGATGTCACAAGAGTAGTTCACACACAAGCAAAGTCAGACAGTATTGTTCACAGATGAGTGGAGTGGCTGGACAGGCTGGAGAACAAGAGAAGGTGGATTCACCTTCTGAAGGTACTAATGGAGATCCATGGATATGATAATAAAACTGGCTGAGGTCAGGACTGCAGAAAGTGGGAAAGAAGAGGAGGAAAACTGAAGGAAAGCCAACGTTAGGAGCCAGAAATAAAAACAACAAGGAGAAGCCAATCACTAGCATGAAACAGGACTGAAGATCAAGTAAAGGGAAAGAGAAAAGGTGGATATATAAGCATTTAGGAGCCAATAGGAAGGCAACATGTGTCCAGGTAAGGCACAGGTAAGTGTGACACTGCACTTTCTCATGTAGGAAACAGGTATAGGTGTGATAGTGCACAACAGACTATATTTCAAAAGGATTAAATCAACAATAAAATTCCAGAGCAAAAATGGTGATTTATTATGATTTGTCTTGCAGTTTTCTTACACTGCACTTTCCCTTGGTAGTAGACTTCTTCATACGCCTGAACCTGTCTACTGTAGACAAAACTGATAGTGTAGGGCAGCTGAAGAGAAAACATTAGGGAAGCACTGATCACAGAGATCTGAACAATAGTCTATTATGCAGATGTAGATGCTTAGTGAGTATTGACCGTAATTCACATGTGACTCAGAGAAACGGAATTGGCACAACCTATTATTGTGCATTTTCATTAATTGTCCTGCAATTCAAGAGATATCTGCTCACCTTAGATATACATGACTGTATGATGGACTCCTATCTAGGTAAGTGCTTCTGTTACACACAGTAATGATATAGATACACCTGACTGCTGTGTGATGGACTCCTACCTAGGTAAGTGCTTCTGTTACACACAGTAATTATATAGATACACCTGACTACTGTATGATGGACTCCTACCTAGGTAAGTGCTTCTGTTACACACAGTATTTATATAGATGCGCCTGACTGCTGTGTGATGGACTCCTACCTAGGTAAGTGCTTCTGTTACACACAGTAATTATATAGATACATCTGACTGCTGTGTGATGGACTCCTACCTAGGTAAGTACTTCTGTTACACACAGTAATTATATAGATACACCTGACTGCTGTGTGATGGACTCCTACCTAGGTAAGTGCTTCTGTTACACATAGTAATTATATAGATACACCTGACTGCTGTGTGATGGACTCCTACCTAGGTAAGTGCTTCTGTTACACACAGTAATGATATAGATACGTCTGACTGCTGTATGATGGACTCCTACCTAGGTAACTACTCCTGTTACACACAGTAATTATATAGATACACCTGACTTCTGTGTGATGGACTCCTACCTAGGTAAGTGCTTCTGTTACATACAGTAATTATATAGATACGCCTGACTGCTGTGTGATGGACTCCTACCTAGGTAAGTGCTTCTGTTACACACAGTAATTATATAGATACGCCTGACTGCTGTGTGATGGACTCCTACCTAGGTAAGTGCTTCTGTTACACACAGTAATTATATAGATACGCTTGACTGCTGTGTGATGGACTCCTACCTAGGTAAGTGCTTCTGTTACATACAGTAATTATATAGATACGCTTGACTGCTGTGTGATGGACTCCTACCTAGGTAAGTGCATCTGTTACATACAGTAATTATATAGATACGCCTGACTGCTGTGTGATGGACTCCTACCTAGGTAAGTGCCTCTGTTACATACAGTAATTATATAGATACGCCTGACTGCTGTCTGATTGACCCCTTCCTAGGTAAGTGCCTCTGTTACATACAGTAATTATATAGATACGCCTGACTGCTGTGTGATGGACTCGTACCTAGGTAAGTGCTTCTTTTACACACAGTAATTATATAGATACACCTGACTGCTGTGTGATGGACTCCTACCTAGGTAAGCGCTTCTGTTACACACAGTAATTTTATAGATACGCCTGACTGCTGTGTGATGGACTCCTACCTAGGTAAGCGCTTCTGTTACACACAGTAATTATATAGATACGCCTGACTGCTGTGTGATGGACTCCTACCTAGGTAAGCACCTCTGTTACACACAGTAATTATATAGATACGCCTGACTGCTGTGTGATGGACTCCTACCTAGGTAAGCGCTTCTGTTACACACAGTAATTATATAGATACGCCTGACTGCTGTGTGATGGACTCCTACCTACGTAAGCGCTTCTGTTACACACAGTAATTATATAGATACGCCTGACTGCTGTGTGATGGACTCCTACCTAGGTAAGCGCTTCTGTTACACACAGTAATTATATAGATACGCCTGACTGCTGTGTGATGGACTCCTACCTAGGTAAGTGCTTCTGTTACACACAGTAATTATATAGATACGCTTGACTGCTGTGTGATGGACTCCTACCTAGGTAAGCGCTTCTGTTACACACAGTAATTATATAGATATGCCTGACTGCTGTGTGATGGACTCCTACCTAGGTAAGCGCTTCTGTTACACACAGTATTTATATAGATGCACCTGACTGCTGTGTGATGGACTCCTACCTAGGTAAGCGCTTCTGTTACACACAGTAATTATATAGATACGCCTGACTGCTGTGTGATGGACTCCTACCTACGTAAGCGCTTCTGTTACACACAGTAATTACATAGATACGCCTGACTGCTGTGTGATGGACTCCTACCTAGGTAAGCGCTTCTGTTACACACAGTAATTACATAGATACGCCTGACTGCTGTGTGATGGACTCCTACCTAGGTAAGCGCTTCTGTTACACACAGTAATTATATAGATACGCCTGACTGCTGTGTGATGGACTCCTACCTAGGTAAGCGTTTCTGTTACACACAGTAATTATATAGATACGCCTGACTGCTGTGTGATGGACTCCTACCTAGGTAAGCGCTTCTGTTACACACAGTATTTATATAGATGCGCCTGACTGCTGTGTGATGGACTCCTACCTAGGTAAGCGCTTCTGTTACACACAGTAATTATATAGATGCGCCTGACTGCTGTGTGATGGACTCCTACCTAGGTAAGCGCTTCTGTTACACACAGTAATTATATAGATACGCCTGACTGCTGTGTGATGGACTCCTACCTAGGTAAGAGCTTCTGTTACACACAGTATTTATATAGATGCGCCTGACTGCTGTGTGATGGACTCCTGCCTAGGTAAGCGCTTCTGTTACACACAGTAATTATATAGATGTGCCTGACTGCTGTGTGATGGACTCCTACCTAGGTAAGCGCTTCTGTTACACACAGTAATTATATAGATGCGCCTGACTGCTGTGTGATGGACTCCTACTTAGGCAAGCGCTTCTGTTACACACAGTAATTATATAGATACGCCTGACTGCTGTGTGATGGACTCCTACCTAGGCAAGCCCATCTGTTACACACAGTAATTATATAGATACGCCTGACTGCTGTGTGATGGACTCCTACCTAGGCAAGCGCTTCTGTTACACACAGTAATTATATAGATACGCCTGACTGCTGTGTGATGGACTCCTACCTAGGTAAGCGCTTCTGTTACACACAGTAATTATATAGATACGCCTGACTGCTGTGTGATTGACTCCTACCTAGGTAAGCGCTTCTGTTACACACAGTAATTATATAGATACGCCTGACTGCTGTGTGATGGACTCCTACCTAGGTAAGCGCTTCTGTTACACACAGTAATTATATAGATACGCCTGGCTGCTGTGTGATGGACTCCTACCTAGGTAAGCGCTTCTGTTACACACAGTAATTATATAGATACACCTGACTGCTGTGTGATGGACTCCTACCTAGGTAAGCGCTTCTGTTACACACAGTCATTATATATATACGCCTGAGTGCTGTGTGATGGACTCCTACCTAGGTAAGTGCTTCTGTTACACACAGTAATTATATAGATACGCCTGGCTGCTGTGTGATGGACCCCTACCTAGGTAATCGCTTCTGTTACACACAGTAATTATGTAGATACACCTGGCTGCTGTGTGATGGACTCCTACCTAGGTAAGCGCTTCTGTTACACACTGTAATTATATAGATTCACCTGGCTGCTGTGTGATGGACCCCTACCTAGGTAAGCGCTTCTGTTACACACAGTAATTATATAAATACGCCTGACTGCTGTGTGATGGACCCCTACCTAGGTAAGCGCTTCTGTTACACATAGTAATTATATAGATACCCCTGACTGCTGTGTGATGGACTCCTACCTAGGTAAGTCCTTCTTTTACACACAGTAATTATATAGATACTCCTGACTGCTGTATCTATCTCTCTGTCCCTGACCTCACTCCAGCTGTGCAGTCTTGACTCATTCAATGTCTCTCAGCCATTTCATCATGGATGGCCCACCACCACCTTAAACATAATATGGCTAAGACAGAGCTGGTGTTGTTTCCTCCTAAAACCCATCCACCAACCCCCTTCTCCATCACAATAGAAAACTGTGTTATACACTCAGCATCCAAAGCACGCTGTCTTGGGGTCATACTTTATTCTAAATTAACCTTCTCCCCCTATATCCAAGCTGTCACTAGAACTTGTCACTTCTTCCTAAAAAATATTGCAAAAATACTTCCGTTCCTCTGCTTATCAACAGCTAAAACACTATCTCAGGCACTTGTTCTCTCTAGACTTGACTACTGCAACATTCTACTCTCTGGTCTTCCTGTGTCACGGTTTATTATGACTCTCAGACACAAGTTTTAGGTAATAAAAAATCAATTTTATTGAAATAATAAATTGATAACTTAGGATGGCAATAACATACATTTATATATATACAGGATATAGCACAGACAGAAGGCAGACTCTACCGGTCCTGTCAATATACCGGACAGGACAGTCTATAGGCTCTACCGGCCTTGCCATTACCGGGTAAGGCAACCTGCAGATGGAATAGCATAACGGTTCTACCGGCCTTACCAAATTACCGGGCAAGGCAGCCTCAATAGATACACAATGTCGGCTCTACCGGCCCTGCCAATACCGGGTAAGGCAACCTCAGATGGAATGTGGCAAAAGGTTCTACCGGCCTTACCAATACCGGGCAGGGCAGCCCAGAGATAGTAGCAGCAGTCAGATGAAACTGGCAAATTAGCAGAATCGTTAAGCAGCAAGGCTTTGGAGCAAACCAGCGTCCGCACGCTGGGAACAACACTGAATAGTATAGCCGTAAGGCTTTGCGAGCAAACCAGTGACCGCACACTGGGGTAACAAGTGAGTAGTATAGCCGCAAGGCTTAGGAGCAAACCAGCGTCCGCACGCTGGGACCAACACAGATTTGTATAGCTGATAGGCTTTGGAGCAAACCAGTGACCGCACACTGGTGTAACAAGTGAGTTTGTATGGCCGCAAGGCTTAGGAGCAAACCAGCGTCCGCACGCTGGGACCAACACAGATTTGTATAGCTGATAGGCTTTGGAGCAAACCAGTGACCGCACACTGGTGTAACAAGTGAGTTTGTATGGCCGCAAGGCTTAGGAGCAAACCAGCGTCCGCACGCTGGGACCAACACAGATTTGTATAGCTGATAGGCTTTGGAGCAAACCAGTGACCGCACACTGGTGTAACAAGTGAGTTTGTATGGCCGCAAGGCTTAGGAGCAAACCAGCGTCCGCACGCTGGGACCAACACAGCTATGTAGAGCTGATAGGCTTTGGAGCAAACCAGTGACCGCACACTGGTGTAACAAGTGAGTTTGTATAACCGTAAGGCTAAGGAGCAAACCAGCGTCCGCACGCTGGGACCGACACAGAATTGTAGCAATGTCACCAACGCGACCAGGCAGAAGGTCGCCAGGATACTGAAGACAGGTGATGAGATGACAGGAACCAGCAACCATCAGTCAGGTCAGGAAACAGCATAGAAGAAGTTCAGCAGTAACTGCAACACCAGAGACTAGGCCGGAACCAGGACTGGAGTAACTCAGCATCCAGGAAACACTGGAACAGTAGAGATCAGGAACCCAGGAACACAGGAGATCAGGAACTCAGGAACACTGGAACAGAGGCCCAGCTATCACTAGCATAGTGATAGCAAGAAGGTCAGAAACAACACGAAAGGGCACTCAAAGGGTGCCCAATCCAGGTTTAAATAGGCAACAAGAGGCGGGCTAACTGCAGACAGCCAATAGAAGCCCCCTACTGGTGACAGACAGGGAACTGCAGCAATCACGGCACCGTGATAGTACCCCCCTCTCAAAGACCCCCTCTCCTAGAATAGGGTTTAGGTTTCTGTGGGTACTCGGCATGAAAGATCCTAGTTAGCCTAGGTGCATGAAGGTCCTTACTATCCACCCATGAACGATCCTCAGGACCGTACCCTTTCCAATGTACCAGGTACTGTACCCCTCCTCTAAGCCTACGGGAATCAATAATGCTCTGAACCTCGTACTCCTCCTGGCCCTCGACCTCAACAGGTCCTGGCACCACAGGTGTGGTAGTATAGCGATTGCAAACCAGAGGCTTAAGAAGAGACACATGGAACACATTATGGATACGCATGGATGCAGGTAGGTCTAGTGCATAGGAAACAGGGTTAATTTTGCGAATAACTCTGTATGGACCAATAAACCGGGGAGCCAACTTATTAGACGGAACCTGCAGCTTGAGATTTCTGGAGGAAAGCCATACTCTATCCCCAACCTGAAAGGAAACCGCTGGAAGCCTTCTGCGATTAGCATGGCGCTGATGACGCTGAAATGACTGACCAAGTGCCCTCTGAACTTGTGCCCATGTGGAACGGAGTTGCTCGATATGCTCATCCAGAGCTGGAATCTGTTGCGTCTGAAAAGAATCTGGAAGCAAACAGGGCTGGAACCCATAATTAATCAGAAACGGAGAGCTCCCAGATGAAGAATTGACCGCACAGTTCCTGGCGAACTCTGCCCAAGGCAACAAGTCGGACCAATTATCATGATGGTCAGTCACGAAACAACGGAGAAATTGTTCCAATCCCTGATTAGCTCGTTCAGCGGCTCCATTGGTCTGGGGATGGTAGGCAGAAGAGAAGGACAGCTGTATGCCCATCTGTTGGCAAAATGCCCTCCAAAATCTAGACACAAACTGGCTCCCCCTGTCAGACACCAGTACCCTAGGCACTCCATGCAACCGGAATACTTCTCTGGCGAATACCATTGCCAATTCCTTAGCTGAAGGAAGGCCACGGAGGGGCACGAAATGAGCCATTTTAGAAAACCTGTCCACCACCATGAATATAAAAGAGTACCCCTTAGACATAGGCAATTCTCCCATAAAATCAATGGAAACATGAGACCAGGGGCGTTCGCCATTAGGCACCGGTTGAAGCAAGCCCACTGGGAGATGTCTCGGGGTCTTAGCGCGGGCGCAGGTGGCACAGGCATTCGTAAATTCGGCACAATCGTTTCTCATGGAAGGCCACCAAAATAACTGAGAAAGGGACCATAACAATTGGTCTCTACCAATATGTCCCGCAGCCTTAGAGGAATGGTAGGTTTCGAGCAGCCTAGTACGAAATGGTTCAGCGACAAAACATTTGCCCACTGGGGTTTCATGGGGAGCGGACCCCTGAGAGGCCAGGATCTCCTCCCCTAAGGGAGAAGTGATACTCGTGCGTATAGTAGCCAGTATTCTATCAGGTTGGATGATAGGTGCTGGTGTTTCCACTCTGTCACTGTCGGCCTCAAATTGTCTTGACAGTGCATCAGCCCTGATATTCTTTGACCCCGGTAAATATGATACAATGAAATTAAATCGAGACAGGAACAGTGCCCACCTGGCCTGACGGGAGGACAATCTCTTGGCCTCCGAGAGATACGTCAGATTTTTATGATCCGTTAGGATTAAGACAGGATTCTTAGTACCTTCAAGCAAATGACGCCATTCCTTAAGAGCGAGGATAATGGCCAATAATTCTCTGTCACCTATCTCATAGTGGCTTTGAGTGACAGTCAACTTTTTAGAGAAAAATCCACAAGGTCTGAGAGTTCCACCTTTATCGTGTCGTTGCGAAAGTACTGCCCCAACCCCAATATCTGAGGCATCAACCTCTAACGTAAATGGAAGTAGAGGATTGGGGTGGGATAACACAGGAGCCGCAGCAAATGCCAGCTTCAAATTTTCAAAGGCTTTCTCAGCAGATACCGGCCAACAAGAAGGATTAGCACCCTTGTGCGTAAGATCGGACAGAGGTTTGACAATGGAAGAAAAGTTCTTAATAAACCTCCTATAATAGTTAGCGAAACCCAGGAAACGCTGTATGGCTTTAAGGCCCTTGGGTTTTGGCCATTGTAGGACAGCTGACAACTTATCTTTGTCCATGGCAATGCCATCATTGCCAATTATGAACCCCAAGAATGGCACACTGGTTCTATGAAACTCACATTTTTCCAATTTACAAAATAATTTGTTCTCACGGAGTCGTAGCAATACTGCAGATACATCCTTGATGTGCTGTGCCATGTCTTGGGAGTAAATCAGTATATCATCAAGGTAAACCACAACACATGTCTGTAACATATCTCTCAGAACATCGTTTATCAGTTCCTGGAAAACTGCGGGTGCATTACACAGCCCAAATGGCATTACTAGATACTCGTAGTGCCCAGCTCGAGTATTAAAGGCAGTTTTCCACTCATCACCTGCTCGAATGCGAACCAGATTGTAAGCGGCCCGTAGGTCCAATTTGGTAAAAATCGAAGCGCCCTTAAGCCTGTCAAAAAGCTCGGTGATGAGTGGTATTGGGTATGCGTTTTTTGCCATTAGTTTATTCAGGCCCCGGTAGTCAATGCATGGTCTTAATTCGCCATTTTTCTTTTTTACGAAAAAGAACCCAGCCCCAGCTGGAGAGGTAGATTTTCGTATGATCCCTCTAGCAAGGGCATCAGAAATGTAGTCCTCCATAGCCTTATTTTCTTCACAAGATAATGGATAAGTGCGTCCTTTAGGAGGTACTACTCCAGGCTGCAATTCAATGCAACAATCATAAGGTCTATGCTGGGGTAGCATACTAGCCTCTCCTTTGCTAAAAACATCGCCAAACTGTTGGTACACATCCGGTATAGCAGAGGAGGTGCATAGGACCTTAATAGGCTGGATGACGCACTTGTCCATACAAAACTGGGACCAAGCAGCAATTTCACACTTTTTCCAATCAAATTGTGGGTTATGTAACTGTAACCACGAAATCCCAATATTACCGCGTGGTGCGGAGAATTAATCAGTTGAAACTGCTGCTCTTCTCTGTGAAGTGCCCCAATAGTCATAGACAGTGGCATAGTTTCAAATAAAACCTGAGGCGGTTCTAAAGGTCTACCATCAATCGCTTCGATAGTCAAGGGGTTTTCTCTTTCAATGCGTGGAACTCCGTGCAAGTCAGCAAAGGTATTATCCATAAAATACCCTGCTGCACCAGAGTCAACCAAGGCCAAAACCTCCACAGATCGTTGTGCCCAAGACAATACCACCTGAATGGTGGGTTTCGTTATGCCCGACACTGGGGACGATTGTACACCACCTAGGGCCTGTCCCCCAAGGTACCCTAGGTGTGTGCGTTTCCCGGACGTACCGGACAGGAATTTAGCAAGTGCCCTTTTTACCGCAGTATAAACACAACCCTTGCTTCTTGCGATAAAGTCTCTCTGCCTTGGTTAGTCTAGTGAAGCCTATTTGCATAGGTTCGCTTGTTTCCCGTACAGGTTCACTAGACTTCAATGCCAAGGGAGGGATGGGTGGGCAAAATATGCTACTAGGCTCATTATCTTTTGATCGTATTTTACGATCTCTGGCAATTGATCTCTCACGTATTCTGGAGTCAATTATCATAACATACTCAATGTAATCATCTAGATCAATAGGTAGATCTTTAGCAGCAATTTCGTCTTTAATGTGGTCATTCAGGCCTTGAGAAAAAGCTGCCAATAATGCCTCGTTATTCCAACCTACCTCTGCTGCCAATGTGCGGAATTCGATGGCATAGTCGCCCACTGTACGCCTGCCCTGTTGTATCTCCATAAGGCGTTTGGCAGCAGAGTTGGTTCTACCAGGAGGCTCAAACACTCTTCGAAAGGATTGCACAAATTCTCTGAAGTTCTTAGTACAAGGTTTAGCATTCTCCCACAAGGGGTTAGCCCAGGCCAATGCTCTGCCAGTGAGCAGTGATATCGTGAACCCCACTTTACTACGATCATTGGGAAATGCGTGTGCCGTCAATTCATAAAGATTTCAAGTTGGTTGATGAACCCTCTGCAGAGACTAGGGTCACCATCATATTCTTAGCGGCAAGGGTGCAGAAGCCGTTAAACCTTTAACAGTACCCTCTAGGGGCCTGGTATCACTTTCCGGTGTCTGACTTGGCGAGACCACCGGGCTAGAACTCGATTTGTCAGCGAGTACCGTGCGTTCAAGGATCGTTTGGATTGTAACTGCCAACTGATCCAAACGTTGCTCGAGCACATCCATCCTCCAATGGATATTCTGTGCGTTACCTTCACCCTTGCTGTCTGAGGTCATGGCCCTTTCGTACTGTCACGGTTTATTATGACTCTCAGACACAAGTTTTAGGTAAAAAAAATCAATTTTATTGAAATAATAAATTGATAACTTAGGATGGCAATAACATACATTTATATATATACAGGATATAGCACAGACAGAAGGCAGACTCTACCGGTCCTGTCAATATACCGGACAGGACAGTCTATAGGCTCTACCGGCCTTGCCATTACCGGGTAAGGCAACCTGCAGATGGAATAGCATAACGGTTCTACCGGCCTTACCAAATTACCGGGCAAGGCAGCCTCAATAGATACACAATGTCGGCTCTACCGGCCCTGCCAATACCGGTAAGGCAACCTCAGATGGAATGTGGCAAAAGGTTCTACCGGCCTTACCAATACCGGGCAGGGCAGCCCAGAGATAGTAGCAGCAGTCAGATGAAACTGGCAAATTAGCAGAATCGTTAAGCAGCAAGGCTTTGGAGCAAACCAGCGTCCGCACGCTGGGAACAACACTGAATAGTATAGCCGTAAGGCTTTGCGAGCAAACCAGTGACCGCACACTGGGGTAACAAGTGAGTAGTATAGCCGCAAGGCTTAGGAGCAAACCAGCGTCCGCACGCTGGGACCAACACAGATTTGTATAGCTGATAGGCTTTGGAGCAAACCAGTGACCGCACACTGGTGTAACAAGTGAGTTTGTATGGCCGCAAGGCTTAGGAGCAAACCAGCGTCCGCACGCTGGGACCAACACAGATTTGTATAGCTGATAGGCTTTGGAGCAAACCAGTGACCGCACACTGGTGTAACAAGTGAGTTTGTATGGCCGCAAGGCTTAGGAGCAAACCAGCGGTCCGCACGCTGGGACCAACACAGCTATGTAGAGCTGATAGGCTTTGGAGCAAACCAGTGACCGCACACTGGTGTAACAAGTGAGTTTGTATAACCGTAAGGCTAAGGAGCAAACCAGCGTCCGCACGCTGGGACCGACACAGAATTGTAGCAATGTCACCAACGCGACCAGGCAGAAGGTCGCCAGGATACTGAAGACAGGTGATGAGATGACAGGAACCAGCAACCATCAGTCAGGTCAGGAAACAGCATAGAAGAAGTTCAGCAGTAACTGCAACACCAGAGACTAGGCCGGAACCAGGACTGGAGTAACTCAGCATCCAGGAAACACTGGAACAGTAGAGATCAGGAACCCAGGAACACAGGAGATCAGGAACTCAGGAACACTGGAACAGAGGCCCAGCTATCACTAGCATAGTGATAGCAAGAAGGTCAGAAACAACACGAAAGGGCACTCAAAGGGTGCCCAATCCAGGTTTAAATAGGCAACAAGAGGCGGGCTAACTGCAGACAGCCAATAGAAGCCCCCTACTGGTGACAGACAGGGAACTGCAGCAATCACGGCACCGTGATATCCTGCTTCTCATCTCTCTCCACTTCAATCTGTTATCAATTCAGCCGCAAGAATCACCACATTTGCTCCCAGATACCTTCCATCTCATCTCCTCCTGAAATCCCTCAATTGGCTACCTATAAAGTATCGTATTTCTTACAAGATTCTCCTCCTCTCCTGTAAGTCACTCTGTTCTTCAGCACCCTCTTACATTTCTGCCCTTATCTCCCGCTGCACCCCTTCCTGTCCCCTACGGTCTTCTCAAAGGTTCTTCCTGTCCTCTCCCTACACAACTCGAGCCATCTCTCGACTACAATCTTTCTCACTGGCTGCTCCTTGACTCTGGAATGCCCTCCCCATCACCATTCGCCAGTCATCCACAATCATCACTTTCAAGCAACTCCTCAAAACCCACCTGCTCAGGGAGGCATCTCAATAGCAATGTCCTCCTTCTGCACACTGACAGTCACATCAGAATCCTTCTGCACTTCTTTCACCACACCTTGTACCTGCACTTATAATACTCCTCCTACTGTCTCTGTTTGTCAATATGAATTCAGCCTAGACTGTAAGCTCCTTGGGACAGGGTCCCTTTCCTAGTGTATGAGTCCCTTGCTGCACTTTCCCTCACAAATAATGTAATGATTGTACTTAACCTTAATGCTCTTGACCCCAGTTCTGTCGTTTTTGTATTGTATTATTTCAACTTCTGTTAAGCGCTGTGTACATGTATGGTGCTATATAAATAAAAATACATACATACATACACATGGACTCCTACCTAGGTAAGTGCTTCTGTTACACACAGTAATTATATAGATACACCTGACTGCTGTGTGATGGACTCCTACCTAGGTAAGTGCTTCTGTTACATACAGTAATTATATAGATACGCTTGACTGCTGTGTGATGGACTCCTACCTAGGTAAGTGCTTCTGTTACATACAGTAATTATATAGATACGCCTGACTGCTGTGTGATGGACTCCTACCTATGTAAGTGCCTCTGTTACACACAGTAATTATATAGATACACCTGACTGCTGTATGATGGACTCCTACCTAGGTAAGTGCTTCTGTTACACACAGTAATTATATAGATACACCTGACTGCTGTGTGATGGACTCCTACCTAGGTAAGTGCTTCTGTTACACACAGTAATTATATAGATACGCCTGACTGCTGTGTGATGGACCCCTTCCTAGGTAAGTGCTTCTGTTACACACAGTAATTATATAGATACGCCTGACTGCTGTGTGATGGACTCCTACCTAGGTAAGTGCCTCTGTTACACACACTAATTATATAGATACGCCTGACTGCTGTGTGATGGACTCCTACCTAGGTAAGTACTTCTGTTACACACAGTAATTATATAGATACACCTGACTCCTACCTAGGTAAGTACTTCTGTTACATACAGTAATTTTAAAGATACACACAACTGCTTTATGATGGACTTCTACATAGGTAAGTGCTTCTGTTACACATAGTAATTATATAGATACACCTGACTGCTGTGTAATGGACTCCTACCTAGGTAAGTACTTCTATTACACATAGTAATTATATAGATACACCTGACTGCTGTGTGACGGACTCCTACCTAGGTAAGTACTTCTGTTACACACAGTAATTATATAGATACACCTGACTGCTGTATGATGGACTCCTACCTAGGTAAGTGCTTCTGTTACACATAGTAATTTTATAGATACACGTAACTGTGCAATGCTTTGGAGACCTTTACAACATGCAAAGGTTTTTTCACAGTATAAGGAGATTAACCTGTGAGTTCCAGATGGTATTTTGCAATGCACACCTTATGACTCTCAAACAGTTAATTTAAGTTGTATGAAGTTAGGGAGAATGAAATGTTTAAATTCTTGCTTTCAAACTCATTACCCAACATCCATTGCAGCGGTCAAATCACTTCATGGTTAATGGCCCTGCAGGTTTGTGGATCTGTTCCTGTATATGAAAGTGATAACATAATTTGTGAGGAATTAGTTTTAGTTCTGTAGTATGTGTTAGGTCCAGTAGAGGGAGACATAGCACAAAGTAAATTTATGATGCTTTTTGTGAAAATGTGCTGCATTTCTTAGCACACATACTCTGAAATCATCCTGATTATTATATCCAATTAAAGGTACAATTATATGATGCACTTAGGTACAATTAAACACATCTAAAGAATAGAAAGGCACTAACAGTGCATGGATTTTATAAACGAGTTGAGGAATTATATTTGTTGCTGTTCTCACCAATTATATATTTTCATCTTGTTTGTTTTCTTTCCTCTTGAACCGTTTGCATGTTAGAGGGTTTTTTTTTAAGAAAAACAAAAAGAAAAAAGATTTTCATGGATATTTTATTAGGGCACTTGGTGAAGAAAGGGTGTATACATAATTTATTGTGGTGTAATTGCTACCGTTGAAAGTGAAAATAAAATGTAACTTTTATTGAAAATAAAAATGAAGGCAATTTTGATTCAAATGTAAGTGTGTTGAAGATAAAACTGTAACAGTCTAGACCTATATTTTAGATACCCAAAATATGCTTTTTCAAACGTGTGTGAATCAGTTTTGAAAAAGCCTTTCGGTGAAATGCATGTTGGTGTTCTATCACTCCTTCAGTGATGTTGAGTCTGAGATTAATAACATACCAATATTCATCTACCTATAAACTTGTTTCCAAGTCCCGTTCCAAGCAGCAATGTGCCCAGATGGCCCAGCATTAATTATAACATGCTCGAGTTCCTGGGGCCCAAGCCTCGGACATAAGAGATTTAGCTGGTTCCAAAAGTCCTTCGAGGTACCAGGGAAACTTGAAATTAACCATACCATGAGACGTAGTTCACCGTTCAGTAAGAGTTTGTGAGGATTCCCCACTGAAACCGTTAACAGAAGGGGAAAAGGTGTCAGATAAAGCAGGCAATCTATTGATAGCTCAAGAAGTGATGGGGACAATGGCTGAGTCATCCAAAATGGAGTTATCAGCACAATGGTTTCTGACTGTTTCCTGATCTGAAGGATGACCCTGGGGATCATCGCTAAGGGATGAAACACGTAATTCCTGGAGTTGTGCCAATTTTGAAGAAAAACATCTACTGCTAGAGCCTCCGTGTCTGGTCTCCAGCTGAAAAAACTGGGTAATCGTTTGTTCATTTGGGAAAGATCTATTTCTAGGACTCCCAAGAGGGAGAATTTTCCTGAAAATAATCTCGTGAAGAGTCCAATCGCTGGAATTTGAAAAGTGTCTGGAATTCCAGTCTGCAATTATCACGGTCCCCGTGATTCCCTGTCAATCTCTGACTGTGTACACTTGCATTGGAGGAGTCTGATTGGCCCGCCCAGGATGTGCCTTTATATGCTGGGCTTTGGGCATTTGTCAATTGCCCTTTCGTGGTGTTATGTTGCTGCGCCTTGTTGCTGATCTCCAGTGTCTCCTGTGTACCGACCCAGCTAGTCTGACTCTCCTCCTGTTCCTGCTCCGTGATCTGACCCAGTTCTGGCTGAC
This sequence comes from Rhinophrynus dorsalis, assembly GCA_037306005.1. Lineage (NCBI taxonomy): Eukaryota > Metazoa > Chordata > Amphibia > Anura > Rhinophrynidae > Rhinophrynus > Rhinophrynus dorsalis. Next base: position 127,030,899 of record CM074728.1, read on the forward strand.
GACCCTGCACCGTGATCTGGCTGACGACCCTGCTCCGTGATTCGACCCGGTTCTGGCTCCTGATCCTGCTCCGTGATAGATCCGCTCTCCGGTGGTGTTCCTGCGACTCTGTCATCCGGTTCCTGCTACTGCTCCTGTCCGGTTGCTGCTCCAGTGTCCTCCAGTCGCGCTGGCAACATTCTGAACTGTTCTCGGTTTCCTCTCGCTCTTGTAGCTGTAGCCAAGGTTGCCTGCCTTGTACTCGCTGAGCATTGCTCTTTCAAATGTACCAGATTAACCCTTGCACTGCCGGTAGTCTCCGATTACGTGCCACTTGTTATATTGCCAAGCTCCTGTTGATTCTCTGAGCCTTTACACTTTGAGCATCCGCTTGACGCTATACCAGTCCTTGCAGAGCTCCGCTTGTCCGGTGCTCTAGGTGCACCGTGATCACGCCGGTTGACACTGGTAGTCCGTTCGCTCTTGCAATAAGGATTCTGGGCGACACTGGTAGGGTGTCTGGGCAGTATCTCATTTGCTCAAAGTGCACAGTTCCAACTGCACTACTCTGTGCATCGGCTCTGCATAAGCTTGGGCAACTCCGTTCTACTGTGGCCTCCCAAGGGCTGGCATACTTTCCGTGGCAGACGCAGGGTTACTCACTACTCATTCAGGGCGATTCCTATTCTGGTTACATCAGATTGGCAGTAGCATTCCTCATAGCCCACGGTGGTGGTACGGGCTCAGCTCAGAGTAACAGGGGCTCATCCTGCTTCTACTTTGAGAGTGATACAGAGCTGATCCTGTGTTCCTGTTCTACATTTAGAGACTGTTTTCAGAGACTGTTATATCTCCTGGGCGTTGGGCAATCTAGTCTGAGCCTCACCAGTTGCTCAAGTTAACCCTCTATGTAGCTCCTGTCTGTAGCTATATCCATCCTCTGTTTATATTGCCTGTTCTTGTCTGTATTTGTTTGCATTGTTCTTACCTATACTGGCCCCTAGGGGCACTGTTTATCATTTTATTTCAATAAACTGTGTTTTTACCTTACAACCTGGTCTGAGTGTCAGAAAAACCGTAACAGCAATAGTGTTGGAGAGACCCGGAAGATATTCCGCTTGAATGGAGATATTCTTGTTGACGCAATATTGCCAGAAGTCCTTGGCTAGGTTGGCCAAGATTTTTGACTTGGTGCCTCCCAAATGATTGATATGCCTGATGGCTGAAAGATTGTCCATCTTTAATAAGATGAAACAATCTGAATAATCTTTTATGAAACTTCTGAGCAGGAAGGGCCACCCAATAATTCTAAGCAATTTATATACATGACTTTCTCTATTTAAGACCACTTGCCTCCCATGGTGAGAGCTCCAAAATGTACTCCCCAGTTTGTATTTCTGGCATCTGATTCTATCACTGTCTCCGGGAACATACTGAAGATGGCTTTGCCGTTCCAGGCTTCCATGTGATCTAACCACCAGTGGGGTCCCTTTTTGGCTTCCGCCGACAGGGGATCTAAATCAGAGTAACCTAATCTTTTCTGGAGATGTAGGATTTTTAACCTCTGAAGGGCCCGATAATGAAGTGGGCCTGGGAAGATTGCTTGAATGGATGCCAACAGCAGACCCACAATTCTGACAATCAGTAATGAAATTAGATTTTTCTTTAGAACTACTCTGATATCCTTTCAGATAATTCTCAGCTTTTTTTCAGGAAGCGGAAGTGAATCGTTCTGAGAATCAATTAAGAAACCCAAGAATTCTATCGATTAAGATTGTTGAAGAACTGTTTTTTTCCAATTTACTAAGAAACCCAATTGGGTTAAAAGTTGAATGGTTAATTGTAGATGATTCTTTGTAGTCACAAAATCTTGGGATGTGATGAGCATGTCGTCTACATAGATAATCAGTCGTATTCCCCTGCTTCTCAAAAACGAAACCACTGGTTTCATGAGTTTTGTGACGCACCATGGGGCTGATGATAGTCCGAATGGAAGGCATGTGAACTGCCATTTTCTGTTGCTCCATAGAAATTTCAGAAATTTCTTGTATTGTGGGCACGTGGGAACTGTCAGATAGGTATCTTTCAGGTCTAGTTTGACCATCTGATTGTATTAACAAATCACTGATGCAATGAATACCCTCCATTTTGAAGTGCCTGTATATTATATGTGTATTTAAGTCTTTTAGGTTTATCACTGGTCGTAAACCTGCATCTTTTTTCTTCACTAGGAAGATGTTGCTTATGAACCAAGGAGTAAAAAAACAGGAGGAGTCTTTATTTGTAATGGGAGGGAATAGAATTCTAGTTAAAAACCTCTGACAGATTGAAGGATCCATTGACTTGAGGTTATCTGAGACCAATAAGGGAAAAAAAATGGATGAGTCTGCCACCCAATTTTTCCTGATGGGTAAAGGGGAAACACACTTACCTGGAAAAGTTCTGTGTCGAGGTTGTCCTCTGTACGATCTGATCCTACAAACTCTGCTTCTCTGAGGGAAAAATGAAGAGGGGGCCCTGGACTCGTTGGAATAGTATTCTCTCCCATACATGGAAAGACCAGCTGGGAAATCGACCCCTATATTTCCCAGACCGTCACTGTTTGGTTGAAATTTTTTTTTTTATAGATGTTTGGGCCGTAAATGTGGTAATGAATTTACCTAGTTCCTTGATAAATGAATCACCAAAGAGTAGTCCCTCTGCTTCTGGGCCTGTTTCTGATGACGCTATTTTGGTGAGATGTAAGATATTACAGGTTGCACATGTGCAGAAGCATGAAACTGCGATTTGCCCACAGCGCGAACCCGCTGTTGACTAGTGTGGTCGGCCAGTGAGCATGCGCAAGTTCTACAGAGACTGGGATAACAGCCAGGAAGCGAACACAAATGGCTTAAGCTGGAGGGACCCAGCCAAAGGGGGATAGAAGAGAACTGCATTTTAAAAGGTATTCAGATAAAGATAATATAAGGATAAAAAGACTAAAGCCGAAACAAGGGCTTAAAGGTAAAAAAGCAAGGATACATAACTGGTACACTAATTTATTCTTCATCAATATACAGCACCATACAGCTAAGGATAGTGGTGTGATACTTAACTTCCTGAGGAACAGCAAAGATAGAGGAAGCTGCCTCAGGTGTTATACATTTTATAGATGAAAGGCATTTCTGATTGGAGGATTGGGAACAGAAGGCGTGGCTTCTTAGTTGAACCCATTATATGCTATATATATGCTGCTATACCGGAGTAGTAAAGATCAATAAAGCATAATAGGAGCCTCTGGTCTTGTAATAAAATTTGGATTTTTTTCATGATCTCCAGTGACACATTGCTTCTCTTTAAGAGCCTATATTACCATCCCATAACAATTTGTTCATCATTTAATTATGATTTATGATTTCTCTTACTGGAGTACATTTAAAGGGATAGTAATACTTCGTTTTAACTTTATTTTATTTTGTAGGCATTAAAAAAATATGAAGAATGATATAAGTCTTATCTCTCAAACCTTTATGGTTTAAGAGATATTCACAAGCAAAGTGTCCCCCTCCCACCCTTTTACCTAGTGTAAGTCATCTCTTCTCAGATGTGAATCTGGTTGTAAGACCAGACAGATAACAGCAGGGGACAATCTTCTTTGTATGAAAAGAATGAAAGCCCTGCCCCCCTTGACAAGTTTTTCAGGTTTTTCCCTTATCTTAATTGTAGATTGTCCCTCTCTGCAGTCTACCTGGGCACTTCCCTTCTAATCTGGCTGAACGGGGGGGGGATACTTTGCTTGTGAATATCTCTTAAACCATAAAGGTTTGAGAGATAAGACTTATATCGTTCTTCATGTTTTTTTAATGCCTACAAAATAAAATAAAGATAAAATGAAGTATTACTATCCCTTTAAGAGACTCTTACATACATGGGATTGGAGAGGTAGATGATCACATGGAGCAATCTGGATCTCATCAGTCTTCTCCGGTGATACATGGCTCTAGATTACAAGCTTCTTTATACCACCCAATTGCCCTTGTTATTGCCCACTTGTGATTCCTGCCATCTCTTTGGGTCTTTTTGGTTTTTGTATCCATATGATTTATCTATCAGTGATTAATCAGATATGTTCTGTGGCTAATTTTAGATTTGTCATTCACCTCTAGATAATTTGATATGTTTGTAAATATTACGTGTTTGTGGCAAGCCGGATATATGCCCCAGCAATATCATAATATACTTTAAAACATACCAATAAAAGTTAAATTTTATATATAAATTATTTTGTCCTGCCACTTGGATAAACAGGAGGATGTGCTAGTTCTGCAGGGTTACCTTTCTCCGTTTATCTTTTTTACATGACATTTTCCCCTGTAGCACCATTTATCAGCCCCTGTTCCTTTACATTTATCCATTTTGGTGTGTGTTTGGGAATGAGTTGTGTGAGTGGGTACTGTGCATATCACCTTATGTATAATAACGATGTATGCCGTTTTCTGTTTGGATTGTATACAATAACAAATCTAGAACAGAGAATTGGCATTATTTTGTGTATCTAAAATATATGTTAGTTTCAATATAGTATATCCTCTAGACTGTTACACTGGATACATTTGCATACTAATGTTGTATACAGACGCAGGTACCACTATAACTAATACTGGATACAGGCGCAGGTAGCACTATAACTAATATTGGATACAGACACAGGTATCACTATAACTAATATTGGATACAGACACAGGTATCACTATAACTAATATTGGATACAGGCGCAGGTATCACTATAACTAATATTGAATACAGACACAGGTATCACTATAACTAATATTGGATACAGGCGCAGGTAACACTATAACTAATATTGGATACAGGCGCAGGTATCACTATAACTAATATTGAATACAGACACAGGTATCACTATAACTAATATTGGATACAGGCGCAGGTAGCACTATAACTAATACTGAATACAGGCGCAGGTATCACTATAACTAATATTGAATACAGGTGCAGGTATAACTATAACTAATACTGGATACAGGTGCAGGTATCACTATAACTAATATTGGATACAGGCGCAGGTATCACTATAACTAATATTGGATACAGGCGCAGGTATCACTATAACTAATATTGGATACAGGCGCAGGTATCACTATAACTAATATTGGATACAGGCGCAGGTATCACTATAACTAATATTGGATACAGGCGCAGGTATCACTATAACTAATATTGAATACAGACACAGGTATCACTATAACTAATATTGGATACAGGTGCAGGTATCACTATAACTAATATTGAATACAGGCACAGGTATCACTATAACTAATATTGAATACAGGCGCAGGTAGCACTATAACTAATATTGGATACAGGCGCAGGTATCACTATAACTAATATTGGATACAGGCGCAGGTATCACTATAACTAATATTGGATACAGGCGCAGGTATCACTATAACTAATATTGGATACAGGCGCAGGTATCACTATAACTAAGATTGGATACAGGCGCAGGTATCACTATAACTAAGATTGGATACAGGTGCAGGTATCACTATAACTAATATTGGATACAGGCGCAGGTATCACTATAACTTATATTGGATACAGGCGCAGGTATCACTATAACTAATATTGGATACAGGCGCAGGTATTACTATAACTAATATTGGATACAGGCGCAGGTATCACTATAACTAATATTGGATACAGGCGCAGGTATCACTATAACTAATATTGGATACAGGCGCAGGTATCACTATAACTAATATTGGATACAGGCGCAGGTATCACTATAACTAATATTGGATACAGGCGCAGGTATCACTATAACTAATATTGGATACAGGCGCAGGTATCACTATAACTAATATTGGATACAGGCGAAGGTATCACTATAACTAATATTGGATACAGGCACAGGTATCACTATAACTAAGATTGGATACAGGCGCAGGTATCACTATAACTAATATTGGATACAGGCGAAGGTAGCACTATAACTAATATTGGATACAGGCGCAGGTATCACTATAACTAATATTGGATACAGGCGCAGGTATCACTATAACTAATATTGGATACAGGCGCAGGTATCACTATAACTAATATTGGATACAGGCGCAGGTATCACTATAACTAATATTGGATACAGGCGCAGGTATCACTATAACTAATATTGGATACAGGCGAAGGTAGCACTATAACTAATATTGGATACAGGCACAGGTATCACTATAACTAAGATTGGATACAGGCGCAGGTATCACTATAACTAATATTGGATACAGGCGAAGGTAGCACTATAACTAATATTGGATACAGGCGCAGGTATCACTATAACTAATATTGGATACAGGCGCAGGTATCACTATAACTAATATTGGATACAGGCGCAGGTATCACTATAACTAATATTGGATACAGGCGCAGGTATCACTATAACTAATATTGGATACAGGCGCAGGTATCACTATAACTAATATTGGATACAGGTGCAGGTATCACTATAACTAATATTGGATACAGGCGCAGGTATCACTATAACTAATATTGGATACAGGCGAAGGTAGCACTATAACTAATATTGGATACAGGCGCAGGTATCACTATAACTAATATTGGATACAGGTGCAGGTATCACTATAACTAATACTGGATACAGGCGCAGGTATCACTATAACTAATATTGGATACAGGCACAGGTATCACTATAACTAATATTGGATACAGGCACAGGTAGCACTATAACTAATATTGGATACAGGCGCAGGTATCACTATAACTAATATTGGATACAGGCGCAGGTATCACTATAACTAATATTGGATACAGGTGCAGGTATAACTATAACTAATATTGGATACTGGAGCAGGTATCACTATAACTAATATTGGATACAGGTGCAGGTATAACTATAACTAATATTGGATACTGGTGCAGGTATCACTATAACTAATATTGGATACAGGCGCAGGTATAACTATAACTAATATTGGATACAGGCGCAGGTATCACTATAACTAATACTGGATACAGGTGCAGGTATCACTATAACTAATATTGGATACAGGCGCAGGTATCACTATAACTAATATTGGATACAGGTGCAGGTATCACTATAACTAATATTGGATACAGGCGCAGGTATCACTATAACTAATATTGGATACAGGTGCAGGTATCACTATAACTAATATTGGATACAGGCGGAGGTATCAGTATAACTAATATTGGATACAGGTGCAGGTATCACTATAACTAATATTGGATACAGGCGCAGGTATCACTATAACTAAGATTGGATACAGGCGCAGGTATCACTATAACTAAGATTGGATACAGGCGCAGGTATCACTATAACTAATATTGGATACAGGCGCAGGTATCACTATAACTAATATTGGATACAGGCGCAGGTATCACTATAACTAATATTGGATACAGGCGCAGGTATCACTATAACTAATATTGGATACAGGCGCAGGTATCACTATAACTAAGATTGGATACAGGCGCAGGTATCACTATAACTAAGATTGGATACAGGCGCAGGTATCACTATAACTAATATTGGATACAGGCGCAGGTATCACTATAACTAATATTGGATACAGGCGCAGGTATCACTATAACTAATATTGGATACAGGCGCAGGTATCACTATAACTAATATTGGATACAGGCGCAGGTATCACTATAACTAATATTGGATACAGGCGCAGGTATCACTATAACTAATATTGGATACAGGCGAAGGTATCACTATAACTAATATTGGATACAGGCGAAGGTATCACTATAACTAAGATTGGATACAGGCGCAGGTATCACTATAACTAATATTGGATACAGGCGAAGGTAGCACTATAACTAATATTGGATACAGGCGCAGGTATCACTATAACTAATATTGGATACAGGCGCAGGTATCACTATAACTAATATTGGATACAGGCGCAGGTATCACTATAACTAATATTGGATACAGGCGCAGGTATCACTATAACTAATATTGGATACAGGCGCAGGTATCACTATAACTAATATTGGATACAGGCGAAGGTAGCACTATAACTAATATTGGATACAGGCACAGGTATCACTATAACTAAGATTGGATACAGGCGCAGGTATCACTATAACTAATATTGGATACAGGCGAAGGTAGCACTATAACTAATATTGGATACAGGCGCAGGTATCACTATAACTAATATTGGATACAGGCGCAGGTATCACTATAACTAATATTGGATACAGGCGCAGGTATCACTATAACTAATATTGGATACAGGCGCAGGTATCACTATAACTAATATTGGATACAGGCGCAGGTATCACTATAACTAATATTGGATACAGGCGCAGGTATCACTATAACTAATATTGGATACAGGCGCAGGTATCACTATAACTAATATTGGATACAGGCGAAGGTAGCACTATAACTAATATTGGATACAGGCGCAGGTATCACTATAACTAATATTGGATACAGGTGCAGGTATCACTATAACTAATACTGGATACAGGCGCAGGTATCACTATAACTAATATTGGATACAGGCACAGGTATCACTATAACTAATATTGGATACAGGCACAGGTAGCACTATAACTAATATTGGATACAGGCGCAGGTATCACTATAACTAATATTGGATACAGGCGCAGGTATCACTATAACTAATATTGGATACAGGTGCAGGTATAACTATAACTAATATTGGATACTGGAGCAGGTATCACTATAACTAATATTGGATACAGGTGCAGGTATAACTATAACTAATATTGGATACTGGTGCAGGTATCACTATAACTAATATTGGATACAGGCGCAGGTATAACTATAACTAATATTGGATACAGGCGCAGGTATCACTATAACTAATACTGGATACAGGCGCAGGTATCACTATAACTAATATTGGATACAGGTGCAGGTATCACTATAACTAATATTGGATACAGGTGCAGGTATCACTATAACTAATATTGGATACAGGCGCAGGTATCACTATAACTAATATTGGATACAGGTGCAGGTATCACTATAACTAATATTGGATACAGGCGGAGGTATCAGTATAACTAATATTGGATACAGGTGCAGGTATCACTATAACTAATATTGGATACAGGCGCAGGTATCACTATAACTAATATTGGATACAGGCACAGGTATCACTATAACTAATATTGGATACAGGTGCAGGTATCACTATAACTAATAATGGATACAGACGCAGGTATCACTATAACTAGTATTGGATACAGGCGCAGGTATCACTATAACTAATATTGGATACAGGTGCAGGTATCACTATAACTAATATTGGATACAGGCGGAGGTATCAGTATAACTAATATTGGATACAGGTGCAGGTATCACTATAACTAATATTGGATACAGGCGCAGGTATCACTATAACTAATATTGGATACAGGTGCAGGTATCACTATAACTAATATTGGATACAGGCACAGGTATCACTATAACTAATATTGGATACAGGTGCAGGTATCACTATAACTAATAATGGATACAGACGCAGGTATCACTATAACTAGTATTGGATACAGGCGCAGGTATCACTATAACTAATATTGGATACAGGCGCAGGTATCACTATAACTAATATTGGATACAGGCGCAGGTATCACTATAACTAATATTGGATACAGGCGCAGGTATCACTATAACTAATATTGGATACAGGCGCAGGTATCACTATAACTAATATTGGATACAGGCGCAGGTATCACTATAACTAATATTGGATACAGGCGCAGGTATCACTATAACTAATATTGGATACAGGCGCAGGTATCACTATAACTAATATTGGATACAGGCGCAGGTATCACTATAACTAATATTGGATACAGGCGCAGGTATCACTATAACTAATATTGGATACAGGTGCAGGTATCACTATAACTAATATTGGATACAGGCGGAGGTATCAGTATAACTAATATTGGATACAGGTGCAGGTATCACTATAACTAATATTGGATACAGGCGCAGGTATCACTATAACTTATATTGGATACAGGCGCAGGTATCACTATAACTAATATTGGATACAGGCGCAGGTATTACTATAACTAATATTGGATACAGGCGCAGGTATCACTATAACTAATATTGGATACAGGCGCAGGTATCACTATAACTAATATTGGATACAGGTGCAGGTATCACTATAACTAATACTGGATATAGGCGGAGGTATCAGTATAACTAATATTGGATACAGGCGCAGGTATCACTATAACTAATACTGGATACAGGCACAGGTATCACTATAACTAATATTGGATACAGGCGCAGGTATCACTATAACTAATATTGGATACAGGCACAGGTATCACTATAACTAATATTGGATACAGGTGCAGGTATCACTATAACTAATAATGGATACAGACGCAGGTATCACTATAACTAGTATTGGATACAGGCGCAGGTATCACTATAACTAATATTGGATACAGGCACAGGTATCACTATAACTAATATTGGATACAGGCGCAGGTATCACTATAACTAATATTGGATACAGGCGCAGGTATCACTATAACTAATATTGGATACAGGCGCAGGTATCACGATGACTAATATTGGATACAGGCACAGTTATCACTATAACTAATATTGGATACAGGTGCAGGTATCACTATAACTAATATTGGATACAGGCGCAGGTATCACTATAACTAATATTGGTAATAGGCTACTTTGGTGACAAGTTTGTGCTCCAGTTCCAATTTGTGTTTTATTTTCCACTTGGTATTAAAAGGGTTAAACGATTGGGTCTGAGCTCCTCTGCATTTATGATCAGTTCTCTAGCTGAATATGAGAAATCTGAACTAAATTAAATCTGCGTTAGGGTTTAACACTTTGAGTGCCAGCAGGATATTCTCTAATGCACAGCGCTTTTCAAAGAGTTCATTCAAGTTGTTTTATTGAAAACATACAATAAACATTCCCGTTTATTCAGATGGGTTTTTTATCCCACAGGATGATAGCGAGGTCTTTGTTGCATTACAACGGAGGCCTCTCTGGTATTCAAAGGGATAAAAATCCCTTTTAAAAGAATGGCAATTTGGGGATTGCATATTTGTTCCTTATGAAAAGGTTAATTTGCTTCCAAATTTATCCAGTTCTACTTAATACATTATGTGTGTCCCCCTTCCTCTATATCATAGATGTGACACTCCAGCCTCAGCACCTTCTTGCCTGTCTGACTGCAGAAACATCACCTCTGGTTTATCTGATGAAGAAGAATGGTACAATGTATGACATAGCACAGCAACACTGATACAATGTGTGGTACATTGAACGGTGCTATGCTGTGTATTGTATCTGATTCAGTACACAGCATAGCACCATTCAATGTACCACACAGCACAAATCAAAGAGAAAAAATTATAGATACTTATTAGCGCACTTATAGTGATAGTGTTAAAAAATTATTCGTAAAACAATGCTTGTGGTGAAAGTACTTAAAATATAACTTTTATTGAAATCAAAATAAATTAAAATTAATAATAAATATTATATATAGAAAGTCAACAGCTCATTGGGAACGTGAAATATACTCCTGTCTCCTCATCAGTCTCAAAGAAGAGAGGAATACATAGAATGATATGTTTGTCACTACAAGTTGTGTATATTTTAACTTTCAGTCTAATAGGCAACGTTCCTCAATCAACACAGCACAACCCTGATACAATGAAACACTCTGCACAGCAATGATACAATGCATCACACCACACTGCAGTGATACAATGTATTACACAGCACAATACTGATACAATGCATCACACCACACTGCACTGATACAATGTATTACACAACACATTACTGATACAATGCATTGTGAATGCATCATACCACACTGCACTGATACAATGTATTACACAGCACCATACTGATACAATGCATTGTGAATGCATCATACCACACTACACTGATATAATGTATTACACAGCACAATACTGATACAATGCATCATACCACACTGCACTGATACAATGCATTACACAGCACAACAATTTAAAATGTATCATTTTTCAAGTGCAGAGACAGATGTACAGTCACTGTAGTGGCAGACCATGCACACACATACACACATATACATATATAAATATATACATATATATCCAAAATTATTTTCACTGAGATTTTGCTTTCTTGCAGAAATAATTGCCTGTGTCTGCTCTGGAATCAGGATCCTTTCCGTCATTTATACCTGTGTGTATAGGAATATATATCAGTAATAAGGCACCATGGAACAGGCTGGACCTGTTTACATGAATATGAATACTACTACTAATAATAATACTAATAATGATAATAATAATAATAATAATAATAATAATAATAATAATAGAGAAGTTGACAGATGTCAAGAAACCCCTAAAATTAAATGTTTATAGAATACCAACTAATATATCCCTCTCCTTACTTTAATCTGAACATAAAATCCTATTTGCCAGTATGAATCAATTCTGTGTGGATTATTTCTGCGAATGTAATCTTTAATTAGTAGCGGACACCACACCCATGTAGGTGGCCATGATTCTTTGTTGTAAAAATACAGGACTCCAGACTCCTCCCACTGGAAGTGTCCTGAGAAGGTTTCAGTGGGTGGAGATTGAGGTCTGTGTAATAAAATCGTGCTTTAAAAACAAAATGCAGAACAAATAAGAACCATGATTATGCTGGTCATTTTTAATAATAATTAAAACATTTTTAAAAAATTGCATTTCTTGTAAAAAAAAAAATTGCATTGCTTTTAGATAAAAATCCCATTGCTAATAAATAACTGTCAAAAAAATTAGCAATCCTAATAAAAAATTACGTTGTTTCTAAGAAAATGTAGCTAATAACATGTGTCAGTCATTTCTGTGGGACTGTGTCAGACTCAGTGTGAATTATTTTATCTCATCAACAGAAATGCGGCTGGAGATAAGTTCATTACTAAATTAACCATTTGAATACCAGAACGGTATGCAATGCATTGTGAACCAACACATAACCCTCGGGCACTCATTTGTCCTATGATTTTCAGACAGATTTTTAACAAAGAGACCCCTATGATTGAATCATATCTGCATCTGTGTATGTGATATTCAGTATTAATTACAGGTTCATTTCAGGGGAACTAATCAAAACAGAATTAATCTATAGGGGCCATTGAGCTTTTATGTCCAGATGTAAAAAATATATGTTGTATGGTTTCTCCTCCTGAGTAAAACAAGGTACTCTCACTGCTGAGACGTGTTTTATTAAAAAATTATAACAGCTCAAACTTGAATTTTTTAGGTGCAATATCACAGTGGGCTGAAAATTTACAGTGGCGCTGTTGCTACACCATCCTATGGAGATTTATGGTCTGTGGACCAGAGGGGTCTATAGGATGGTGTAACAACAGCGCCACTGTATATTTTCAGGCTACTGTGATGTTGCAGCTAAAAAATTCAAGTTTGAGCTGTTATATTTTTTTAATAAAATATCTCTCAGCAGTGGGAGTACCTTGTTTTAGTCAGGGACATAAACCTTACAACATATATATTTTTTTACACTTTAAGTATTACTATCCCTTTAATGTTCCTTTAACCCACTGAGTGCCAGAGGAGTACGTGTTGGGCACCCCTTTGGCACTCAAAGGGTTAATTTTCACAGAGAAACATTAAACATATATGTTCCCACAGATGTCTTCTAGTCATATAGAAGGGCTGCAGGCATCACCGGGGGAAATCTGGGCCCATATTTGTGAATATCCATTTAATTATAAAAGGATTAGGAGAGATTTATGGCTGTGTTCTGTAAATGATGAAACCGTGAACTAAAATCCCCTCTGCTTCTATTCCTAAACATATAGACGCGGGCTAGTAAATTGTCTGATCTCGAGCTCTCGAGGCCTACAACTCCCATCATTCTTAGCCAGACAATGGAGGAGATTCACTAAATCCGTGGTTCTCAACTCCTGTCCTTAGGACCCACTAACAGGCCAGGACTTAGGGATTTCTCTACTAGAACACAGGTGTGGTGATCAGAGGCTCATTCACATTGATTAACTCACCTGCGCTCTAACAAGGAAATCATCAAATCCTGGCCTGTTAGTGGGTCCTGAGGACAGGAGTTGAGAACCACTGTACTAAGTGGTGATAAAGTGGTGATAAAGAGGTGATAAAGTGGAGATGACTTCTCCAGTGATATTACTTGTCCAGTTCCTGTGTTATTCTATGGAGCCTATTCACTTAGATCAGTGGTTCTCAACTCCAGTCCTCAGGATCCACTAACAGGCCAGGATTTGATGATTTCCTTGTTAGTGCACAGGTGAGTTAATCAATGTGAATGAGCCTCTGATCACATGATTCCCTTGTTAGAGCACAGGTGAGTTAATCAGTGTGAATGAGCCTCTGATCACATGATTTCCTTGTTAGAACACAGGTGAGTTAATCAGTGTGAATGAGCCTCTGATCACATGATTCCCTTGTTAGAGCACAGGTGAGTTAATCAATGTGAATGAGCCTCTGATCACATGATTCCCTTGTTAGAGCACAGGTGAGTTAATCAGTGTGAATGAGCCTCTGATCACATGATTTCCTTGTTAGAACACAGGTGAGTTAATCAGTGTGAATGAGCCTCTGATCACATGATTCCCTTGTTAGAGCACAGGTGAGTTAATCAATGTGAATGAGCCTCTGATCACATGATTTCCTTGTTAGAGCACAGGTGAGTTAATCAATGTGAATGAGCCTCTGATCACATGATTCCCTTGTTAGAGCACAGGTGAGTTAATCAATGTGAATGAGCCTCTGATCACATGATTTCCTTGTTAGAACACAGGTGAGTTAATCAATGTGAATGAGCCTCTGATCACATGATTCCCTTGTTAGAGCACAGGTGAGTTAATCAATGTGAATGAGCCTCTGATCACATGATTTCCTTGTTAGAGCACAGGTGAGTTAATCAATGTGAATGAGCCTCTGATCACATGATTCCCTTGTTAGAGCACAGGTGAGTTAATCAATGTGAATGAGCCTCTGATCACATGATTCCCTTGTTAGAACACAGGTGAGTTAATCAATGTGAATGAGCCTCTGATCACATGATTTCCTTGTTAGAGCACAGGTGAGTTAATCAATGTGAATGAGCCTCTGATCACATGATTTCCTTGTTAGAACACAGGTGAGTTAATCAGTGTGAGTGAGCCTCTGATCACATGATTTCCTTGTTAGAACACAGGTGATTTAGTCAATGTGAATGAGCCTCTGATCACCACACCTGTGCTCTAGCAGGGAAATCCCTAAGTCCTGGCCGGTTAGTGGGTCCTGAGGGTATGGTCTGAAAACCACTGATCTAAGTGCATAGGCTCCATAGAATAACACAGCAACTGGACAAGTGATTAACTGGAGAAGTTATCGCTGCTGTATTACCGCTTAGTGAACCTTTCCCCCCCAGCGTCCTACAGCTTGAGGTCCAACAAATGACTCTCCCAGTACAGACTGTGCCCCTGACACAGTTTTGTTATTTCTAGATATTGTTATTATAAAGCATTTTTTAAGAATAAGGGGGGAGTCTGTACATCAATGCATTGCACACATCTCTGGTCCTTACAGGGTTAATGCACCACAGATGCCAAGATAATTGTTTCAAGTCAATAAGTAAACAATTGTTAGCGAGGACTTATCACCTAGATCCTCACCTCAATGGGACCTTCCACCTTGTAAGGATTTGTTTGATTCTTACTTACCAGTTCAGACCATCCCTTTTGTAGGTTTCAGCAGACGAGAAGAGAGACAGGTGAGTTAATGGACATGTCAGTAATTATGCAGATTTATCTGTCCACATTAGAGAACAAAGCTTTGCTGAGATTAGCTTCCCCAACTACTAAACCAATAATCTCTAAAACCATTAACTTGTTTGGAAAAAAAGCACAAGTTATAGGCAGCTCAAATAGATACAGTTCAGTCGGGCTGGAAGAGGAGTAAATGGTGGGGCCCCTTTAATAGACAATTCGTCTGTTTCTGTGGCCCGTATACAGAAAGAAAAGGGGCGCAGTTCTGGAGGATGCCAACTGCTCTCTCTCTCATTTATTTGAATGGGATTTTTTGACCCCTTTAATACAAGAGAGGTCTCCTCTGCATTGTTTGGAATAAACATGGAGATCAGAGGGGATCTGCAACACACTGATCCTGAAAGGGTTAAAGGGATAGTAATACTTCATTTTAACTTTATTTTATTTTGTAGGCATTAAAAAAACATGAAGAATGATACAAGTCTTATCTCTGAAACCTTTATGGTTTAAGAGATATTCACAAACAAAGTATCCCCCCCCCTGTTCAACCAGATCAGAAGGGAGATGCCCAGGTAGACTGCAGAGAGGGACAATCTTCAATTAAGATAATGGAAAAAGCTGAAAAACTTGTCAAGGGGGGAAGGGCTTTCATTGTTTTCATACAAAGAAAATTGTCCCCTTCTGTTATCTGTCTGGTCTATGGACTGGATTCCACATCTGAGAAGAGATGGCTTACACTAGGTAAAAGGGGCGGGGAGGGGAACTTTGCTTGTGAATATCTCATAAACCATAAAGGTTTGAGAGATAAGACTTATATCATTCTTCATGTTTTTTTAATGCCTACAAAATAAAATAAAGTTAAAACGAAGTGTTACTATCCCTTTAATATGTAATTTTATACATTTCCACGAGGATTAGTGGTCTATCATGTGGTGATAACACTGATACTTATAGCTGCCAGGAAGGGGCAGACACAGGACTTTAGGAGGAGCACGAGACGCACTGTACGGTGCATGTTATTTGGTTTCTCCTACCAAGAAAAACAAGGGTAAATGCACTGTAGGGAGATTCTTCGTTCCAATGTTATTACAATTCAAAGGTATTTTATTAATCTGTTAGCAAGACACGAACTGGTGTACAAAAGTCTTTTTTTATATAATGCAACAGAGCTGAAGTCATAGACTGCATCTCTCTATATCAAGCAAGGAACAGTGACACTGGTGTCCCGTATAGAAAATGACACTAATTTGTAAAAAATGAATATGAGCTGTAATATCTTTTAAAAGACAAATCATGTAGCTGCTGGGATACCCTTGTTGTACTCTACAGTGAAAGCCCTGTAACACAGCACGCACACACACACATATCCTATATTATAATTCACTAAGGATGTTTGTCAGAAATCGTCATGCGCAGTAGAGACTGCCCGCGCTACGGCCAATATGGAGCGGGGAGCTCCCAATTCAGACTGGAGTCCTCTCTGCGCAACTTCCTGGGACCTCTTGGTCTGGATTCGGAGATCCCCATTCTGTATCAGCCATGGCGCGTTCAGCCAGTTAGTACTGCGCATGACTGCAGCGCGAGCAGTGATAAGACAGGATCCGGCTGGTTGCTGGGTGGCACTTGTCCCGTGTAAACTGGCTTTTCAATTTGTATATATATATATATATATATATATATATATATATATATATATGTATGTATAAAAGTATATAAAGAAATTTTCATAAAGTTTACTTCTGCTTTTAAAGAATAGTATCACGTAACATGGATAAAAAATATATTTATTTCTGGGGTTATCCTGCTGATAAAACAAGGATACTTGCTCTGCTGAAAGATGTTTTATTCAAAACTCATGCACTTTTATTTATTTTTTAATATTGCATGATACTGTTCCTTTAACACTGAGCGCCAGAGACTTATCCAACTTATTGCACCGCAATGCAATCCATGCCTCTCTGGTACTCAAAGGGTTAAAGATTTGGGTGGAAGAGACGTCCCCAACCCACTGGGCAGCAATGGTGACCTGTGTAGCATCCGAGGCGCTGAGGAACCATCTTTATTTTGTGGTTACGTATTCTATTTCTGAAATAAGTTACAGTAGAACTTTTGAGTGTAAAGTGGTAGATGTCATTAATTAATGATTTCAGCCTTAGAAGACGTTTCAGGAGGAAAGCAGCTGGAGACGCGGTGAGAACAGCGCGGGGAGAAGCTGATCTGATTATAAATCATTCATGTCTGACAGTTGTGAGTATCACTTTGGATTTTGCAGTTGCGTCTCAGGAGAGATGGAAGGATTCGTTTCACTTGTGGTTGGCTCAGCGGCCTCTTCTTGTTCCTTGTCACATAGCGAAGAAAATACAGGGGACGGGAATGTGATTTGTGAAATAATCCAAACCCTCACGGACCAGAAGAACACAAAATGAGACATAATAGGGATATTTTCTATAAGAGGGGCAGTAATTAATTGGTCAGCACATCAAACAGTAGACGTGTCTCCATTAACCCTTTGGGTGCCAGACAGGTGTCCAACGCATTGCAATGCAATGAGAGGGTTAAAGGAGAATAACCCCTCCTAATAATAACCCCCATCTTACCCTACTATGGACAGAAAATCCTAATGGCCCCTATGAAATTTCCCTGTTGCCTTGGTTAGGAGAAAACATTGGTCCTGGGGGCGGACATGACAGTTGCTATCCTGACATCCACCACTGATTGTACAAGTTATCTCTAATACCTGCGCCTGCCACTTCTCCATATATCTGCCCCTTCTCTATATAAATGCCCCTGCTACTTCTATACACACCTGCCCCTGCCTCTTCTCCATATATCTGCCCCTTCTCTATGTAAATGCCCCTGCCACTTCTCCATATATCTGCCCCTTCTCTATATAAATGCCCCTGCCACTTCTATACACACCTGCCCCTGCCTCTTCTCCATATATCTGCCCCTGCCTCTTCTCCATATACCTGCCCCTTCTCTATATATACCTGCCTCTTCTATATATACCTACCCCTTCTCTATATAAATGCCCCTGCCTCTTCTCCATATACCTGGCTCTTCTCTATATATACCTGCCCCTGCCACTTCTATATATACCTGCCCCTGCCACTTCTATAGATACCTGTCCTGCCTCTTCTATATATACCTGCCCCTTCTCTATATATACCTGCCCCTTCTCTATATATACCTGCCCCTGCCTCTTCTATAGATACCTACCCCTTCTCTATATAAATGCCACTGCCACTTCTATACATACCTGCCCCTGCCTCTTCTCCATATACCTGCCCCTTCTCTATGTAAATGCCCCTGCCTCTTATCCATATACCTGCCCCTGCCACCTCTCTAAATAACTGCCCCTTCTCTATATTCCTGCCCTCTTCTCTATATACCTGTCCCTGCCCCCTCTCTATATACCTGCCCCCTCTCTATATACCTGTCCCTGCCCCCTTTCTATATACCTGCCCCCTCTCTATATACCTGCCCCCTCTCTATATACCTGTCCCTGCCCCCTTTCTATATACCCTGCCCCCTCTCTATATACCTGTCCCTGCCTCCTCTCTATATACCTGTCCCTGCCCCCTCTCTATATACCTGCCCCCTCTCTATATACCTGTCCCTGCCCCCTTTCTATATACCTGCCCCTGCCCCCTCTCTATATACCTGCCCCCTCTCTATATACCTGCCCCCTCTCTATATACCTGTCCCTGCCCCCTTTCTATATACCCTGCCCCCTCTCTATATACCTGTCCCTGCCTCCTCTCTATATACCTGCCCCTGCCCCCTCTCTATATACCTGCCCCCTCTCTATATACCCTGCCCCCTCTCTATATACCTGCCCCTGCCCCCTCTCTATATACCTGCCCTTGCCACTCCACAAGGCTACAAAAACATTTTTGGTACATAAACTAATAATTGTGTCCATTGTCCATAGACGTACAGACAGAGAGGTAAAGACGATAATGTGACATCCGCATCCAGTGCCCAATAACAACCTACAGAGCAAGGTGAGTTACAGGGTAGAATCCAGGGCCCATAATGCATTGCACCTGTGAGATAGTGTCAGTCTCTCACCCCCACCCTTCTGATTACATCAGAGCAGGGAGGCACAAAGGGGCTTTTCTATGTAGGTGAAGCGAGGGTAGTGTGTTCATTTTCTTTCCCTGCACTACTGTGAGCCAGCAGAGGGCTCTGTCTAAGCTCTGGCTCAAACTGGGACTAAGGCTTAGGCCTGGGCCTCTCTGAGCCTATTATATCACTGGTAACAGGGTTAGGCAATCTCACTGTTGAGGACTACAACTCCCATGATTCTCAACCAGCCAATTGTCCCAAATGCTAGCATAACGTATAAGTAATTTAATGTATGTAACCTCAGATTATGTTTAAATGTTATTATTTTTTTAACAACCACTTATTTCTAAGATATGTTTCCTCTTGAAGGAGATATAAAGGACAGACGGACAGATTCTGCTTGTATCTAACAGACCCGGTAAACAAATCCACACTGGCAGTAAGCACCGAGAGCCTTCACCAGCAGAGCGGGAGCGAGGGATGATTGGCAGCTGACAGCAGTGGTGGCAGCAGTAGAATTTACTAACTAGAGGCTATAGACAAGCTCAGCAGATACTCTCGTGGATTCACGTTTCTTCTCCGCTGGGGGTAGAGAGAGAAGGAAAAATTTTTTGGCTGAATGTTTGGTCCATGAGTGCCTGCTGATTACAGCCTGGGGATACCTTCTCCTATAGCAAAAAACAAATATACAAACACTTCTCATCCCTCTAGATAGTCAACTTTCTCTGAGCAAATCTTCCACTATAATGTTTCCTTACAATTCTGTTCTTCCTTCAACAACGGTTTAACCATAACTGCACCAGTTTGTATAAAATCGTGTGATCTGGACTCCTGAATGATTTTACTGTTTTTATTTACTTTTTCTTCACTCTCTGCTAAACGCACCTCTAATGACTTTATCTCACAACATTGATGTAAATCAGGTCTAGACAGCTAAGATCCTCAGGAGCTACCAACAGCGCATGTTTTCAGGATCTCAATGCTTGCGCACAAGATGATTAGTTAGTGGCACCATCACTGAAGTATGGATCTCCTGGACAGCTGGGCAAGACGACTGGCTTCTCCTGATGTAAACAGAATGGCTGCGTCTACTCCCACAGATGGAAAATGGGGCTCCAGGGGTAAAGTTCTGCTCTTTTCATATTGTTCATAATAAATAAGCAATTATAAGTCAGATTATTATGCAAATAAGGTTTTCCAAGTACATTTTCATAAGAAAACTCCTATATACTCTATTGTAGGTATTTTACTTATGAGTACAGCTACAGTGTTCCCAATGACTAGAGACAATTCATTCAAAACTTCTCAACCTTTGTTTGAATGTAACAGATTTTTCATATTGTTGTCACCAGGGGACTCCTCCTGTAACGTACTATGGAGAGATGTAGTCAACTTCTCCCACAGAATTATATATAACAACATTGCCTTCTGGACACCAGCTGGTGATGATGTGAACAGTTTGATAAAGAAAACATGTTTCAGCTGTTGTGACTTTTAAATGAAGCATAAATAGGAGCCCCCTTCTAGGCAGGAAAAGAATTAAACATATTTTTATTTTAAAAAGTTACTGTTTCTGTAATGTTGTTCAGTACCTACAGGGGTGTCAGCTGGTGGCTCTCCAGTTGTTAGTCTCCCCAATAATAGTTAGGTCTGTCCACTGTGATCGATTGGTTATATAATAGGAAGTAGATCCAGTGTTGGTAATTGAAGAATTAAGATCTTATACATAGCGTAAAAGATATTTTATATATTGTGTACTACCGGACAAACGGTAAAAAATTACCCACAATTACCAGCTCCTAAAAAGACTATTGGTTACCAGCACTAACAAGGGCTTTTGTGACCTTAATTATCTGGAAATTAAAAAAGAAAAAAGTGAAGCAATATAAGGAAAGGGATAAAAAAAATCAGAGTTTTATAAAGCTTTCTATGAATTCCCTTGTTTATTTCATTATTACAAGTACAAGCCGCTACTGAGTTCACCTTATCAATGTCTCTTCTGTGTCTTACGATGCGCGTTTCGCAGTCTGAATAAAGTCGGCTCTACTACGTCTATTTATAGAATAGAAATAGGTCAAACATAGGGTCACCCTCAATTTGTAATGTACTAATAGTAGCCCGATATAATTATTAATAGGAGAATAAATAAATAAAAGAAATTATGTGTTATAGACAATCAATTTTCATTCCATAATACTACTAGTGCATATGTTATGAGATCATGGGTCAACTTCATAAAAATACAAAAGCAATTGCATAATGAGATTTAAAACACAATTATAAGATAAATATTTAGTTTTGCCTCATTAGTTATTTGTCACAGTAGGTTTCCAGAATATCTATTAATATGTTGAATGGATACATCCAGAACATTCACTGGTTCTTTACTGTCTTCAAAGGTAAGTTTTAAATTCAACACATTGTTCAAAATGTCCATGATCTGACGTAGGTCACCAGGATGTCCTGCTATAAACAGGTCCTCTATGCAGCACTGCCGCAATAATATATGGTTAGTATGACTGGTCACGTTGTGTAAAATACCACTGGGTTCTCCCACCACCTGGGGTATAGATGTGTATAGGCAGAGGGACTTCCCATAACTGTACCTAGGTGTGGAAGTAAAATGTATCGCCAAAGTCTAAATAATTTCTTTTCAACACAAATGGCCAAAGATCCAGAATAAATTCCTTCATGGTTTCGCTAAATTGATTGTCTTGATTAAGACACTATGACATAGATGCAACACCAGAGGTATGTCGTAGAGGTATATAGTGATTCTACATCGCATGTCTCCAAAAACCGCACCTTCCTCTGTAGGCAAGGCATTAGTTCTGGATATGTAGAAGAACAGTACATGGGTACTACACGCTCCATTACATTTCCATCCAAACTTGTGAATATGCAACTTCACTGAAATAAATGAAACTCACCGATTCCCGGACGTCTTCAGGGTGCTCAATCCCCAATCGGGTACTCCAAGCCCGCATTCATAAACCAACAAAGAAGAGTCGGGTGGCACTTCACTGTCTCGTCCTCCAAACAATCAGGCAACTTCATATAAAATTTCAATAAACTTTATTATCACGAAAACAAAAATTAACAAGGGAGGCATCAATGACCAGGGAGAGGAAAGGTGTATCAGCTCTCTTAGGTGACCCCTAATAACCATCTAACGAGTTTCACGCCATCACTGCGCTTATTCATAGATCCAAAGATCCAGAATAAATTCCTTCATGGTTTCACTAAATTGATTGTCTTGATTAAGAAACTATGACATAGATGCAACACCAGAGGTATGTCGTAGAGGTATATAGTGATACTACATCGCATGTCTCCAAATACCGCACCTTCCTCTGTAGGCAAGGCATTAGTTCTGGATATAATATCCATGGTATGTTTTGTGTTTCAGTTTATATACATGAGATCTTAACATGTAGTCCACATACTCACCAAGACTGCCATTATATGAAATAATGGGTCTGCCTGACAGGCCTGTACTGTTTTTTGTAAGCGTGGTAATAAATATAGATGTGCAGTTTGTGGGTTGTTCATTGTGAGGTTGTCTACATCCAGTGTCTCCAAATACCGCAACTTCCTCTGTAGGCAAGGCATTAGTTCTGGATATGTAGAAGAACAGTACATGGGTACTACACGCTCCATTACATTTCCATCCAAACTTGTGAATATGCAACTTCACTGAAATAAATGAAACTCACCGATTCCTGGAAGTCTTCAGGGTGCTCAATCCCCAATCGGGTACTCCAAGCCCGCATTCATAAACCAACAAAGAAGAGTAGGGTGGCACTCTACTGTCTCGTCCTCCAAAGAATCAGGCAACTTCATATAAAATTTCAATAAACTTTATTATCACGAATAAAAAATGAACAAGGGAGGCATCAATGACCAGGGAGAGGAAAGGTGTATCAGCTCTCTTAGGTGACCCCCTAATAACCATCTAACGAGTTTCGCGCCATCACTGCGCTTATTCATAGATCCAAAGATCCAGAATAAATTCCTTCATGGTTTCACTAAATTGATTGTCTTGATTAAGAAACTATGACATAGATGCAACACCAGAGGTATGTCGTAGAGGTATATAGTGATACTACATCGCATGTCTCCAAATACCGCACCTTCCTCTGTAGGCAAGGCATTAGTTCTGGATATAATATCCATGGTATGTCTTGTGTGTCAGTTTATATACATGAGATCTTAACATGTAGTCCACATACTCACCAAGACTGCCATTATATGAAATAATGGGTCTGCCTGGCAGGCCTGTACAGTTTTTTGTAAGCGTGGTAATAAATATAGATGTGCAGTTTGTGGCTTGTTCATTGTGAGGTTGTCTACATCCAGTGTTTTAGTAAAACTCATCAAAGGCACCCTGAATGATTTTGTTACTCCTTTTGAAATCTTTACATAGCGTTACACACGTACACACATACATACAAAAGCACAACATACATGTTCACATACAAATACACTGATGCACACATACACAAACACACATGAACATACACATAGACACACACACATGAAGACAAAACAAACTGCACAAATACTATATATAAACATGAACTACAAAGAGACAGATGCAAACACACATTCCCCTAAATATACTACATACACACATAAACACACCTACAAACACACTACAGACCCACACACGCACATTTACATATATATTTGGGGCTAATTTAATGAGCAAAGGGCAGAGATACACTAAAGGTCTAAGAGGTCTCATCATGTAGATGTCCTGTGGGAGCAATGTGGAAGGAACATGGACAGTCAGAGAAGTGTGGAAAGAACATGTCCTTATATCAAATTTATACACCGTGTCCTTATATCAGTCTAATACAATGTGTCCTTATATCAGACTTATACACTGTGTCCTTATATCAGACTTATACACTGTGTCCTTATATCAAATTTATACACCGTGTCCTTATATCAGACTTATACACCGTGTCCTTATATCAGACTTATACACCGTGTCCTTATATCAGTCTTATACACCGTGTCCTTATATCAGACTTATACACCGTGTCCTTATATCAGTCTTATACACTGTGTCCTTATATCAGTCTTATACACTGTGTCCTTATATTAGTCTTATACACCGTGTCCTTATATCAGTCTTATACACCGTGTCCTTATATCAGTCTTATACACCGTGTCCTTATATCAGTCTTATACATCGTGTCCTTATATCTGTCTTATACACTGTGTCCTTATATCAGTCTTATACACCGTGTCCTTATATCAGTCTTATACACCGTGTCCTTATATCAGTCTTATACACCGTGTCCTTATATCAGACTTATACACCGTGTCCTTATATCAGTCTTATACACCGTGTCCTTATATCAGACTTATACACCGTGTCCTTATATCAGACTTATACACCGTGTCCTTATATCAGTCTTATACACTGTGTCCTTATATCAGTCTTATACACTGTGTCCTTATATTAGTCTTATACACCGTGTCCTTATATCAGTCTTATACACTGTGTCCTTATATCAGTCTTATACACCGTGTCCTTATATCAGTCTTATACATCGTGTCCTTATATCTGTCTTATACACTGTGTCCTTATATCAGTCTTATACACCGTGTCCTTATATCAGTCTTATACACCGTGTCCTTATATCAGACTTATACACCGTGTCCTTATATCAGTCTTATACACCGTGTCCTTATATCAGTCTTATACACCGTGTCCTTATATCAGTCTTATACACCGTGTCCTTATATCAGATTTATACACCGTGTCCTTATATCAGTCTTATACACGTGTCCTTATATCAGTCTTATACACCGTGTCCTTATATCAGATTTATACACCGTGTCCTTATATCAGTCTTATACACTGTGTCCTTATATCAGACTTATACACCGTGTCCTTATATCAGTCTTATACACCGTGTCCTTATATCAGTCTTATACACTGTGTCCTTATATCTGTCTTATACACCGTGTCCTTATATCAGTCTTATACACCGTGTCCTTATATCAGACTTATACACCGTGTCCTTATATCAATCTTATACACCGTGTCCTTATATCAGTCTTATACACCGTGTCCTTATATCAGTCTAATACACCGTGTCCTTATATCAGTCTTATACACGTGTCCTTATATCTGTCTTATACACCGTGTCCTTATATCAGTCTTATACACGTGTCCTTATATCAGTCTAATACACCGTGTCCTTATATCAGTCTTATACACTGTGTCCTTATATCGGTCTTATACACTGTGTCCTTATATCAGACTTATACACCGTGTCCTTATATCAGTCTTATACACATGTGTCCTTATATCAGTCTAATACACCGTGTCCTTATATCAGTCTTATACACCGTGTCCTTATATCAGTCTTATACACCGTGTCCTTATATCGGTCTTATACACCGTGTCCTTATATCAGTCTTATACACCGTGTCCTTATATCAGTCTTATACACCGTGTCCTTATATCAGTCTTATACACTGTGTCCTTATATCAGTCGTATACACAGTGTCCTTATATCAGTCTTATACACCGTGTCCTTATATCAGTCTTATACACCGTGTCCTTATATCAGTCTTATACACTGTGTCCTTATATCAGTCTTATACACTGTGTCCTTATATCAAATTTATACACCGTGTCCTTATATCAGTCTAATACACCGTGTCCTTATATCAGTCTTATACACTGTGTCCTTATATCAGTCTTATACACATGTGTCCTTATATTAGTCTAATACACCGTGTCCTTATATCAGTCTTATACACTGTGTCCTTATATCAGTCTTATACACATGTGTCCTTATATTAGTCTAATACACCGTGTCCTTATATCAATCTTATACACCGTGTCCTTATATCAGTCTTATACACTGTGTCCTTATATCAGTCTTATACACCGTGTCCTTATATCAATCTTATACACCGTGTCCTTATATCAGTCTAATACACTGTGTCCTTATATCAATCTTATACACTGTGTCCTTATATCAATCTTATACACCGTGTCCTTATATCAGTCTTATACACTGTGTCCTTATATCAGTCTTATACACCGTGTCCTTATATCAATCTTATACACAGTGTCCTTATATCAGTCTTATACACTGTGTCCTTATATCAATCTTATACACTGTGTCCTTATATCTGTCTTATACACCGTGTCCTTATATCAATCTTATACACTGTGTCCTTATATCAATCTTATACACAGTGTCCTTATATCAGTCTTATACACTGTGTCCTTATATCAATCTTATACACTGTGTCCTTATATCAATCTTATACACTGTGTCCTTATATCAATCTTATACACAGTGTCCTTATATCAGTCTTATACACCGTGTCCTTATATCAGACTTATACACCGTGTCCTTATATCAGTCTTATACACTGTGTCCTTATATCAGTCTTATACATCGTGTCCTTATATCAGTCTTATACACCGTGTCCTTATATCTGTCTTATACACCGTGTCCTTATATCAGTCTTATACACCGTGTCCTTATATCAGTCTTATACACCGTGTCCTTATATCTGTCTTATACACCGTGTCCTTATATCAGTCTTATACATCGTGTCCTTATATCAGACTTATACATCGTGTCCTTATATCAGTCTTATACACCGTGTCCTTATATCAGACTTATACACTGTGTCTTTATATCAGATTTATACACCGTGTCCTTATATCAGTCTTATACACCGTGTCCTTATATCAATCTTATACACCGTGTCCTTATATCAGTCTTATACACCGTGTCCTTATATCAATCTTATACACCGTGTCCTTATATCAGTCTTATACACCGTGTCCTTATATCAGTCTTATACACTGTGTCCTTATATCAATCTTATACACCGTGTTCTCATATCAGTCTTATACACCGTGTCCTTATATCAATCTTATACACTGTGTCCTTATATCAGTCTTATACACTGTGTCCTTATATCAATCTTATACACCGTGTCCTTATATCAGTCTTATACACCGTGTCCTTATATCAATCTTATACACCGTGTCCTTATATCAGTCTTATACACTGTGTCCTTATATCTGTCTTATACACAGTGTCCTTATATCAGTCTTATACACCGTGTCCTTATATCAGTCTAATACACCGTGTCCTTATATCAGTCTTATACACAGTGTCATTATATCAGTCTTATACACCGTGTCCTTATATCAGTCTTATACACTGTGTCCTTATATCAGTCTTATACACTGTGTCCTTATATCTGTCTTATACACCGTGTCCTTATATCAGTCTTATACACCGTGTCCTTATATCAGTCTTATACATCGTGTCCTTATATCAGTCTTATACACCGTGTCCTTATATCAGTCTTATACATCGTGTCCTTATATCAGTCTTATACACCGTGTCCTTATATCAGTCTTATACACAGTGTCCTTATATCAGACTTATACACCGTGTCCTTATATCAGTCTTATACACTGTGTCCTTATATCAATCTTATACACCGTGTCCTTATATCAGTCTTATACACCGTGTCCTTATATCAGACTTATACACCGTGTCCTTATATCAGATTTATACACCGTGTCCTTATATCAGTCTTATACACCGTGTCCTTATATCAGTCTTATACACCGTGTCCTTATATCAGATTTATACACCGTGTCCTTATATCTGTCTTATACACCGTGTCCTTATATCTGTCTTATACACCGTGTCCTTATATCAGTCTTATACACCGTGTCCTTATATCAGATTTATACACCGTGTCCTTATATCTGTCTTATACACCGTGTCCTTATATAAGTCTTATACACTGTGTCCTTATATCAGTCTTATACACCGTGTCCTTATATCAGATTTATACACTGTGTCCTTATATCAGACTTATACACTGTGTCCTTATATCAGTCTTATACACCGTGTCCTTATATCAGTCTTATACACCGTGTCCTTATATCAGATTTATACACCGTGTCCTTATATCAGACTTATACACCGTGTCCTTATATCAGTCTTATACACCGTGTCCTTATATCAGTCTTATACATCGTGTCCTTATATCAGTCTTATACACCGTGTCCTTATATCAGTCTTATACACCGTGTCCTTATATCAGATTTATACACCGTGTCCTTATATCAGTCTTATACACCGTGTCCTTATATCAGATTTATACACCGTGTCCTTATATCAGACTTATACACCGTGTCCTTATATCAGTCTTATACACCGTGTCCTTATATCAGTCTTATACATCGTGTCCTTATATCAGTCTTATACACCGTGTCCTTATATCAGACTTATACACCGTGTCCTTATATCAGTCTTATACACTGTGTCCTTATATCAATCTTATACACCGTGTCCTTATATCAGTCTTATACACCGTGTCCTTATATCAGACTTATACACCGTGTCCTTATATCAGATTTATACACCGTGTCCTTATATCAGTCTTATACACCGTGTCCTTATATCAGTCTTATACACCGTGTCCTTATATCAGATTTATACACCGTGTCCTTATATCTGTCTTATACACCGTGTCCTTATATCTGTCTTATACACCGTGTCCTTATATCAGTCTTATACACCGTGTCCTTATATCAGATTTATACACCGTGTCCTTATATCTGTCTTATACACCGTGTCCTTATATAAGTCTTATACACTGTGTCCTTATATCAGTCTTATACACCGTGTCCTTATATCAGATTTATACACTGTGTCCTTATATCAGACTTATACACTGTGTCCTTATATCAGTCTTATACACCGTGTCCTTATATCAGTCTTATACACCGTGTCCTTATATCAGATTTATACACCGTGTCCTTATATCAGACTTATACACCGTGTCCTTATATCAGTCTTATACACCGTGTCCTTATATCAGTCTTATACATCGTGTCCTTATATCAGTCTTATACACCGTGTCCTTATATCAGTCTTATACACCGTGTCCTTATATCAGATTTATACACCGTGTCCTTATATCAGTCTTATACACCGTGTCCTTATATCAGATTTATACACCGTGTCCTTATATCAGACTTATACACCGTGTCCTTATATCAGTCTTATACACCGTGTCCTTATATCAGTCTTATACATCGTGTCCTTATATCAGTCTTATACACCGTGTCCTTATATCAGACTTATACACCGTGTCCTTATATCAGTCTTATACACTGTGTCCTTATATCAGATTTATACACCGTGTCCTTATATCAGTCTTATACACCGTGTCCTTATATCAGTCTTATACACCGTGTCCTTATATCAGTGTTATACACCTTGTCCTTATATCTGTCTTATACACCGTGTCCTTATATCTGTCTTATACACCGTGTCCTTATATCAGTCTTATACACCGTGTCCTTATATCAGTCTTATACACTGTGTCCTTATATCAGTCTTATACACCGTGTCCTTATATCAGTCTTATACACCGTGTCCTTATATCAGTCTTATACACCGTGTCCTTATATCTGTCTTATACACCGTGTCCTTATATCAGTCTTATACACCGTGTCCTTATATGAGTCTTATACACCGTGTCCTTATATCAGTCTTATACACCGTGTCCTTATATCAGTCTTATACACCGTGTCCTTATATCAATCTTATACACTGTGTCCTTATATCAGTCTTATACACTGTGTCCTTATATCAATCTTATACACCGTGTCCTTATATCAGTCTTATACACCGTGTCCTTATATCAATCTTATACACCGTGTCCTTATATCAGTCTTATACACTGTGTCCTTATATCAGTCTTATACACTGTGTCCTTATATCTGTCTTATACACAGTGTCCTTATATCAGTCTTATACACCGTGTCCTTATATCAGTCTAATACACCGTGTCCTTATATCAGTCTTATACACAGTGTCATTATATCAGTCTTATACACCGTGTCCTTATATCAGTCTTATACACTGTGTCCTTATATCAGTCTTATACACTGTGTCCTTATATCTGTCTTATACACCGTGTCCTTATATCAGTCTTATACACCGTGTCCTTATATCAGTCTTATACACCGTGTCCTTATATCAGTCTTATACACAGTGTCCTTATATCAGACTTATACACCGTGTTCTTATATCAGTCTTATACACTGTGTCCTTATATCAATCTTATACACCGTGTCCTTATATCAGTCTTATACACCGTGTCCTTATATCAGACTTATACACCGTGTCCTTATATCAGATTTATACACCGTGTCCTTATATCAGTCTTATACACCGTGTCCTTATATCAGATTTATACACCGTGTCCTTATATCTGTCTTATACACCGTGTCCTTATATCTGTCTTATACACCGTGTCCTTATATCAGTCTTATACACCGTGTCCTTATATCAGATTTATACACCGTGTCCTTATATCTGTCTTATACACCGTGTCCTTATATCAGTCTTATACACTGTGTCCTTATATCAGTCTTATACACCGTGTCCTTATATCAGATTTATACACTGTGTCCTTATATCAGACTTATACACTGTGTCCTTATATCAGTCTTATACACCATGTCCTTATATCAGTCTTATACACCGTGTCCTTATATCAGATTTATACACCGTGTCCTTATATCAGACTTATACACCGTGTCCTTATATCAGACTTATACACTGTGTCCTTATATCAGTCTTATACACCGTGTCCTTATATCGGTCTTATACACCGTGTCCTTATATCAGTCTTATACATCGTGTCCTTATATCAGTCTTATACACCGTGTCCTTATATCAGTCTTATACACCGTGTCCTTATATCAGATTTATACACTGTGTCCTTATATCAGTCTTATACACCGTGTCCTTATATCAGATTTATACACCGTGTCCTTATATCAGACTTATACACCGTGTCCTTATATCAGACTTATACATCGTGTCCTTATATCAGATTTATACACCGTGTCCTTATATCAGTCTTATACACCGTGTCCTTATATCAGTCTTATACATTGTGTCCTTATATCAGTCTTATACACCGTGTCCTTATATCAGACTTATACACCATGTCCTTATATCTGTCTTATACACTGTGTCCTTATATCAGTCTTATACACCGTGTCCTTATATCAGTCTTATACACTGTGTCCTTATATCAGTCTTATACACCGTGTCCTTATATCAGTCTTATACATCGTGTCCTTATATCAGTCTTATACACCGTGTCCTTATATCAGACTTATACACCGTGTCCTTATATCAGTCTTATACACCGTGTCCTTATATCAGTCTTATACACTGTGTCCTTATATCAGATTTATACACCGTGTCCTTATATCAGTCTTATACACCGTGTCCTTATATCAGTCTTATACATCGTGTCCTTATATCAGATTTATACATCGTGTCCTTATATCAGATTTATACACCGTGTCCTTATATCAGTCTTATACACCGTGTCCTTATATCAGTCTTATACACCGTGTCCTTATATCAGACTTATACACCGTGTCCTTATATCAGTCTTATACACTGTGTCCTTATATCAGACTTATACACCGTGTCCTTATATCAGTGTTATACACCGTGTCCTTATATCAGTCTTATACACCGTGTCCTTATATCAGATTTATACACCGTGTCCTTATATCAGATTTATACACCGTGTCCTTATATCAGTCTTATACACCGTGTCCTTATATCAGACTTATACACCGTGTCCTTATATCAGACTTATACACCGTGTCCTTATATCACATTTATACACCGTGTCCTTATATCAGTCTTATACACCGTGTCCTTATATCAGTCTTATACACTGTGTCCTTATATCAATCTTATACATTGTGTCCTTATATCTGTCTTATACACCGTGTCCTTATATCAGTCTTATACACCGTGTCCTTATATCAATCTTATACACCGTGTCCTTATATCAATCTTATACACCGTGTC
This sequence comes from Rhinophrynus dorsalis, assembly GCA_037306005.1. Classification (NCBI taxonomy): domain Eukaryota; kingdom Metazoa; phylum Chordata; class Amphibia; order Anura; family Rhinophrynidae; genus Rhinophrynus; species Rhinophrynus dorsalis. Next base: position 127,063,693 of record CM074728.1, read on the forward strand.
CTTATATCAATCTTATACACCGTGTCCTTATATCAGTCTTATACACCGTGTCCTTATATCAGTCTTATACACCGTGTCCTTATATCAGTCTTATACACTGTGTCCTTATATCTGTTTTATACACCGTGTCCTTAGATCAGTCTTATACACCGTGTCCTTATATCAATCTTATACACCGTGTCCTTATATCTGTCTTATACACCGTGTCCTTAAATCAGTCTCTTATACATCGTGTCCTTATATCAGTCTTATACACCGTGTCCTTATATCAGTCTTATACACCGTGTCCTTATATCTGTCTTATACATCGTGTCCTTATATCAGTCTTATACACCGTGTCCTTATATCAGTCTTATACACTGTGTCCTTATATCAGTCTTATACCCCGTGTCCTTATATCAATCTTATACATCGTGTCCTTATATCAGTCTTATACACCGTGTCCTTATATCAGTCTTATACACCGTGTCCTTATATCAGTCTTATACACCGTGTCCTTATATCAGTCTTATACACTGTGTCCTTATATCAGTCTTATACACCGTGTCCTTATATCAGATTTATACACCGTGTCTTTATATCAGTCTTATACACTGTGTCCTTATATCAGTCTTATACATCGTGTCCTTATATCAGTCTTATACACCGTGTCCTTATATCAGTCTTATACACAGTGTCCTTATATCAGACTTATACACCGTGTCCTTATATCAGTCTTATACACTGTGTCCTTATATCAATCTTATACACCGTGTCCTTATATCAGTCTTATACACCGTGTCCTTATATCAGACTTATACACCGTGTCCTTATATCAGTCTTATACACCGTGTCCTTATATCAGTCTTATACACCGTGTCCTTATATCAGATTTATACACCGTGTCCTTATATCAGTCTTATACACCATGTCCTTATATCAGTCTTATACACCGTGTCCTTATATCAGTCTTATACACCGTGTCCTTATATCAGTCTTATACACCGTGTTCTTATATCAGTCTTATACATCGTGTCCTTATATCAGTCTTATACACCGTGTCCTTATATCAGTCTTATACACCGTGTCCTTATATCAGATTTATACACCGTGTCCTTATATCAGACTTATACACCGTGTCCTTATATCAGTCTTATACACCGTGTTCTTATATCAGTCTTATACACTGTGTCCTTACATCAGTCTTATACACCGTGTCCTTATATCAGTCTTATACACCGTGTCCTTATATCAGATTTATACACCGTGTCCTTATATCAGTCTTATACACCGTGTCCTTATATCAATCTTATACACCGTGTCCTTATATCTGTCTTATACACCGTGTCCTTAAATCAGTCTCTTATACATCGTGTCCTTATATCAGTCTTATACACCGTGTCCTTATATCAGTCTTATACACCGTGTCCTTATATCTGTCTTATACATCGTGTCCTTATATCAGTCTTATACACCGTGTCCTTATATCAGTCTTATACACCGTGTCCTTATATCAGATTTATACACCGTGTCCTTATATCAGTCTTATACACCGTGTCCTTATATCAGTCTTATACATCGTGTCCTTATATCAGATTTATACATCGTGTCCTTATATCAGATTTATACACCGTGTCCTTATATCAGTCTTATACACCATGTCCTTATATCAGTCTTATACACAGTGTCCTTATATCAGTCTTATACACCGTGTCCTTATATCAGTCTTATACACCGTGTCCTTATATCAGTCTTATACACCGTGTCCTTATATCAGATTTATACACTGTGTCCTTATATCAGACTTATACACCGTGTCCTTATATAAGTCTTATACACAGTGTCCTTATATCAGTCTTATACACCATGTCCTTATATCAGATTTATACACCGTGTCCTTATATCAGATTTATACACTGTGTCCTTATATCAGTGTTATACACCGTGTCCTTATATCAGACTTATACACCGTGTCCTTATATCAGACTTATACACCGTGTCCTTATATCAGTCTTATACACAGTGTCCTTATATCAGTCTTATACACCATGTCCTTATATCAGTCTTATACACCGTGTCCTTATATCAGTCTTATACACCGTGTCCTTATATCAGTCTTATACACTGTGTCCTTATATCAGTCTTATACACTGTGTCATTATATCAGTCTTATACACCGTGTCCTTATATCAGTCTTATACACCGTGTCCTTATATCAGTCTTATACACTGTGTCCTTATATTAGTCTTATACACCGTGTCCTTATATCAGTCTTATACACAGTGTCCTTATATCAGTCTTATACATCGTGTCCTTATATTAGTCTTATACACCGTGTCCTTATATCAGTCTTATTCACCGTGTCCTTATATCAGATTTATACACCGTTTCCTTATATCAGTCTTATACACCGTGTCCTTATATCAGACTTATACACCGTGTCCTTATATCAGTCTTATACACCGTGTCCTTATATCAGTCTTATACACCGTGTCCTTATATCAGTCTTATACACCGTGTCCTTATATCAGATTTATACACCGTGTCCTTATATCAGTCTTATACACAGTGTCCTTATATCAGTCTTATACACTGTGTCCTTATATCAATCTTATACACTGTGTCCTTATATCTGTCTTATACACCGTGTCCTTATATCAATCTTATACACTGTGTCCTTATATCAATCTTATACACAGTGTCCTTATATCAGTCTTATACACTGTGTCCTTATATCAATCTTATACACTGTGTCCTTATATCAATCTTATACACTGTGTCCTTATATCAATCTTATACACAGTGTCCTTATATCAGTCTTATACACCGTGTCCTTATATCAGACTTTTACACCGTGTCCTTATATCAGTCTTATACACTGTGTCCTTATATCAGTCTTATACATCGTGTCCTTATATCAGTCTTATACACCGTGTCCTTATATCTGTCTTATACACCGTGTCCTTATATCAGTCTTATACACCGTGTCCTTATATCAGTCTTATACACCGTGTCCTTATATCTGTCTTATACACCGTGTCCTTATATCAGTCTTATACATCGTGTCCTTATATCAGACTTATACATCGTGTCCTTATATCAGTCTTATACACCGTGTCCTTATATCAGACTTATACACTGTGTCTTTATATCAGATTTATACACCGTGTCCTTATATCAGTCTTATACACCGTGTCCTTATATCAATCTTATACACCGTGTCCTTATATCAGTCTTATACACCGTGTCCTTATATCAATCTTATACACCGTGTCCTTATATCAGTCTTATACACCGTGTCCTTATATCAGTCTTATACACTGTGTCCTTATATCAATCTTATACACCGTGTTCTCATATCAGTCTTATACACCGTGTCCTTATATCAATCTTATACACTGTGTCCTTATATCAGTCTTATACACTGTGTCCTTATATCAATCTTATACACCGTGTCCTTATATCAGTCTTATACACCGTGTCCTTATATCAATCTTATACACCGTGTCCTTATATCAGTCTTATACACTGTGTCCTTATATCTGTCTTATACACAGTGTCCTTATATCAGTCTTATACACCGTGTCCTTATATCAGTCTAATACACCGTGTCCTTATATCAGTCTTATACACAGTGTCATTATATCAGTCTTATACACCGTGTCCTTATATCAGTCTTATACACTGTGTCCTTATATCAGTCTTATACACTGTGTCCTTATATCTGTCTTATACACCGTGTCCTTATATCAGTCTTATACACCGTGTCCTTATATCAGTCTTATACATCGTGTCCTTATATCAGTCTTATACACCGTGTCCTTATATCAGTCTTATACACAGTGTCCTTATATCAGACTTATACACCGTGTCCTTATATCAGTCTTATACACTGTGTCCTTATATCAATCTTATACACCGTGTCCTTATATCAGTCTTATACACCGTGTCCTTATATCAGACTTATACACCGTGTCCTTATATCAGATTTATACACCGTGTCCTTATATCAGTCTTATACACCGTGTCCTTATATCAGTCTTATACACCGTGTCCTTATATCAGATTTATACACCGTGTCCTTATATCTGTCTTATACACCGTGTCCTTATATCTGTCTTATACACCGTGTCCTTATATCAGTCTTATACACTGTGTCCTTATATCAGATTTATACACCGTGTCCTTATATCTGTCTTATACACCGTGTCCTTATATAAGTCTTATACACTGTGTCCTTATATCAGTCTTATACACCGTGTCCTTATATCAGATTTATACACTGTGTCCTTATATCAGACTTATACACTGTGTCCTTATATCAGTCTTATACACCGTGTCCTTATATCAGTCTTATACACCGTGTCCTTATATCAGATTTATACACCGTGTCCTTATATCAGACTTATACACCGTGTCCTTATATCAGTCTTATACACCGTGTCCTTATATCAGTCTTATACATCGTGTCCTTATATCAGTCTTATACACCGTGTCCTTATATCAGTCTTATACACCGTGTCCTTATATCAGATTTATACACCGTGTCCTTATATCAGTCTTATACACCGTGTCCTTATATCAGATTTATACACCGTGTCCTTATATCAGACTTATACACCGTGTCCTTATATCAGTCTTATACACCGTGTCCTTATATCAGTCTTATACATCGTGTCCTTATATCAGTCTTATACACCGTGTCCTTATATCAGACTTATACACCGTGTCCTTATATCAGTCTTATACACTGTGTCCTTATATCAGATTTATACACCGTGTCCTTATATCAGTCTTATACACCGTGTCCTTATATCAGTCTTATACACCGTGTCCTTATATCAGTCTTATACACCGTGTCCTTATATCTGTCTTATACACTGTGTCCTTATATCTGTCTTATACACCGTGTCCTTATATCAGTCTTATACACCGTGTCCTTATATCAGTCTTATACACTGTGTCCTTATATCAGTCTTATACACCGTGTCCTTATATCAGTCTTATACACCGTGTCCTTATATCAGTCTTATACACCGTGTCCTTATATCTGTCTTATACACCGTGTCCTTATATCAGTCTTATACACCGTGTCCTTATATGAGTCTTATACACCGTGTCCTTATATCAGTCTTATACACCGTGTCCTTATATCAGTCTTATACACCGTGTCCTTATATCAATCTTATACACCGTGTCCTTATATCAGTCTTATACACTGTGTCCTTATATCAATCTTATACACCGTGTCCTTATATCAGTCTTATACACCGTGTCCTTATATCAATCTTATACACCGTGTCCTTATATCAGTCTTATACACTGTGTCCTTATATCAGTCTTATACACTGTGTCCTTATATCTGTCTTATACACAGTGTCCTTATATCAGTCTTATACACCGTGTCCTTATATCAGTCTAATACACCGTGTCCTTATATCAGTCTTATACACAGTGTCATTATATCAGTCTTATACACCGTGTCCTTATATCAGTCTTATACACTGTGTCCTTATATCAGTCTTATACACTGTGTCCTTATATCTGTCTTATACACCGTGTCCTTATATCAGTCTTATACACCGTGTCCTTATATCAGTCTTATACACAGTGTCCTTATATCAGACTTATACACCGTGTTCTTATATCAGTCTTATACACTGTGTCCTTATATCAATCTTATACACCGTGTCCTTATATCAGTCTTATACACCGTGTCCTTATATCAGACTTATACACCGTGTCCTTATATCAGATTTATACACCGTGTCCTTATATCAGTCTTATACACCGTGTCCTTATATCAGTCTTATACACCGTGTCCTTATATCAGATTTATACACCGTGTCCTTATATCTGTCTTATACACCGTGTCCTTATATCTGTCTTATACACCGTGTCCTTATATCAGTCTTATACACCGTGTCCTTATATCAGATTTATACACCGTGTCCTTATATCTGTCTTATACACCGTGTCCTTATATCAGTCTTATACACTGTGTCCTTATATCAGTCTTATACACCGTGTCCTTATATCAGATTTATACACTGTGTCCTTATATCAGACTTATACACTGTGTCCTTATATCAGTCTTATACACCATGTCCTTATATCAGTCTTATACACCGTGTCCTTATATCAGATTTATACACCGTGTCCTTATATCAGACTTATACACCGTGTCCTTATATCAGACTTATACACTGTGTCCTTATATCAGTCTTATACACCGTGTCCTTATATCGGTCTTATACACCGTGTCCTTATATCAGTCTTATACATCGTGTCCTTATATCAGTCTTATACACCGTGTCCTTATATCAGTCTTATACACCGTGTCCTTATATCAGACTTATACACCGTGTCCTTATATCAGACTTATACATCGTGTCCTTATATCAGATTTATACACCGTGTCCTTATATCAGTCTTATACACCGTGTCCTTATATCAGACTTATACACCGTGTCCTTATATCAGACTTATACATCGTGTCCTTATATCAGATTTATACACCGTGTCCTTATATCAGTCTTATACACCGTGTCCTTATATCAGTCTTATACATTGTGTCCTTATATCAGTCTTATACACCGTGTCCTTATATCAGACTTATACACCATGTCCTTATATCTGTCTTATACACTGTGTCCTTATATCAGTCTTATACACCGTGTCCTTATATCAGTCTTATACACTGTGTCCTTATATCAGTCTTATACACCGTGTCCTTATATCAGTCTTATACATCGTGTCCTTATATCAGTCTTATACACCGTGTCCTTATATCAGACTTATACACCGTGTCCTTATATCAGTCTTATACACCGTGTCCTTATATCAGTCTTATACACTGTGTCCTTATATCAGATTTATACACCGTGTCCTTATATCAGTCTTATACACCGTGTCCTTATATCAGTCTTATACATCGTGTCCTTATATCAGATTTATACATCGTGTCCTTATATCAGATTTATACACCGTGTCCTTATATCAGTCTTATACACCGTGTCCTTATATCAGTCTTATACACCGTGTCCTTATATCAGACTTATACACCGTGTCCTTATATCAGTCTTATACACAGTGTCCTTATATCAGACTTATACACCGTGTCCTTATATCAGTGTTATACACCGTGTCCTTATATCAGTCTTATACACCGTGTCCTTATATCAGATTTATACACCGTGTCCTTATATCAGTCTTATACACCGTGTCCTTATATCAGACTTATACACCGTGTCCTTATATCAGACTTATACACCGTGTCCTTATATCACATTTATACACCGTGTCCTTATATCAGTCTTATACACCGTGTCCTTATATCAGTCTTATACACTGTGTCCTTATATCAATCTTATACATTGTGTCCTTATATCTGTCTTATACACCGTGTCCTTATATCAGTCTTATACACCGTGTCCTTATATCAATCTTATACACCGTGTCCTTATATCAATCTTATACAACGTGTCCTTATATCAATCTTATACACCGTGTCCTTATATCAGTCTTATACACCGTGTCCTTATATCAGTCTTATACACCGTGTCCTTATATCAGTCTTATACACTGTGTCCTTATATCTGTTTTATACACCGTGTCCTTAGATCAGTCTTATACACCGTGTCCTTATATCAATCTTATACACCGTGTCCTTATATCTGTCTTATACACCGTGTCCTTAAATCAGTCTCTTATACATCGTGTCCTTATATCAGTCTTATACACCGTGTCCTTATATCAGTCTTATACACCGTGTCCTTATATCTGTCTTATACATCGTGTCCTTATATCAGTCTTATACACCGTGTCCTTATATCAGTCTTATACACTGTGTCCTTATATCAGTCTTATACCCCGTGTCCTTATATCAATCTTATACATCGTGTCCTTATATCAGTCTTATACACCGTGTCCTTATATCAGTCTTATACACCGTGTCCTTATATCAGTCTTATACACCGTGTCCTTATATCAGTCTTATACACTGTGTCCTTATATCAGTCTTATACACCGTGTCCTTATATCAGATTTATACACCGTGTCTTTATATCAGTCTTATACACTGTGTCCTTATATCAGTCTTATACATCGTGTCCTTATATCAGTCTTATACACCGTGTCCTTATATCAGTCTTATACACAGTGTCCTTATATCAGACTTATACACCGTGTCCTTATATCAGTCTTATACACTGTGTCCTTATATCAATCTTATACACCGTGTCCTTATATCAGTCTTATACACCGTGTCCTTATATCAGACTTATACACCGTGTCCTTATATCAGTCTTATACACCGTGTCCTTATATCAGTCTTATACACCGTGTCCTTATATCAGATTTATACACCGTGTCCTTATATCAGTCTTATACACCATGTCCTTATATCAGTCTTATACACCGTGTCCTTATATCAGTCTTATACACCGTGTCCTTATATCAGTCTTATACACCGTGTTCTTATATCAGTCTTATACATCGTGTCCTTATATCAGTCTTATACACCGTGTCCTTATATCAGTCTTATACACCGTGTCCTTATATCAGATTTATACACCGTGTCCTTATATCAGACTTATACACCGTGTCCTTATATCAGTCTTATACACCGTGTTCTTATATCAGTCTTATACACTGTGTCCTTACATCAGTCTTATACACCGTGTCCTTATATCAGTCTTATACACCGTGTCCTTATATCAGATTTATACACCGTGTCCTTATATCAGTCTTATACACCGTGTCCTTATATCAATCTTATACACCGTGTCCTTATATCTGTCTTATACACCGTGTCCTTAAATCAGTCTCTTATACATCGTGTCCTTATATCAGTCTTATACACCGTGTCCTTATATCAGTCTTATACACCGTGTCCTTATATCTGTCTTATACATCGTGTCCTTATATCAGTCTTATACACCGTGTCCTTATATCAGTCTTATACACCGTGTCCTTATATCAGATTTATACACCGTGTCCTTATATCAGTCTTATACACCGTGTCCTTATATCAGTCTTATACATCGTGTCCTTATATCAGATTTATACATCGTGTCCTTATATCAGATTTATACACCGTGTCCTTATATCAGTCTTATACACCATGTCCTTATATCAGTCTTATACACAGTGTCCTTATATCAGTCTTATACACCGTGTCCTTATATCAGTCTTATACACCGTGTCCTTATATCAGTCTTATACACCGTGTCCTTATATCAGATTTATACACTGTGTCCTTATATCAGACTTATACACCGTGTCCTTATATAAGTCTTATACACAGTGTCCTTATATCAGTCTTATACACCATGTCCTTATATCAGATTTATACACCGTGTCCTTATATCAGATTTATACACTGTGTCCTTATATCAGTGTTATACACCGTGTCCTTATATCAGACTTATACACCGTGTCCTTATATCAGACTTATACACCGTGTCCTTATATCAGTCTTATACACAGTGTCCTTATATCAGTCTTATACACCATGTCCTTATATCAGTCTTATACACCGTGTCCTTATATCAGTCTTATACACCGTGTCCTTATATCAGTCTTATACACTGTGTCCTTATATCAGTCTTATACACTGTGTCATTATATCAGTCTTATACACCGTGTCCTTATATCAGTCTTATACACCGTGTCCTTATATCAGTCTTATACACTGTGTCCTTATATCAGTCTTATACACTGTGTCATTATATCAGTCTTATACACCGTGTCCTTATATCAGATTTATACACCGTGTCCTTATATCAGTCTTATACACAGTGTCCTTATATCAGTCTTATACATCGTGTCCTTATATTAGTCTTATACACCGTGTCCTTATATCAGTCTTATTCACCGTGTCCTTATATCAGATTTATACACCGTTTCCTTATATCAGTCTTATACACCGTGTCCTTATATCAGACTTATACACCGTGTCCTTATATCAGTCTTATACACCGTGTCCTTATATCAGTCTTATACACCGTGTCCTTATATCAGATTTATACACCGTGTCCTTATATCAGTCTTATACACAGTGTCCTTATATCAGTCTTATACACTGTGTCCTTATATCAGTCTTATACACCGTGTCCTTATATCAGATTTATACACCGTGTCCTTATATCAGTCTTATACACTGTGTCCTTATATCAGTGTTATACACCGTGTCCTTATATCAGTCTTATACACCGTGTCCTTATATCAGTCTTATACACCGTGTCCTTATATCAGACTTATACACCGTGTCCTTATATCAGTCTTATACACCGTGTCCTTATATCAGTCTTATACACCGTGTCCTTATATCAATCTTATACACAGTGTCCTTATATCAGTCTTATACACAGTGTCCTTATATCAGTCTTATACACTGTGTCCTTATATCAGTCTTATACACCGTGTCCTTATATCAGTCTTATACACAGTGTCCTTATATCAGATTTATACACGTGTCCTTATATCAGAGTTATACACCGTGTCCTTATATCAGTCTTATACACCGTGTCCTTATATCAGTCTTATACACCGTGTCTTTATATCAGTCTTATACACCGTGTCCTTATATCAGACTTATACACCGTGTCCTTATATCAGTCTTATACACTGTGTCCTTATATCAGTCTTATACACCGTGTCCTTATATCAATCTTATACATCGTGTCCTTATATCAGTCTTATACACCGTGTCCTTATATCAGTCTTATACACCGTGTCCTTATATCAGTCTTATACACTGTGTCCTTATATCAGTCTTATACACCGTGTCCTTATATCAGATTTATACACCGTGTCTTTATATCAGTCTTATACACTGTGTCCTTATATCAGTCTTATACATCGTGTCCTTATATCAGTCTTATACACCGTGTCCTTATATCAGTCTTATACACAGTGTCCTTATATCAGACTTATACACCGTGTCCTTATATCAGTCTTATACACTGTGTCCTTATATCAATCTTATACACCGTGTCCTTATATCAGTCTTATACACCGTGTCCTTATATCAGACTTATACACCGTGTCCTTATATCAGTCTTATACACCGTGTCCTTATATCAGTCTTATACACCGTGTCCTTATATCAGATTTATACACCGTGTCCTTATATCAGTCTTATACACCATGTCCTTATATCAGTCTTATACACTGTGTCCTTATATCAGTCTTCTACACCGTGTCCTTATATCAGTCTTATACACCGTGTTCTTATATCAGTCTTATACATCGTGTCCTTATATCAGTCTTATACACCGTGTCCTTATATCAGTCTTATACACCGTGTCCTTATATCAGATTTATACACCGTGTCCTTATATCAGACTTATACACCGTGTCCTTATATCAGTCTTATACACCGTGTTCTTATATCAGTCTTATACACTGTGTCCTTACATCAGTCTTATACACCGTGTCCTTATATCAGTCTTATACACCGTGTCCTTATATCAGATTTATACACCGTGTCCTTATATCAGTCTTATACACCGTGTCCTTATATCAGTCTTATACATCGTGTCCTTATATCAGATTTATACATCGTGTCCTTATATCAGATTTATACACCGTGTCCTTATATCAGTCTTATACACCATGTCCTTATATCAGTCTTATACACAGTGTCCTTATATCAGTCTTGTACACCGTGTCCTTATATCAGTCTTATACACCGTGTCCTTATATCAGTCTTATACACCGTGTCCTTATATCAGATTTATACACTGTGTCCTTATATCAGTGTTATACACCGTGTCCTTATATCAGACTTATACACCGTGTCCTTATATCAGACTTATACACCGTGTCCTTATATCAGTCTTATACACAGTGTCCTTATATCAGTCTTATACACCATGTCCTTATATCAGTCTTATACACCGTGTCCTTATATCAGTCTTATACACCGTGTCCTTATATCAGTCTTATACACTGTGTCCTTATATCAGTCTTATACACTGTGTCATTATATCAGTCTTATACACCGTGTCCTTATATCAGTCTTATACACTGTGTCCTTATATTAGTCTTATACACCGTGTCCTTATATCAGTCTTATACACAGTGTCCTTATATCAGTCTTATACATCGTGTCCTTATATTAGTCTTATACACCGTGTCCTTATATCAGTCTTATTCACCGTGTCCTTATATCAGATTTATACACCGTTTCCTTATATCAGTCTTATACACCGTGTCCTTATATCAGACTTATACACCGTGTCCTTATATCAGTCTTATACACCGTGTCCTTATATCAGTCTTATACACCGTGTCCTTATATCAGTCTTATACACCGTGTCCTTATATCAGATTTATACACCGTGTCCTTATATCAGTCTTATACACAGTGTCCTTATATCAGTCTTATACACTGTGTCCTTATATCAGATTTATACACTGTGTCCTTATATCAGTCTTATACACCGTGTCCTTATATCAGTCTTATACACTGTGTCCTTATATCAGATTTATACACCGTGTCCTTATATCAGTCTTATACACAGTGTCCTTATATCAGTCTTATACACTGTGTCCTTATATCAGTCTTATACACCGTGTCCTTATATCAGATTTATACACCGTGTCCTTATATCAGTCTTATACACTGTGTCCTTATATCAGTGTTATACACCGTGTCCTTATATCAGTCTTATACACCGTGTCCTTATATCAGTCTTATATACCGTGTCCTTATATCAGACTTATACACCGTGTCCTTATATCAGTCTTATACACCGTGTCCTTATATCAGTCTTATACACCGTGTCCTTATATCAATCTTATACACAGTGTCCTTATATCAGTCTTATACACAGTGTCCTTATATCAGTCTTATACACTGTGTCCTTATATCAGTCTTATACACCGTGTCCTTATATCAGTCTTATACACAGTGTCCTTATATCAGATTTATACACGTGTCCTTATATCAGATTTATACACCGTGTCCTTATATCAGTCTTATACACCGTGTCCTTATATCAGTCTTATACACCGTGTCCTTATATCAGTCTTATACACCGTGTCCTTATATCAGACTTATACACCGTGTCCTTATATCAGTCTTATACACTGTGTCCTTATATCAGTCTTATACACCGTGTCCTTATATCAGTCTTATACACAGTGTCCTTATATCAGATTTATACACGTGTTCTTATATCAGATTTATACACCGTGTCCTTATATCAGTCTTATACACCGTGTCCTTATATCAGTCTTATACACCGTGTCCTTATATCAGTCTTATACACCGTGTCCTTATATCAGACTTATACACCGTGTCCTTATATCAGTCTTATACACTGTGTCCTTATATCAGTCTTATACACCGTGTCCTTATATCAGTCTTATACACCGCGTCCTTATATCAGATTTATACACCGTGTCCTTATATCAGTCTTATACACCGTGTCCTCATATCAGTCTTATACACCGCGTCCTTATATCAGTCTTATACACTGTGTCCTTATATCAGTCTTATACACCATGTCCTTATATCAGTCTTATACACCGTGTCCTTATATCAGTCTTATACACCGCGTCCTTATATCAGATTTATACACCGTGTCCTTATATCAGTCTTATACACCGTGTCCTCATATCAGTCTTATACACCGCGTCCTTATATCAGTCTTATACACTGTGTCCTTATATCAGTCTTATACACCGTGTCCTTATATCAGTCTTATACACTGTGTCCTTATATCAGTCTTATACACTGTGTCCTTATATCATTCTTATACAATGTGTCCTCATATCAGTCTTATACACCGTGTCCTTATATCAGACTTATACAATGTGTCCTTATATCAGACTTATACAATGTGTCCTTATATCAGACTTATACACCGTGTCCTTATATCAGTCTTATACACCGTGTCCTTATATCAGTCTTATACACAGTGTCCTTATATCAGACTTATACACCGTGTCCTTATATCAGATTTATACACCGTGTCCTTATATCAGATTTATACACTGTGTCCTTATATCAGACTTATACACTGTGTCCTTATATCAGACTTATACACCGTGTCCTTATATAAGTCATATACACAGTGTCCTTTTATCAGACTTATACACCGTGTCCTTATATCAGACTTATACACCGTGTCCTTATATCAGATTTATACACCATGTCCTTATATCAGATTTATACACTGTGTCCTTATATCAGTCTTATACACCGTGTCCTTATGTCAGTCTTATACACAGTGTCCTTATATCAGTCTTATACACCGTGTCTTTATATCAGATTTATACACCGTGTCCTTATATCAGACTTATACACCGTGTCCTTATATCAGTCTTATACACCGTGTCCTTATATCAGATTTATACACCGTGTCCTTATATCAGTCTTATACACTGTGTCCTTATATCAGTCTTATACACCGTGTCCTTATATCAGTCTTATACACCGTGTCCTTATATCAGTCTTATACATTGTGTCCTTATATCAGTCTTATACACCGTGTCCTTATATCAGTCTTATACACCGTGTCCTTATATCAGACTTATACACCGTGTCCTTATATCAGATTTATACACCGTGTCCTTATATCAGACTTATACACCGTGTCCTTATATCAGTCTTATACACCGTGTCCTTATATCAGATTTATACACCGTGTCCTTATATCAGTCTTATACACTGTGTCCTTATATCAGTCTTATACACCGTGTCCTTATATCAGTCTTATACACCGTGTCCTTATATCAGTCTTATACATTGTGTCCTTATATCAGTCTTATACACCGTGTCCTTATATCAGTCTTATACACCGTGTCCTTATATCAGACTTATACACAGTGTCCTTATATCAGATTTATACACCGTGTCCTTATATCAGTCTTATACACCGTGTCCTTATATCAGACTTATACACCGTGTCCTTATATCAGATTTATACACCGTGTCCTTATATCAGACTTATACACCGTGTCCTTATATCAGTCTTATACACCGTGTCCTTATATCAGATTTATACACCGTGTCCTTATATCAGTCTTATACACTGTGTCCTTATATCAGTCTTATACACCGTGTCCTTATATCAGTCTTATACACCGTGTCCTTATATCAGTCTTATACATTGTGTCCTTATATCAGTCTTATACACCGTGTCCTTATATCAGTCTTATACACCGTGTCCTTATATCAGTCTTATACACCGTGTCCTTATATCAGACTTATACACAGTGTCCTTATATCAGATTTATACACCGTGTCCTTATATCAGTCTTATACACTGTGTCCTTATATCAGACTTATACACTGTGTCCTTATATCAGTCTTATACACCGTGTCCTTATATCAGTCTTATACACCGTGTCCTTATATCAGTCTTATACACTGTGTCCTTATATCAGTCTTATACACAGTGTCCTTATATCAGTTTTATACACCGTGTCCTTATATCAGACTTATACACCGTGTCCTTATATCAGTCTTATACACCGTGTCCTTATATCAGTCTTATACACTGTGTCCTTATATCAGTCTTATACACTGTGTCCTTATATCAATCTTATACACCGTGTCCTTATATCAGATTTATACACCGTGTCCTTATATCAGTCTTATACACCGTGTCCTTATATCAGTCTTATACACCGTGTCCTTATATCAGACTTATACACCGTGTCCTTATATCAGATTTATACACCGTGTCCTTATATCAGATTTATACACTGTGTCCTTATATCAGTCTTATACACCGTGTCCTTATATCAGTCTTATACATTGTGTCCTTATATCAGTCTTATACACCGTGTCCTTATATCAGTCTTATACACCGTGTCCTTATATCAGTCTAATACACTGTGTCCTTATATCAGTCTTATACACCGTGTCCTTATATCAGTCTTATACACCGTGTCCTTATATCAGTCTTATACACCGTGTCCTTATATCAGTCTTATACACCGTGTCCTTATATCAGACTTATACACCGTGTCCTTATATCAGTCTTATACACCGTGTCCTTATATCAGTCTTATACACTGTGTCCTTATATCAGTCTTATACACTGTGTCCTTATATCAATCTTATACACCGTGTCCTTATATCAGTCTTATACACCGTGTCCTTATATCAGTCTTATACACTGTGTCCTTATATCAGTCTTATACACTGTGTCCTTATATCAATCTTATACACCGTGTCCTTATATCAGATTTATACACCGTTTCCTTATATCAGTCTTATACACCGTGTCCTTATATCAGTCTTATACACCGTGTCCTTATATCAGTCTAATACACTGTGTCCTTATATCAGTCTTATACACCGTGTCCTTATATCTGTCTTATACACCGTGTCCTTATATCAGTCTAATACACTGTGTCCTTATATCAGACTTATACACCGTGTCCTTATATCAGTCTTATACACTGTGTCCTTATATCAGATTTATACACTGTGTCCTTATATCAGATTTATACACTGTGTCCTTATATCAGATTTATACACTGTGTCCTTATATCAGATTTATACACTGTGTCCTTATATCAGATTTATACACTGTGTCCTTATATCAGTCTTATACATTGTGTCCTTATATCAGATTTATACACCGTGTCCTTATATCAGTCTTATACACCGTGTCCTTATATCAATCTTATACACCGTGTCCTTATATCAGTCTTATACACCGTGTCCTTATATCAGTCTTATACACCGTGTCCTTATATCAGTCATATACACTGTGTCCTTATATCAGTCTTATGCACCGTGTCCTTATATCAGTCTTATACACCGTGTCCTTATATCAGAGTTATACACCGTGTCCTTATATCAGACTTATATACCGTGTCCTTATATCAGTCTTATACACAGTGTCCTTATATCAGACTTATACACAGTGTCCTTATATCAGTCTTATACACCGTGTCCTTATATCAGTCTTATACACAGTGTCCTTATATCAGACTTATACACTGTGTCCTTATATCAGACTTATACACCGTGTCCTTATATCAGTCTTATACATTGTGTCCTTATATCAGTCTTATACACCGTATCCTTATATCAGTCTTATACACCGTGTCCTTATATCAGTCTTATAAACTGTGTCCTTATATCAGACTTATACACTGTGTCCTTATATCAGTCTTATACACCGTGTCCTTATATCAGTCTTATACACCGTGTCCTTATATCAGTCTTATACACCGTGTCCTTATATCAGTCTTATACACCGTGTCCTTATATCAGTCTTATACACCGTGTCCTTATATCAGTCTTATACACTGTGTCCTTATATCAGTCTTATACACCGTGTCCTTATATCAGTCTTATACACCGTGTCCTTATATCAGATTTATACACCGTGTCCTTATATCAGTCTTATACACCGTGTCCTTATATCAGTCTTATACACCGTGTCCTTATATCAGATTTATACACCGTGTCCTTATATCAGACTTATACACCGTGTCCTTATATCAGACTTATACACCGTGTCCTTATATCAGATTTATACACTGTGTCCTTATATCAGTCTTATACATTGTGTCCTTATATCAGATTTATACACCGTGTCCTTATATCAGTCTTATACACCGTGTCCTTATATCAGTCTTATACACTGTGTCCTTATATCAGTCTTATACACTGTGTCCTTATATCAGTCTTATACACAGTGTCCTTATATCAGATTTATACACTGTGTCCTTATATCAGTCTTATACACCGTGTCCTTATATCAGTCTTATACACTGTGTCCTTATATCAGTCTTATACACTGTGTCCTTATATCAGTCTTATACACCGTGTCCTTATATCAGTCTTATATACCATGTCCTTATATCAGACTTATACACCGTGTCCTTATATCAGTCTTATACACCGTGTCCTTATATCAGATTTATACACTGTGTCCTTATATCAGTCTTATACACAGTGTCCTTATATCAGTCTTATACACCGTGTCCTTATATCAGACTTATACACCGTGTCCTTATATTAGTCTTATACACCGTGTCCTTATATCAGTCTTATACACTGTGTCCTTATATCAGTCTTATACACAGTGTCCTTATATCAGTCTTATACACCATGTCCTTATATCAGACTTATACACCGTGTCCTTATATTAGTCTTATACACCGTGTCCTTATATTAGTCTTATACACCGTGTCCTTATATCAGTCTTATACACCGTGTCCTTATATCAGTCTTATACACAGTGTCCTTATATCAGTCTTATACACCATGTCCTTATATCAGATTTATACACTGTGTCCTTATATCAGTCTGATACACCGTGTCCTTATATCAGTCTTATACACTGTGTCCTTATATCAGTCTTATACACCGTGTCCTTATATCAGTCTTATACACCGTGTCCTTATATCAGTCTTATACACCGTGTCCTTATATCAGATTTATACACCGTGTCCTTATATCAGTCTTATACACCGTGTCCTTATATCAGTCTTATACACCGTGTCCTTATATCAGATTTATACACCGTGTCCTTATATCAGTCTTATACACCGTGTCCTTATATCAGTCTTATACACCGTGTCCTTATATCAGTCTTATACACTGTGTCCTTATATCAGTCTTATACACTGTGTCCTTATATCAGTCTTATACACTGTGTCCTTATATCAGTCTTATACACCGTGTCCTTATATCAGACTTATACACCGTGTCCTTATATCAGATTTATACACTGTGTCCTTATATCAGATTTATACACTGTGTCCTTATATCAATCTTATACACCGTGTCACACCGTGTCCTTATATCAGTCTTATACACCGTGTCCTTATATCAGATTTATACACTGTGTCCTTCTATCAGTCTTATACACTGTGTCCTTATATCAGTCTTATACACTGTGTCCTTATATCAGATTTATACACCGTGTCCTTATATCAGTCTTATACACCGTGTCCTTATATCAGTCTTATACACCGTGTCCTTATATCAGTCTTATACACTGTGTCCTTATATCAGTCTTATACACCGTGTCCTTATATCAGTCTTATACACTGTGTCCTTATATTAGTCTTATACACCGTGTCCTTATATCAGTCTTATACACTGTGTCCTTGTATCAATCTTATACACCGTGTCCTTATATCAGATTTATACACCGTGTCCTTATATCAGTCTTATACACCGTGTCCTTATATCAGTCTTATACACTGTGTCCTTATATCAATCTTATACACTGTGTCCTTATATCAATCTTATACACTGTGTCCTTATGTCAATCTTATACACCGTGTCCTTATATCAGTCTTATACACTGTGTCCTTATATCAGTCTTATACACCGTGTCCTTATATCAATCTTATACACAGTGTCCTTATATCAGTCTTATACACCGTGTCCATATATCAGACTTATACACCGTGTCCTTATATCAGTCTTATACACCGTGTCCTTATATCAGATTTATACACCGTGTCCTTATATCAGTCTTATACACCGTGTCCTTATATCAGATTTATACACTGTGTCCTTATATCAGTCTTATACACTGTGTCCTTATATCAGTCTTATACACTGTGTCCTTATATCAGTCTTATACACCGTGTCCTTATATCAGTCTTATACACCGTGTCCTTATATCAGATTTATACACCGTGTCCTTATATCAGTCTTATACACCGTGTCCTTATATCAGATTTATACACTGTGTCCTTATATCAGTCTTATACACTGTGTCCTTATATCAGTCTTATACACTGTGTCCTTATATCAGTCTTATACACTGTGTCCTTATATCAGTCTTATACACCGTGTCCTTATATCAGATTTATACACCGTGTCCTTATATCAGTCTTATACACCGTGTCCTTATATCAGATTTATACACTGTGTCCTTATATCAGTCTTATACACCGTGTCCTTATATCAGTCTTATACACCGTGTCCTTATATCAGTCTTATACACTGTGTCCTTATATCAGTCTTATACACTGTGTCCTTATATCAGTCTTATACACTGTGTCCTTATATCTGTCTTATACACTGTGTCCTTATATCAGACTTATACATCGTGTCCTTATATCAGTCTTATACACCGTGTCCTTATATCAGTCTTATACACTGTGTCCTTATATCAGTCTTTTACACCGTGTCCTTATATCAGTCTTATACACCGTGTCCTTATATCAGACTTATACACCGTGTCCTTATATCAGATTTATACACTGTGTCCTTATATCAGTAATATACACTGTGTCCTTATATCAGTCTTATACACTGTGTCCTTATATTAGTCTTATACACCGTGTCCTTATATCAGTCTTATACACCGTGTCCTTATATCAGTCTTATACACCGTGTCCTTATATCAGATTTATACAACGTGTCCTTATATCAGTCTTATACACCGTGTCCATATATCAGTCTTATACACCGTGTCCTTATATCAGTCTTATACACAGTGTCCTTATATCAGTCTTATACACTGTGTCCTTATATCAGTCTTATACACCGTGTCCTTATATCAGACTTATACACCGTGTCCTTATATCAGATTTATACACTGTGTCCTTATATCAGATTTATACACTGTGTCCTTATATCAATCTTATACACCGTGTCCTTATATCAGTCTTATACACCGTGTCCTTATATCAGATTTATACACTATGTCCTTCTATCAGTCTTATACACTGTGTCCTTTTATCAGTCTTATACACTGTGTCCTTATATCAGATTTATACACCGTGTCCTTATATCAGTCTTATACACCGTGTCCTTATATCAGTCTTATACACCGTGTCCTTATATCAGTCTTATACACCGTGTCCTTATATCAGTCTTATACACTGTGTCCTTATATCAGTCTTATACACCGTGTCCTTATATCAGTCTTATACACCGTGTCCTTATATCAGATTTATACACCGTGTCCTTATATCAGTCTTATACACCGTGTCCTTATATCAGTCTTATACACCGTGTCCTTATATCAGATTTATACACCGTGTCCTTATATCAGACTTATACACCGTGTCCTTATATCAGACTTATACACCGTGTCCTTATATCAGATTTATACACTGTGTCCTTATATCAGTCTTATACATTGTGTCCTTATATCAGATTTATACACCGTGTCCTTATATCAGTCTTATACACCGTGTCCTTATATCAGTCTTATACACTGTGTCCTTATATCAGTCTTATACACTGTGTCCTTATATCAGTCTTATACACAGTGTCCTTATATCAGATTTATACACTGTGTCCTTATATCAGTCTTATACACCGTGTCCTTATATCAGTCTTATACACTGTGTCCTTATATCAGTCTTATACACTGTGTCCTTATATCAGTCTTATACACTGTGTCCTTATATCAGTCTTATACACCGTGTCCTTATATCAGTCTTATACACCATGTCCTTATATCAGACTTATACACCGTGTCCTTATATCAGTCTTATACACCGTGTCCTTATATCAGATTTATACACTGTGTCCTTATATCAGTCTTATACACAGTGTCCTTATATCAGTCTTATACACCGTGTCCTTATATCAGACTTATACACTGTGTCCTTATATCAGTCTTATACACAGTGTCCTTATATCAGTCTTATACACCATGTACTTATATCAGACTTATACACCGTGTCCTTATATTAGTCTTATACACCGTGTCCTTATATTAGTCTTATACACCGTGTCCTTATATCAGTCTTATACACCATGTCCTTATATCAGACTTATACACCGTGTCCTTATATCAGTCTTATACACTGTGTCCTTATATCAGTCTTATACACAGTGTCCTTATATCAGATTTATACACCGTGTCCTTATATCAGTCTTATACACCGTGTCCTTATATCAGTCTTATACACTGTGTCCTTATATCAGTCTTATACACAGTGTCCTTATATCAGATTTATACACTGTGTCCTTATATCAGTCTTATACACCGTGTCCTTATATCAGTCTTATACACTGTGTCCTTATATCAGTCTTATACACCGTGTCCTTATATCAGTCTTATACACCGTGTCCTTATATCAGTCTTATACACCGTGTCCTTATATCAGATTTATACACCGTGTCCTTATATCAGTCTTATACACCGTGTCCTTATATCAGTCTTATACACCGTGTCCTTATATCAGATTTATACACCGTGTCCTTATATCAGACTTATACACCGTGTCCTTATATCAGACTTATACACCGTGTCCTTATATCAGATTTATACACTGTGTCCTTATATCAGTCTTATACATTGTGTCCTTATATCAGATTTATACACCGTGTCCTTATATCAGTCTTATACACCGTGTCCTTATATCAGTCTTATACACAGTGTCCTTATATCAGATTTATACACTGTGTCCTTATATCAGTCTTATACACCGTGTCCTTATATCAGTCTTATACACTGTGTCCTTATATCAGTCTTATACACTGTGTCCTTATATCAGTCTTATACACTGTGTCCTTATATCAGTCTTATACACCGTGTCCTTATATCAGTCTTATACACCATGTCCTTATATCAGACTTATACACCGTGTCCTTATATCAGTCTTATACACCGTGTCCTTATATCAGATTTATACACTGTGTCCTTATATCAGTCTTATACACAGTGTCCTTATATCAGTCTTATACACCGTGTCCTTATATCAGACTTATACACTGTGTCCTTATATCAGTCTTATACACAGTGTCCTTATATCAGTCTTATACACCATTTACTTATATCAGACTTATACACCGTGTCCTTATATTAGTCTTATACACCGTGTCCTTATATTAGTCTTATACACCGTGTCCTTATATCAGTCTTATACACCATGTCCTTATATCAGACTTATACACCGTGTCCTTATATCAGTCTTATACACTGTGTCCTTATATCAGTCTTATACACAGTGTCCTTATATCAGATTTATACACCGTGTCCTTATATCAGTCTTATACACCGTGTCCTTATATCAGTCTTATACACCGTGTCCTTATATCAGTCTTATACACCGTGTCCTTATATCAGTCTTATACACCGTGTCCTTATATCAGTCTTATACACCGTGTCCTTATATCAGTCTTATACACCGTGTCCTTATATCAGATTTATACACTGTGTCCTTATATCAGTCTTATACACCGTGTCCTTATATCAGTCTTATACACTGTGTCCTTATATCAGTCTTATACACCGTGTCCTTATATCAGTCTTATACACCGTGTCCTTATATCAGTCTTATACACCGTGTCCTTATATCAGATTTATACACCGTGTCCTTATATCAGTCTTATACACCGTGTCCTTATATCAGTCTTATACACCGTGTCCTTATATCAGATTTATACACCGTGTCCTTATATCAGTCTTATACACCGTGTCCTTATATCAGTCTTATACACCGTGTCCTTATATCAGATTTATACACCGTGTCCTTATATCAGACTTATACACCGTGTCCTTATATCAGACTTATACACCGTGTCCTTATATCAGACTTATACACCGTGTCCTTATATCAGTCTTATACACCGTGTCCTTATATCAGATTTATACACCGTGTCCTTATATCAGTCTTATACACCGTGTCCTTATATCAGTCTTATACACTGTGTCCTTATATCAGTCTTATACACTGTGTCCTTATATCAGTCTTATACACAGTGTCCTTATATCAGATTTATACACTGTGTCCTTATATCAGTCTTATACACCGTGTCCTTATATCAGTCTTATACACTGTGTCCTTATATCAGTCTTATACACTGTGTCCTTATATCAGTCTTATACACTGTGTCCTTATATCAGTCTTATACACCGTGTCCTTATATCAGTCTTATACACCATGTCCTTATATCAGACTTATACACCGTGTCCTTATATCAGTCTTATACACCGTGTCCTTATATCAGATTTATACACTGTGTCCTTATATCAGTCTTATACACAGTGTCCTTATATCAGTCTTATACACCGTGTCCTTATATCAGACTTATACACTGTGTCCTTATATCAGTCTTATACACAGTGTCCTTATATCAGTCTTATACACCATGTACTTATATCAGACTTATACACCGTGTCCTTATATTAGTCTTATACACCGTGTCCTTATATTAGTCTTATACACCGTGTCCTTATATCAGTCTTATACACCATGTCCTTATATCAGACTTATACACCGTGTCCTTATATCAGTCTTATACACTGTGTCCTTATATCAGTCTTATACACAGTGTCCTTATATCAGATTTATACACCGTGTCCTTATATCAGTCTTATACACCGTGTCCTTATATCAGTCTTATACACTGTGTCCTTATATCAGTCTTATACACAGTGTCCTTATATCAGATTTATACACTGTGTCCTTATATCAGTCTTATACACCGTGTCCTTATATCAGTCTTATACACTGTGTCCTTATATCAGTCTTATACACCGTGTCCTTATATCAGTCTTATACACCGTGTCCTTATATCAGTCTTATACACCGTGTCCTTATATCAGATTTATACACCGTGTCCTTATATCAGTCTTATACACCGTGTCCTTATATCAGTCTTATACACCGTGTCCTTATATCAGATTTATACACCGTGTCCTTATATCAGACTTATACACCGTGTCCTTATATCAGACTTATACACCGTGTCCTTATATCAGATTTATACACTGTGTCCTTATATCAGTCTTATACATTGTGTCCTTATATCAGATTTATACACCGTGTCCTTATATCAGTCTTATACACCGTGTCCTTATATCAGTCTTATACACAGTGTCCTTATATCAGATTTATACACTGTGTCCTTATATCAGTCTTATACACCGTGTCCTTATATCAGTCTTATACACTGTGTCCTTATATCAGTCTTATACACTGTGTCCTTATATCAGTCTTATACACTGTGTCCTTATATCAGTCTTATACACCGTGTCCTTATATCAGTCTTATACACCATGTCCTTATATCAGACTTATACACCGTGTCCTTATATCAGTCTTATACACCGTGTCCTTATATCAGATTTATACACTGTGTCCTTATATCAGTCTTATACACAGTGTCCTTATATCAGTCTTATACACCGTGTCCTTATATCAGACTTATACACTGTGTCCTTATATCAGTCTTATACACAGTGTCCTTATATCAGTCTTATACACCATTTACTTATATCAGACTTATACACCGTGTCCTTATATTAGTCTTATACACCGTGTCCTTATATTAGTCTTATACACCGTGTCCTTATATCAGTCTTATACACCATGTCCTTATATCAGACTTATACACCGTGTCCTTATATCAGTCTTATACACTGTGTCCTTATATCAGTCTTATACACAGTGTCCTTATATCAGATTTATACACCGTGTCCTTATATCAGTCTTATACACCGTGTCCTTATATCAGTCTTATACACCGTGTCCTTATATCAGTCTTATACACCGTGTCCTTATATCAGTCTTATACACCGTGTCCTTATATCAGTCTTATACACCGTGTCCTTATATCAGTCTTATACACCGTGTCCTTATATCAGATTTATACACTGTGTCCTTATATCAGTCTTATACACCGTGTCCTTATATCAGTCTTATACACTGTGTCCTTATATCAGTCTTATACACCGTGTCCTTATATCAGTCTTATACACCGTGTCCTTATATCAGTCTTATACACCGTGTCCTTATATCAGATTTATACACCGTGTCCTTATATCAGTCTTATACACCGTGTCCTTATATCAGTCTTATACACCGTGTCCTTATATCAGATTTATACACCGTGTCCTTATATCAGACTTATACACCGTGTCCTTATATCAGACTTATACACCGTGTCCTTATATCAGATTTATACACTGTGTCCTTATATCAGTCTTATACATTGTGTCCTTATATCAGATTTATACACCGTGTCCTTATATCAGTCTTATACACCGTGTCCTTATATCAGTCTTATACACAGTGTCCTTATATCAGATTTATACACTGTGTCCTTATATCAGTCTTATACACCGTGTCCTTATATCAGTCTTATACACTGTGTCCTTATATCAGTCTTATACACTGTGTCCTTATATCAGTCTTATACACTGTGTCCTTATATCAGTCTTATACACCGTGTCCTTATATCAGTCTTATACACCATGTCCTTATATCAGACTTATACACCGTGTCCTTATATCAGTCTTATACACCGTGTCCTTATATCAGATTTATACACTGTGTCCTTATATCAGTCTTATACACAGTGTCCTTATATCAGTCTTATACACCGTGTCCTTATATCAGACTTATACACTGTGTCCTTATATCAGTCTTATACACAGTGTCCTTATATCAGTCTTATACACCATGTACTTATATCAGACTTATACACCGTGTCCTTATATTAGTCTTATACACCGTGTCCTTATATTAGTCTTATACACCGTGTCCTTATATCAGTCTTATACACCATGTCCTTATATCAGACTTATACACCGTGTCCTTATATCAGTCTTATACACTGTGTCCTTATATCAGTCTTATACACAGTGTCCTTATATCAGATTTATACACCGTGTCCTTATATCAGTCTTATACACCGTGTCCTTATATCAGTCTTATACACTGTGTCCTTATATCAGTCTTATACACAGTGTCCTTATATCAGATTTATACACTGTGTCCTTATATCAGTCTTATACACCGTGTCCTTATATCAGTCTTATACACTGTGTCCTTATATCAGTCTTATACACCGTGTCCTTATATCAGTCTTATACACCGTGTCCTTATATCAGTCTTATACACCGTGTCCTTATATCAGATTTATACACCGTGTCCTTATATCAGTCTTATACACCGTGTCCTTATATCAGTCTTATACACCGTGTCCTTATATCAGATTTATACACCGTGTCCTTATATCAGTCTTATACACCGTGTCCTTATATCAGTCTTATACACCGTGTCCTTATATCAGTCTTATACACTGTGTCCTTATATCAGTCTTATACACTGTGTCCTTATATCAGTCTTATACACCGTGTCCTTATATCAGACTTATACACCGTGTCCTTATATCAGATTTATACACTGTGTCCTTATATCAGATTTATACACTGTGTCCTTATATCAATCTTATACACCGTGTCCTTATATCAGTCTTATACACCGTGTCCTTATATCAGATTTATACACTGTGTCCTTCTATCAGTCTTATACACTGTGTCCTTATATCAGTCTTATACACTGTGTCCTTATATCAGATTTATACACCGTGTCCTTATATCAGTCTTATACACCGTGTCCTTATATCAGTCTTATACACCGTGTCCTTATATCAGTCTTATACACTGTGTCCTTATATTAGTCTTATACACCGTGTCCTTATATCAGTCTTATACACTGTGTCCTTATATCAATCTTATACACCGTGTCCTTATATCAGATTTATACACCGTGTCCTTATATCAGTCTTATACACTGTGTCCTTATATCAATCTTATACACTGTGTCCTTATATCAATCTTATACACCGTGTCCTTATATCAGTCTTATACACTGTGTCCTTATATCAGTCTTATACACCGTGTCCTTATATCAATCTTATACACAGTGTCTTTATATCAGTCTTATACACCGTGTCCATATATCAGACTTATACACCGTGTCCTTATATCAGTCTTATACACCGTGTCCTTATATCAGTCTTATACACCGTGTCCTTATATCAGATTTATACACCGTGTCCTTATATCAGTCTTATACACCGTGTCCTTATATCAGTCTTATACACCGTGTCCTTATATCAGACTTATACACCGTGTCCTTATATCAGTCTTATACACCGTGTCCTTATATCAGATTTATACACCGTGTCCTTATATCAGTCTTATACACTGTGTCCTTATATCAGATTTATACACCGTGTCCTTATATCAGACTTATACACTGTGTCCTTATATCAATCTTATACACTGTGTCCTTATATCAGTCTTATACACTGTGTCCTTATATCAGTCTTATACACTGTGTCCTTATATCAGTCTTATACACCGTGTCCTTATATCAGTCTTATACACCGTGTCCTTATATCAGATTTATACACCGTGTCCTTATATCAGTCTTATACACCGTGTCCTTATATCAGATTTATACACTGTGTCCTTATATCAGTCTTATACACTGTGTCCTTATATCAGTCTTATACACTGTGTCCTTATATCAGTCTTATACACCGTGTCCTTATATCAGATTTATACACCGTGTCCTTATATCAGTCTTATACACCGTGTCCTTATATCAGATTTATACACTGTGTCCTTATATCAGTCTTATACACTGTGTCCTTATATCTGTCTTATACACCGTGTCCTTATATCAGTCTTATACACCGTGTCCTTATATCAGTCTTATACACTGTGTCCTTATATCAGTCTTATACACTGTGTCCTTATATCTGTCTTATACACTGTGTCCTTATATCAGACTTATACATCGTGTCCTTATATCAGTCTTATACACCGTGTCCTTATATCAGTCTTATACACTGTGTCCTTATATCAGTCTTTTACACCGTGTCCTTATATCAGTCTTATACACCGTGTCCTTATATCAGACTTATACACCGTGTCCTTATATCAGATTTATACACTGTGTCCTTATATCAGTCTTATACACTGTGTCCTTATATTAGTCTTATATACCGTGTCCTTATATCAGTCTTATACACCGTGTCCTTATATCAGTCTTATACACCGTGTCCTTATATCAGATTTATACAACGTGTCCTTATATCAGTCTTATACACCGTGTCCATATATCAGTCTTATACACCGTGTCCTTATATCAGTCTTATACACCGTGTCCTTATATCAGTCTTATACACTGTGTCCTTATATCAGTCTTATACACTGTGTCCTTATATCAGTCTTATACACTGTGTCCTTATATCAGTCTTATACACCGTGTCCTTATATCAGACTTATACACCGTTTCCTTATATCAGTCTTATACACCGTGTCCTTATATCAGTCTTATACACTGTGTCCTTATATCAGTCTTATACACTGTGTCCTTATATCAGATTTATACACCGTGTCCTTATATCAGTCTTATACACCGTGTCCTTATATCAGTCTTATACACCGTGTCCTTATATCAGTCTTATACACTGTGTCCTTATATCAGTCTTATACACCGTGTCCTTATATCAATCTTATACACCGTGTCCTTATATCAGTCTTATACACTGTGTCCTTATATTAGTCTTATACACCTTGTCCTTATATCAGTCTTATACACTGTGTCCTTATATCAATCTTATACACCGTGTCCTTATATCAGATTTATACACCGTGTCCTTATATCAGTCTTATACACCGTGTCCTTATATCAATCTTATACACCGTGTCCTTATATCAATCTTATACACTGTGTCCTTATATCAGTCTTATACACCGTGTCCTTATATCAATCTTATACACAGTGTCCTTATATCAGTCTTATACACCGTGTCCATATATCAGACTTATACACCGTGTCCTTATATCAGTCTTATACACCGTGTCCTTATATCAGATTTATACACCGTGTCCTTATATCAGTCTTATACACCGTGTCCTTATATCAGATTTATACACTGTGTCCTTATATCAGTCTTATACACTGTGTCCTTATATCAGTCTTATACACTGTGTCCTTATATCAGTCTTATACACCGTGTCCTTATATCAGTCTTATACACCGTGTCCTTATATCAGATTTATACACCGTGTCCTTATATCAGTCTTATACACCGTGTCCTTATATCAGATTTATACACTGTGTCCTTATATCAGTCTTATACACTGTGTCCTTATATCAGTCTTAT
Organism: Rhinophrynus dorsalis; assembly: GCA_037306005.1. NCBI lineage: Eukaryota > Metazoa > Chordata > Amphibia > Anura > Rhinophrynidae > Rhinophrynus > Rhinophrynus dorsalis. The sequence goes on from CM074728.1 coordinate 127,093,546, forward strand.
ACACTGTGTCCTTATATCAGTCTTATACACCGTGTCCTTATATCAGTCTTATACACCGTGTCCTTATATCAGATTTATACACCGTGTCCTTATATCAGTCTTATACACTGTGTCCTTATATCAGTCTTATACACCGTGTCCTTATATCAGATTTATACACCGTGTCCTTATATCAGTCTTATACACCGTGTCCTTATATCAGATTTATACACTGTGTCCTTATATCAGTCTTATACACTGTGTCCTTATATCTGTCTTATACACCGTGTCCTTATATCAGTCTTATACACCGTGTCCTTATATCAGTCTTATACACTGTGTCCTTATATCAGTCTTATACACTGTGTCCTTATATCTGTCTTATACACTGTGTCCTTATATCTGTCTTATACACTGTGTCCTTATATCAGACTTATACATCGTGTCCTTATATCAGTCTTATACACCGTGTCCTTATATCAGTCTTATACACTGTGTCCTTATATCAGTCTTTTACACTGTGTCCTTATATCAGTCTTATACACCGTGTCCTTATATCAGACTTATACACCGTGTCCTTATATCAGATTTATACACTGTGTCCTTATATCAGTCTTATACACTCTGTCCTTATATCAGTCTTATACACTGTGTCCTTATATCAGTCTTATACACCGTGTCCTTATATCAGTCTTATACACTGTGTCCTTATATCAGACTTATACACTGTGTCCTTATATCAGTCTTATACACCGTGTCCTTATATCAATCTTATACACTGTGTCCTTATATCAATCTTATACACCGTGTCCTTATATCAGACTTATACACCGTGTCCTTATATCAGTCTTATACACTGTGTCCTTATATCAGTCTTATACACCGTGTCCTTATATCAGACTTATACACCGTGTCCTTATATCAGTCTTATACACCGTGTCCTTATATCAGATTTATACACCGTGTCCTTATATCAGTCTTATACACCGTGTCCTTATATCAGTCTTATACACCGTGTCCTTATATCAGTCTAATACACTGTGTCCTTATATCAGTCTTATACACCGTGTCCTTATATCAGTCTTATACACCGTGTCCTTATATCAGTCTTATACACCGTGTCCTTATATCAGTCTTATACACCGTGTCCTTATATCAGATTTATACACCGTGTCCTTATATCAGTCTTATACACCGTGTCCTTATATCAGTCTTATACACCGTGTCCTTATATCAGACTTATACACCATGTCCTTATATCAGATTTATACACTGTGTCCTTATATCAGATTTATACACTGTGTCCTTATATCAATCTTATACACCGTGTCCTTATATCAGACTTATACACCGTGTCCTTATATCAGATTTATACACTGTGTCCTTATATCAGTCTTATACATTGTGTCCTTATATCAGTCTTATACACCGTGTCCTTATATCAGTCTTATACACCGTGTCCTTATATCAGTCTTATACACTGTGTCCTTATATCAGTCTTATACACTGTGTCCTTATATCAGACTTATACACTGTGTCCTTATATCAGTCTTATACACTGTGTCCTTATATCAATCTTATACACCGTGTCCTTATATCAGTCTTATACACCGTGTCCTTATATCAGTCTTATACACCGTGTCCTTATATCAGAGTTATACTCCGTGTCCTTATATCAGACTTATACACCGTGTCCTTATATCAGACTTATACACCGTGTCCTTATATCAGTCTTATACACCGTGTCCTTATATCAGTCTTATACACCGTGTCCTTATATCAGTCTTATACACCGTGTCCTTATATCAGTCTTATACACTGTGTCCTTATATCAGTCTTATACACCGTGTACTAGTTCTATCAGTTTTATACACTGTGTCTTTATATGAGACATATACATTGTATCTGTGGAAGCCCCTGACCCAGTAATGTAGATTTGTTCTCTGTTCTGATTAGTAAACAGACTGCAGGAGGAAGGTGAGTCAGTGCAGAATAATATCAATGGAAGACGTCTGCGGGTCTACAATGTTTCTCCTGCCCACTCCTTCCATGAGGGAGATGCTCTTTTATAACCACGATTGCTGGGCTTCATGTCAGTACATTTTGCTCTCGCCCCCAGCTCTCTCCCGTCCCACTGATACATAAGCCTATGCTAGGCCTCACTCCTTTCTTACTGCTGTCAGACAAGTGACCCTGCTGGTGCTGGGCTGTCTGCTTGTGCAGCTGGATTCCTATGGAAGTAGAAATGGGGGTGAATTATATCTCTGTATATAAGTACACAACTCAGATAGATGACAAAGGGAACAGAGACAATAACCCTGAACACGACAGCTGTGGATCTGTTTACAAATAGTTCTACTTGGCTACAGTAACCAGGGAAGAAAGGAGCAATCACCTTCTTGCTCAGAGTGTGTACGTGGGGTTATATGCGCATATACAGATACAGAAGGAATTTGGGGTGAAAGTGACTGACTCATAGGGGACAAACACAATTTACTTTTGATTTGAATTTGAATTTAACCCCTTGAATGCTAGAGAGGTCTCCAATGCATTGCAAAGCAGCGCTGCCATCCCAGAATGGCATGACGTGCCAGGACCGTCACCAGTCGTTAAATGCTGGAAATGGCATGATGGTCCTGGTACGTCATGGGTCCTTACAGGGTTAAATGAATGTGAATCCTGTGAATTTTAATTTTAGACCTATATTTTATTTTTTTGCCCCAGAATTGCTGTTGTTTTCTTCTGGACCCATTAGGTCTGCTCCGTTTATCTCCAATGTCTTATACACCCGTGATTTACCTTAAAGGAACAGTGATGCTTTTTTTTATTAACCCTTTGAGTGCCAGAGGGGAATGCATTCTCCTCTGGCATTCAAAGGGTAAAACACGTGTTATGTGGCATTTCCTTGTGAGTAAAAGAAAAGCGTGAAAGAGCCCTGGGGCCAAGAAATATCTCCTATATAATAATTCACTAGGATGTTTGTCAGAAGCCGTCATGCACAGTAGAGACCGCGCGCCTTCGGGTACTCTCTACTGCGCATGAAGCGGCTGCTTAACCCTTTGAGTGCCAGAGGGGGACACAACACATTGCAAAGCAATGCGTTGCGTACCGCTCTGGCACTCAAAGGGTTATTACCACCCGTGGCCCGTGTACACAGGCTTTTGTACTAGTAGAATTATATTCAACTCAAAATGTTGAGTTTAAAAGCCAAAATTCTCACTTTAAAACTCAAAATATATGACTTTATTTGTCAACATGGAAACCTGGAAAGTTACAATTATAAATCTTTTTTTCCTCTTGTCCCAGCGCTCTTCAATAAACAAGGAGGTTCCACTGCGCACAGATTTATTTTAAATGAGCAGAGCTCTGCAAGGCAGATGTACTGTGTAATCGTGATGTAACAGGTACTATGTAATAGTGATGTACTGTGTAATAGTGATGTAACAGGTACTATGTAATAGTGATGTAACAGGTACTATGTAATAGTGATGTAACAGGTACTGTGTAATAGTGATGTACTATGTAATAGTGATGTAGGATGTACTGTGTAATAGTGAAGTACTATGTAATAGTGATGTACTATGTAATAGTGATGTAAGATGTACTGTGTAATAGTGATGTAAGATGTACTGGGTAATATGATGTAAGATGTACTGGGTAATAATGATGTACTATGTAATAGTGATATAAGATATATTATTTAATAGTGATATAAGATGTACTGTGTAATAATGATGTACTATGTAATAGTGATGTAAGATGCATTATGTAATAGTGATGTAAGATGTATGTATGTATGTATGTATCTTTATTTATATGGCGCCACACAGTGTACGCAGCGCCTTACAATAGACATATGTTACAATAAATAAGAGGGGATGAAATAAGTGCGACATTCATAGAAACAATGGGAGAGAATTCCCTGCCCCAAGGAGCTTACAGTCTAAATGGATAAAGGGAGACATACAATGGGGTAAGAGGGTGTTAACTGCTGAGATTACAAGTGCTGAGTTTGGCCAAAGGCAGTGCATGGTCCTAGTGCTCCAGAAGATAAGACTTCAGGGTAGACTTAAAGACAGAGGGGGATTTTTCTAGGCGTAAGGAGAGGGGTATGGAGTTCCATAGGTATGGAGCAGAAAGCGAGAAAGGTTTGAGACGGGAGAGGGCAGAGGGTGTGGATGGTGCAACAAGAAGGGCGTTGTGTGCTGAGCGAAGGAGGCGGCCAGGAATATAATAGGAGATGAGGGAAGAGATGTAAGGAGGGGTAGCAGTGTGGAGAGCGTTAAAGGTGAGAAGAAGGACTTTGTAATTGATGCGCTGCTGAACTGGGAGCCATGACAGATGTCTGAGAATTATGTGGGCAGGTTCAGTTTTTGGGGAGAGTGTGGTGATTCGTGCAGCTGAGTTTAAAACAGATTGCATAGGTGAAAGATGAGTAGCAGGGAGGCCAGTTAGTAGGATATTGCAATAGTCTAAGCGGGACAGAATGAGGGCATGTATAAGAGTTTTAGTAGTTTGTTGGGAGAGGAACGGGCGGATTTTAGCAATGTTACGGAGAAAGAAGCGAGATGATCTAGCCACAGAGTTAATGTGAGGGGAGAAGGAAAGAGAAGAATCAAATATGGCCCCAAGGCAGCGTGCTGAGCTGACCGGATCAATATCAATTCCATCAACTGTAATGGTGAAGCTAGGGGTTCGGCAAGGTCTTGGTGGGAAGATTAGCAGTTCGGTTTTGGCCATGTTAATCTTCAGCTGACGCTGTGCCATCCAGGAGGAAATGGCCAAGAGGCAGTCTGAAATTTGCAGCTGGATTTGTGGTGAAAGATCAGGAGTGGAGATGTAAATTTGGGTATCGTCAGCATATAGATGGTATTTAAAGCCAAATGAACTAATAAGTTCACCCAATGAAAGAGTGTACAGTGAGAAAAGCAGAGGACCCAGAACGGAGCCTTGAGGCACCCCCACAGACAGAGGGACCGTGGAGGAGGTGTTATTGTTAGAGGACACAAAAAAGGAACGTTGTGAGAGATAGGAGGAGAGCCATGAAGCAGCTTGATTTCGGAAACCAAGACTGTGGAGAATTTGAGCAAGCAGAGAATGGTTAACTGTGTCAAAGGCAGAGGATAAATCGAGTAGTATAAGTATTGAAAACTGTCCTTTGGCTTTTGCAGTCTGGAGATCATTAGCCACCCTGCAGAGAGCGGTCTCAGTTGAATGACCGCACCGGAAACCAGACTGCATAGGATCCAAAAGACAGTTAGAGTTGAGGAATTTGGTTATTTGGGAGAAGACCAGGCGTTCTAGGAGTTTTGAGGTAAGTGGCAGAAGGGAGACAGGTCGATAGTTAGAGAGACAGGAGGGGTCGAGGTTAGTCTTTTTGAGCAGGGGTTTAATTTGGGCCTGTTTGAAGGAAGAAGGGAAGGTGCCTGTGGAGAGAGAAGTGTTGAAGATGTGTGTTAATATAGGTGTAAGGACTGGTGCAAGTGGTTTGAGTAAGTGGGAGGGCAAAGGGTCCAAGGAGCAGGTAGTGAGGTGGGTAGATAGGAGAAGTTGAGAAACTTCTTCCTCTGTTATTGGGGTAAAACTATCAAAGTATGATGAGGGGGGTTTGGGGAGAGAGAGTTTGGAGGCAGATGGAATAGTAGGAATCTGTTTTTGAATAGATTCCACCTTGTGCTTGATGTGATCTGCAAAAGCTTGAGGTGAATGTATGGGGTGAGAGGAAGCAGTGGAAGGATGGAGCAAGGAGTCAAAGACCGCAAAGAGACGGCGCGGGTTTGATTTATTGTTGTGGATTAGTATGGTGTAGTATTCTTGTTTAGCTTTTGATAAAGCAGAATGCAGGCAGGACAGCATAAATTTGAAGTGGATGAAATCTGCATGTGAGCGAGATTTCCTCCAAAGGCGTTCAGCAGAACGAGTGCAGGAGCGTAGGAAGCGGGTGTGGGAGTTGAGCCAGGGTCGTGGATTGACTTGACGGCTCCGTTGTGGTTTCAGTGGGGCAAAGGAATCAATAGCAGAGGATAGAATGGAGTTGTAGGAGTTAACTAGAATGTCTGTGTCAGAGATGGCTAGCAAAGAGGAAAGATTAGAGTTAAGTGAGGCGCTAATCCCAGCAAGATCAAGTGAGCGGGTATCCCTTATAAATCTGTTGGTGGGAGGGATGGGGGAAGAGGCAGTGTGAGAAAGAGAGAAGGATATAAGATGGTGGTCTGATAGAGGGAATGGGGAAACTGTGAGAGAGGAAAGGTCCAGACCCTTAGTAAAAACAAGATCGAGGCAGTGACCAGCTTTGTGAGTGGCACTGTCGGTCCACTGCTGGAGATCAAGGGAAGCGGTTAGGTCTAGAAGACGGGAAGCCCAGGGGACAGAGGGGTTGTCAATATGACAGTTAAAATCACCCAGAATAAGGACAGGATTGTCAGTGGAGAGAAAGAAGGAGAGCCAGGATTCAAAATCTGAGAGAAAGTTTGAAGGAGAAGAGGAGTTAGTAGGTGGCCTGTATATTACATAATACATTACAGATGTATTATGTAATAGTGATGAACTATGTAATAGTAATGTAACATGTACTATATAATAGTGATGTAAGATGTATTATGTAATAGTGATGTACTATGTAATAGTAATGTAACATGTACTATATAATAGTGATGTAAGATGTATTATGTAGTAATGATAAACTATGTAATAGTGATGTAAGATCTACTATGTAATAGTGATGTAAGATGTACAAGGTAATAGTTGAACAACGGGGAATGAACGAGAAACCACAATAAATACAATCAAACCGCACTAACCAGAGGTATATGCAACTATATAGACTTAAATCGAATGAGAAACCCACAGATTTAAATGGAGATTTGAGCCAACGGATGCTAAAGAGTCTTAAGTGAATTACTTTTGTGACCACAAGGTGTCGCCTTTCATATACAGCAATGTGAAAAAGAAAGTACACCCTCTAAGAATTCTATGGTTTTACATATCAGGACATATTAACAATCATCTGTTCCTTAGCAGGTCTAAAAATTAGGTAAATACAACCTCAGATGAACTACAACACATGACATAATACACCGTGTCATGATTTATTTAACAAAAATAAAGCCAAAATGGAGAAGCCATGTGTGAAAAGCTAAGTACACCCTTACTGCTTCCATAGGAATTAAGATGCTAAGTAGCAGACAGGTGCTTCTAATCAGATGCACTTGATTAACTGATCATCAGCAACTGTGACACCTATATAAAAGCTGAAGTTTTAGCAGTTTGCTGGTCTGGAGCATTCAGGTGTGTGTTAAAGCGGAACTACCACCCATGAATAAATCTGGCCCAAATAAATACCCATCTGGCGACTAGCTGGTCAATAGTGCTAGTCGCCAGAATTATTACCTGGTGTTTGAGAAATGTACTGTGTTCCCAGACTGACAGGCAGGAAACAGTGCAGACATCTTTCCATAGTGATGTCTGTGCACCTGCACTGTCAGTCCCTTTTGGAGCCGAAAGGCTCTGAGCAGCGGCTCCTAGAGCAGGCTGGGACTTACAGCGCAGACGCGCAGACATCACTATGGTAAGATGTCTGAGCTGTTTCCTGCCTGTCAGTTTGGGAACAGCGTACAATTCTCAAACTCCAGGTAATTTTTCTGGAGACTAGCGCTATTGAGCAGCTAATCGCCAGATGGGTATTTATTTGGGCCAGATTTGTTCATGGGTGGTAGTTCCGCTTTAACACAATGCCAAGCAGGAAAGACATCAGCAATGATATTAGAGAAGCAATTGTTGCTGCCCATCAATCTGGGAAGAGTTATAAGGCCATTTCCAACCAATTTAAAGTCCATCATTCTACAGTGAGACGGATTACTCAAAAGTGGAAAACATTCAATACAGTTGCCAGTCTTCCCAGGAGTGGACGTCCCAGCAAATTCATCCCAAGGTCAGACCATGCAATGCTCAGAGAAATTGTAAAAAAACACAAAACAAGAGTTACTCTACAGGCCTCAATTAGCATGTTAAATGTTAAGGTTCATGACAGTACAATTAGAAAAGGACTGAACAAGTATGGTTTGTTTGGAAGGGTTGCCAGGAGAAAGCCTCTTCTCTCTAAAAAGAACATGGCAGCATGGCTTAGGTTTGCAAAGTTGCATCTGACCAAACCACAAGACTTCTGAACAATGTCCTTTGGACAGATGAGACCAAAGTGGAGATGTTTGGCCATATGCACAGCACCACATTTGGCTAAAACCAAACACAGCATATCAGCACAAACACCTCATACCAACTGTCAAGCACGGTGGTGGTGGGGGTGATGATTTGGGCTTGTTTTGCAGCCACAGGACCTGGGAACCTTGCAGCCTTTGAGTCGGCCATGGACTTCTCTGTATACAAAGTATTCTAGAGTCTGTCCGACCGCTAAAGCTCGGCCGAAATTGGGTCATGCAACAAGACAGTGATCCCAAGCACACCAGCAAATCTACAACAGAATGGATGAAAAAGAAAATAATCAAGGTGTTGCAATGGCCCAGTCAAAGTCCAGACCTCAGTCTGATTAAAATTCTGTCGCAGGACCTTAAGAGAGCTGTGCATAAACAACAAACGTTGTAAAGAAGAGTGGGCCAAAATTCCTTCAATTACTTCAAGTTATTGCTTCTAAAGGTGGTTCTACAAGCTATTGAATCATAAGGTGTACTTAGATTTTCACACATGGCTTCTTCATTTTGGCTGTATTTTTGTTAAATAAATCATGACACGGTGTAATATGTCATGTGTAGTTGTTCATCTGAGGTTGTATTTACCTAATTTTTAGACCTGCTGAAGGAACAGATGATTATTATGTCCTGATATGTAAAACCATAGAATTCCCAGAGGGTGTACTTTCTTTTTCACACGACTGTAACTTACTATGGAGAGACAAAACCAATGACTCGACCTCTTCCAGAGCTCTCGTAATAAACAAATGGACATTTTGGATACCAGCTGGGGATGCTGCTAACTTCAATTCAAGGGAAAAAATAAGTCCCAGCTGTAATAATTTTTTGAATGAATCATCTTCTAGCAGTGGCTTATCATTGTTCTACTTAGCAATAAAATTTCTATAACATTCTTTTTCATTAAAAACAAGTTTATAGTTTATTAAAGAGAGAAACATTGTAATCGGGCATCTACATTCTTCTACATAACATTGTTTTATTGCTTCTTCAACCCTTTGCGTGCCAGAGGGGTGAGCAGTGAGCAACGCATTCTGGCATGCAAAGGGTTAACCATCACACGTTAACTTGTCCTGTCCAGATTCCTACTTTGGTTCCAACAATGTCTTTGCACAACCCTAGTCTTGTCTACCCAGATGTCACGGCTGCTCAAGGAGGCTCAGAGTCAGTGCGGTATAGTAAATCATGATTTTGAATAAACAAACAAAGAAATAAGCAAGCAGAGGTAATAATAGCAAGCCTAATACAGAAATAATAGGCTGGGTCCTAGACCTCCCTGCTGGAGACTAGGCCGAGGCCACTGGTAGTCTCACAATACAAGGACATGTAATATACAGCACCGGGAACAGCAATTTTGATCCGACGAACAGGAAACCAGGATGCACAGGAACAGAAGAATAGCCCCAAGTCTGTGGTAGTATAAGTGGGTCTCAGGTACGCACCTGCAGACTAGTGAGAACCCTCAGGCTTGTAATGTGCAACAAGGAACCCCTCACACACACACCTGCCACCAGGTGAGAACCCCTAGGCTAGAATACAATAGGCTCCAGAACCCTCAGACTAATGCTGCAGTCAGACACAGGACCCACAGGCTAGGACACACAGGAGGTTACAGAACCCTCTGACTCTTGCTGCAGTCAGATTCAGGACCCTCAGGCTGGGACACACAGAAGGTTACAGAACCCTCTGAGTCACGCTGCAGTCAGATTCGGGACCCTCAGGCTGGGACACACAGAAAGTTACAGAACCCTCTGACACAAGGTCAGATAACGGATGCCCAGGTACACACACAATGTGGTTATCTCACAAGGTAGACAGCCACAATATAGGCCAGCCTGTGTGATCATATCACAAGTAAGTTACTCAGCAACGAGTCATACACAGAGTGGGTTCGCAACCAAAAACGGGTCATACACAGAGCAGTTCTCTCAGACTAATAGACATAAGTAAGTGCAAATACTACCAGAATATACACCAACGCAAGGGCATATTGGGAATGTTGAAGCTGCCCTTTAACCCCTGAGAACAGGAAGTAGCAAGGTGAAGCTAAGCAGTAACAAGTATAAAACAACACAGGTGACATTATAGTTTAGCACATGACACTATGCCAGTTAACCCGCAGGCAGCGGTCCAGCGTTACTACAGCCCAGCTCGTGGGTGCGGTCGCCATCGAACCAGCAGTAGTTTATGGCCAGGCTTCCTGCAGGACGTCCACAATGGCCCAGCGCCATTTGCAAGCAGGGTCTGGGTGCTGTATCGCCAGGAATGTCCTGTGGGTAACTAGGTACTAGTGTTGAGCGAGCGTGCTCGGCCGATGCTCGGATCGGCTCGAGCATCGCTCTGCTCGGCACATGGCGGTACTCGTCGAGTACCGCCATGTGCTCTCCCGCCATGTTCGGGTGGCGGGGATCTGTGCCGGAAGAGGCACAGATCAGAAGACGCTCCGCTGGACCACCAGGGACTGGAGGTACGGGGGCATTGCGGAGATGAAGGGGGCATTGCGGAGATGAAGGGGGACATTGTGGAAGAGGGGCATAGACTCTATGCCCCTCTTCCACAATGTCCCCCTTCATCTCCGCTATGCCCCTCTTCCACAATGTCCCCCTTCATCTCCGCTATGCCCCTCTTCCACAATGTCCCCCTTCATCTCCGCTATGCCCCTCTTCCACAATGTCCCCCTTCATCTCCTCTATGCCATAGAGGAGATGAAGGGGGACATTGTGGAAGAGGGGCATAGCGGAGATGAAGGGGGACATTGTGGAAGAGGGGCATAGCGGAGATGAAGGGGGACATTGTGGAAGAGGGGCATAGCGGAGATGAAGGGGGACATTGCGGAGATGAAGGGGGACATTGCGGAGATGAAGGGGGCATACAGAGATGAAGGGGGCATAGCGGAGATGAAGGGGGGCATTGACCAGGCACCCTCCCCTCATCAGAGCAGGGGGTGCCTGGTGTAATGCTCGTGTCGCCCCATTGAAGTCAATGGGGCTCGGGTGCTCGGCCGAGCACTCGAGCCTCAGGGGGTGCTCGGTCAGAGCACCCGAGCACCCGAGCATCGGGGTGCTCGCTCAACACTACTAGGTACTGTAACACCAGAGCAGTGTAACGTGTCACAGGAATTGCTGACAGGAGAAGATTCTTTGTAGAAAGTTCTGACTTTCTGTTGTTCCCCTGATAGGAATCCTACAGCCCCCCACCCCGAGCTGCCTCTCATCAAAGAATACACGCAAGTCAGCGTTTTCTCAGTCAGTGTTTTCTTTGAAATTTTAATGAACCTGTATTGGCTTTTATCTCAGTGTGTAAAAATTCATCCATTCTCATGCAGATGTCTGAATACACCTGAGTTTACTGATTTTCCTCATTTAACAGAACTATTCACGGTCCAGAGGTTTATCCCAAAAGAAAGAACAAACCTTTTACAGAAAATTTGCTTTTCTTCTCTTTTTCAGAGAATTAAAATATTCCAGTTTACATTTTTCGGTAAGTGGCATATTTCAGTAGTAATTTAGCGTTTTAAGTCTAAAATTGAATCGTAATTACATCTTTTTTTTTCTTCTTTTTTTCGAAATGTTTAACATTGAATCCCAGAAAAGTTACATGTTTATTGGAGAGAAAAAGCACAAATAGGAATAAGAATTGTAAATCAAATGTTCTGCACCTTGTACACATTAATTCAATGATACTGATTTCACACTGTACAAATGATGTATTTGAACAGATAATTCACTTTTATTATCCCCCTCCCTCTCATTTATGTGACGTCAGCCCCTTCTCCTTAGTAGGAGCTTATAGAAACATAGAAACATAGAAGATTGACGGCAGAAAAAGACCACCTGGTCCATCTAGTCTGCCCTTTAGTATTCCTTTATTGTTATCTTAGGATAGATACATGTTTATCCCAGGCATGTTTAAACTGTGTTACTGTGGATTTATCAACCACCTCTGCTGGAAGTTTGTTCCAAGTTTCTACTACTCTTTCAGTGAAATAATATTTTCTAATGTTTTTCTTGATTTTTCCTCCAACTAGCCTCAGATTGTGCCCCCTTGTTCTTGTATTCAGATTCTTATTAATCACACTTCCCTCCTGAACCTTGTTCAGTCCTTTAACATATTTAAAGGTTTCAATCATGTCCCCCCTTTCTCTTCTTTCCTCCAGACTATACATATTTAGATCTCTGAGTCGTTCTTGATAAGTTCTATGCTTTAGACCTTCCACCATTTTTGTAGCTCTTCTTTGAACCCGCTCAATTTTAGTTATATCCTTTTGCAGATGAGGCCTCCAGAACTGTACACAGTATTCCAGATGTGGTCTCACTAGAGCTCTATACAGAGGGATCACAATCTCCCTCTTCCTGCTTGTTATACCTCTAGCTATGCAGCCAAGCATACGATTTGCTTTCCCCCACCGCCTGGTTGCATTGGTTACTCATCTTGAGGCTGTCAGAGATGACCACCCCCAAATCCTTCTCTTCTGAAGTCTTTGCTACCACAGAACTGCCAATACGATAGTCAGATTGAGGGTTTCTTTTCCCCAAGTGCATTATTTTACATTTGGAAACATTGAACTGAAGTTTCCATTGTTTTGACCACTTATCTAATAGTGCCAAATCATTCTCCATATTACAGACACCTCCTGGAACATCAACCCTATTACACACTTTTGTGTCATCAGCAAACAAGCAAACCTTCCCTGCCAAACCTTCCCTTATGTCACTTACAAACATGTTGAACAGAACAGGGTCCAGAACAGATCCTTGTGGCACTCCACTTGTAACCAGTCTCTGCTCAGAATACACTCCATTAACAACAACCCTCTGGTTTCTGTCCTTCAGCCAACTGCAGATCCACTGAACTATCCAGGGGTTAAGTCCAATTCTTGATAATTTATCTATCAGCTCTTTATGGGGAACTGTATCGAAAGCTTTACTGAAATCCAGGTAGGCGATATCCACAGCACCACCTTCATCCAGCACTTTAGTTACATAGTCAAAGAAATCAATGAGATTAGTCTGACAGGATCGGCCCTCAGTGAAGCCATGCTGGTTTGGGTCCATCAGGTTGTTTTTTGTTAGATGGTCAATTATCTTCTTCTTTAGAAGAGTCTCCATCATTTTTACCACTACAGATGTCAGGCTGACTGGCCTGTAGTTACTAGCTTCTTCTTTACTACCCTTCTTGTGAATGGGTACAACATTGGCCATTCTCCAATCATCAGGAACTTCTCCCGTAAGAAGGGACTGGTTATACAGATTAGTCAGGGGGCCAACTATGACAGATCGGAGTTCTTTAAGAACTCTAGGGTGGATTCCATCCGGACCCATCGCTTTATTTGACTTTAGCCGGACAAGTTCCTCTAGAACATCGGCCTCTTATAAAGAGCAATGACCACCAGGTTGGGGTTGTCAATGGCAACAGGACAAGTGCTGAATGAGATGTATCATACCTATTTGTGCATCCCTCTGATGTTGGTGCAATTTGCGACACACTTGGACACTGAGGACATGTTAACCGTAATGTAATGCATAACCCTCATTGAGTCCTGAGCAGCGACTCTCAGGCCCAGTCCTAGGGACACGTCAACATGTCAGGTTTAACCCTTTGAGTGAGAGAGAGGTATCAATGCATTGTGTTGAATACCTCACTGGAACTGAAAGGGTTAAAGAGTATCCCTAATTAATCGCTGGTATTACAGTCAGAATGACAGACCCTCAAATTACCCACATGTGAACAATCTGGGTTGTTAAGAAAACACGGCCTGAGGACTGATGTTGAGAATCCCCTGGTGCTCAGCACTAGTTACAATAAAGCTGTAATCACGTTAGTGCTAAGGACTGGTATACAATGCAGCTCTAATCACACAAGTGCTAAGGACTGGTATACAATACAGCTCAAATAACGCTACTGTTCAGGACCAGTATACAATACAGTTCTAATCACACAAGTGCTCAGGACTGGTATATAATACAGCTGTAATCACGTTAGTGCTAAGGACTGGTATACAATACAGCTCTAATCACACAAGTGCTCAGGACTGGTATACAATACAGCTCAAATAATGCTACTGTTCAGGACCAGTATACAATACAGTTCTAATAACGCTAGTGCTCAGGACCGGTATACAATACAGCACTAATAACTCTAGTGCTCAGGACTGGTATACTATACAGCTCTAATAACGCTAGTGCTCAGGACTTATATGCAATAACACTCAGATAATGCTCATGCTCAGGACTGGTATACAATACAGCTCTAATAACGCTAGTGCTCAGGACCGGTATACAATACAGCTCTAATAACGCTAGTGCTCAGGACTGGTATGCAATACTCAGAAGTGTGTAATTTGGCACCTTTCTGTATAGGGTTGAATTGGCGAGTTCAGCTCAGTTGGATCGGGAGGGAAAGGGAAGGTATATAATAAAAGTTAAATCACAGGGCAAATATAGCATTTTTAAGTGTAACTGAGATAGCTCACACTCAGATTCCAAAGAGCGATACTTATTTAAAGGAAAACATTTCATAATGCAAACTCCTCCAGTAACCTTACTATGGTCAGAAAAATCCTAATATTTTGTTTAAATATTAAACATCTTCATGTGCCCTGGATGTCAGATCAGTGGGGGCAGATATGGCAGTTCCTGGTAGTTCTTTTAACCCTAAGGAGGCAGAGTGAATAATGAGTCTGTTTAACCTCTTAAGGACCAGAAGAGTTCACAACACGTTGTGAAGCAATGTGTTAAACACACACTGATCCTTAAAGGATTACCATCAAGGCCAGATTTCCCAATAGGCAAAGTAGGTAACTGCCTAGAGCTCCATGTTTTGAAGGGCGGGTCCTCAACACTGCTGGTCACAACCACATTCTGATGAATGTAATGGAATGAAAAAACAAACAAAGATCGGGGCACCAGTGGTGAAGTATATAATCACAGATGTGTATACAAATTAATTAAATTACACTCACATTTAGATGTTGTCAGGACTCTGTTGTCAAAGTCAACTGACTATAAAGGCATTCGGAGAATTAAACCGTCTCTGTTCGGGTTTATATGTATTTTCGACTTTGTTAAGGCTTGTTTTTGCTTTGAAAAAGTGGCTTTTCCAGCCGTGAAACGCGTTAGCATTTGTAGCCTGTTATTTGTTTTTATTGTTTTATACAATATTAAATTTTAAACAGTGTATGAGTGTCCGCCTATTCTATACATTTAAGGATCATAAAACCGGTTCCAGAAGAAGAAAGACCCGAACGGAGACGGTTTAATTCTCCAAATGCCTTTATAGTCAGTTGACTTTGACAATAGAGTCCTGACACCATCTACATGTCAGTGTAATTTTATTACTTCTGTATACACATCTGTGATTATATACTTCACCACTGGTGCCCCGATCTTTGTTTGTTTTTTTTGTTCCATTACATTCATCATTTGCCGCTGCGGGAGAACGTGGTATATGAGGGTGCAGCCATCTATCCTGATAAGAGGTGCATACTGTATCTGGAGGCAGTTTGAATTACTCCAGTTGTCTTTCATGTCGGTATAAGCCGTCACGACACATTACCTTTGTGAGTGAGCACAATAGGGTGCGGTGGTGGTCAGTCATTTATCTAGTCTGATATACACAGGGGGCGCACCTTGTTCTTTCTCCCTTTCTCTTTCCACAGTACAACCACATTCTGAATTTTGTGTGTGGCCAGAGCAATCTCAGTGTCTCTGCACCAGTGTATATACTGCTTTACAGGTTATTTAAACTCTTGGATTCTATGCTTTACAGATTTCTCTAGCAACCAAGGGGTAAAGCTCTTGTTTTTGTCCGTGCCTCTTAAAGGCCAGTGGTATTTTCTGTGCCAGTAAACAGTGTATGGGGCTGGGAGTGGGTCCATGTGAGGCTCTAAGGCCATCTAGACTACTTGGCCTGGGATGTAAATCCTGCCCTGGTGAGCAATACCGTGTGCAGCGCTCAGCGCTAGTCCTTGTGGTCCTGCCGTCACCTGTACTGTCCGAACAGGTTCTCTACTGAACCAAGACAAAAGGCCAAAATTCACAGGGGCCTTTAGGGTTTTTGGCTATAGTATTTCAAATGGGGTCTATTACTGGAAGATGTTACTTCTCCTAAATCCGTGGTTCTCAACTCCGGTCCTCGGGACCCACTAACAGGCCAGGACTTAGGGATTTCTCTACTAGAACACAGGTGTGGTGATCAGAGGCTCATTCACATTGATTATCTCACCTGTGTTCTAACAAGGAAATCATGTGATCAGAGGCTCATTCACATTGATTATCTCACCTGTGTTCTAACAAGGAAATCATGTGATCAGAGGCTCATTCGCATTGATTATCTCACCTGTGTTCTAACAAGGAAATCATGTGATCAGAGGCTCAGTCACATTGATTAACTCACCTGTGATCTAACAAGGAAATCATGTGATCAGAGGCTCATTCACCTTGATTAACTCACCTGTGTTCTAACAAGGAAATCATGTGATCAGAGGCTCATTCACATCGATTAACTGACCTGTGTTCTAACAAGGAAATCATGTGATCAGAGGCTCAGTCACATCGATTAACTCACCTGTGCTCTAACAAGGAAATCATGTGATCAGAGGCTCATTCACACTGATTAACTCACCTGTGTTCTAACAAGGAAATCATGTGATCAGAGGCTCATTCACATTGATTAACTCCCCTGTGCTCTAACAAGGAAATCATGTGATCAGAGGCTCATTCACATTGATTAACTCACCTGTGCTCTAACAAGGAAATCATGTGATCAGAGGCTCATTCACATCGATTAACTCACCTGTGTTCTAACAAGGAAATCATGTGATCAGAGGCTCAGTCACATCGATTAACTCACCTGTGCTCTAACAAGGAAATCATGTGATCAGAGGCTCATTCACATTGATTAACTCACCTGTGCTCTAACAAGGAAATCATGTGATCAGAGGCTCATTCACATTGATTAACTCACCTGTGCTCTAACAAGGAATCATGTGATCAGAGGCTCATTCACATTGATTAACTCCCCTGTGCTCTAACAAGGAAATCATGTGATCAGAGGCTCATTCACATTGATTAACTCACCTGTGTTCTAACAAGGAAATCATCACATCCTGGCCTGTTAGTGGGTCCTGAGGACAGGAGTTGAGAACTACTGCACTAAGTGGTGATAAAGAGGTGATAAAGAGGTGATGACTTCTCCAGTGATATTACTTGTCCAGTTCCTGTGTTATTCTATGGAGCCTATGCACTTAGATCAGTGGTTCTCAACTCCTGCCCTCAGGACCCACTAACAGACCAGGATCTGATGATTTCCTTGTTAGAGCGCAGGTGAGTTAATCAATGTGAATGAGCCTCTGATCACATGATTCCCTTGTTAGAGCACAGGTGAGTTAATCAATGTGAATGAGCCTCTGATCACATGATTCCCTTGTTAGAGCGCAGGTGAGTTAATCAATGTGAATGAGCCTCTGATCACATGATTCCCTTGTTAGAGCTCAGGTGAGTTAATCAGTGTGAATGAGCCTCTGATCACATGATTCCCTTGTTAGTGCACAGGTGAGTTAATCAATGTGAATGAGCCTCTGATCACATGATTCCCTTGTTAGAGCGCAGGTGAGTTAATCAATGTGAATGAGCCTCTGATCACATGATTCCCTTGTTAGAGCTCAGGTGAGTTAATCAATGTGAATGAGCCTCTGATCACCACACCTGTGCTCTAGCAGAGAAATCCCTAAGTCCTGACCTGTTAGTGGGTCCTAAGGGCAGGAGGTGAGAAACACTGTCCTAAATCAATGTAAATGCTGTGAATTTTAACCCCTTAACGACCCTTGACGGTCATAGTACGTCAAGGGTCGATTTGACTGAACGACCCATGACGTACTATGACCTCATGGAGTTCCGAGCTCCCCCCGCGGCTGCACGCCGTTCGGGGAGTCTGGAACCAGAAAATGAAAAAAAAATAAATGCTCCGCGGACGTTCAGTCGTGTACCGGCGCAGATTCCCCGGTCGTTAAGGGGTTAATTTTACTCCTATATTTTAGCTGTTTTGCCCCCATAATTACTGCTGTTTTCTACTGCTCTTCTGACCCATAATAATTCCATTGAGTGAACCCAGCGGATCTTCTCTGTGCAGCTTCTACATCTTAATAGACCTGAGTCCTCTTGTTTATAGCGTTGGCTGGGGATGTTTTACCTTAAAGGAGCAGTGATGCTTTTTTTTTTATTAACCCTTTGAGTGCCAGAGGGGTACGGAATGCATTGCAAAGCAATGCATTCCGTACCCCTCTAGCACTCAAAGGGTTAAAACACGTTATATGGAATTCCCTTGTGAGAAAAAAAAAAGTATGAAAAAGCCCTGGGGCCAAGAAAGTATAATAAAATTATATTCAACTCAAAATGTTGAGTTTAACCCCTTAAGGACCATGTAGTCTGGGGGTGGGGCACTCTACAGGACCACGGCACTTTTTCCCCCACAGCTGCATTTTGAGATCGCAGCAAAGCATGCATCCACACTGTGATCCCAGAATTCCATGATGTGCCAGGACCGTCACCAATCCTTAAAGGGATAGTAATGTTTCACAATAAAAGCAGCTCCAATTAATCTTCATAGTATTTGGGCCATGTAGAGTGTTATTTCACTACTGTCAGAGTTGTAGTACAAGAGTAATTGAATGAAAAAGTATCTCCCTCCCTCCCCTTTTACTGATGTAACACTGCTCACCTCAGAGCAGCAAGACTGTCCGGATGGATCACAGGGACAATCTTCAGTGATCATAAGGAAAACCTGTCAAGGGGGGCAGGGTTTTCCTTGTGATCACAGTAAGAAGATTGTCCCTTGCTTTGACCTGTCCGGTCAAGTGACCAGATTCCACATCTGAGGGGAGCAATATCACATCAGTAAAAGGGGTGGGAGGGGGATACTTTATCATTCAATTACTCCTGAACTACAACTCTGACAGTAATGAAATAACACTCACATGTGGGTAACACCATGACCCAGATACTATGAAGATTAATTGGAGCTGCTGTTATTTGAAACATTACTATCCCTTTAACTCCTGGACAGCTGAGACGATCCTGGCACATCACGGGTCATTAAGGGGTTAATATTAATTAAATGCATTGTCTTTTTGACCATCCCAAGGCAAATTTCTGTTCAGATATATTCTGCGATACAAAATTTGTGTCCTGAAATTGTGTTTGTGTATCGACAGATCAAGCAGTGAAAGTGTCATTGACTTCAGTGTATACACTCATAAAGTTTACATGAAGGGCCATGTAATCATTAATCATCGTGATTGTAATCCGGACGCCTGTCAGCGCAGCAACTAACAATAGAAGTGCAGCGGCTGCGATAAGGACCTAATGGATTGATTG
>CM074728.1:127118097-127176919 GCA_037306005.1 Rhinophrynus dorsalis
TCTCTGTTACTATCAGTCTCCTCTCAGGTGTAGGAATAGGATCTCCTGCCTCTATCTGTTACTATCAGTCTCTGCTCACATGTAGGAATAGTATCTCCTGCCTCTCTCTGTTAATATCAGTCTCTGCTCAAGTGCGGGAATAGGATCTCCTGCCTCTCTCTGTTACTATCAGTCTCTGCTCAGGTATAGGAATAGGATCTCCTGTCTCTATCTGTTACTATCAGTCTCTGCTCAGGTATAGGAATAGGATCTCCTGCCTCTCTCTGTTACTATCAGTCTCTGCTCAGGTGTAGGAATAGGATCTCCTGCCTCTCTATGTCACTATCAGTCTCTGCTCAGGTGTAGGAATAGGATCTCCTGCCTCTCTATGTTACTATCAGTCTCTGCTCAGGTGTAGGAATAGGATCTCCTGCCTCTCTATGTCACTATCAGTCTCTGCTCAGGTGTAGGAATAGGATCTCCTGCCTCTCTATGTTACTATCAGTCTCTGCTCAGGTATAGGAATAGGATCTCCTGCCTATCTCTGTTACTATCAGTCTCCTCTCAGGTGTAGGAATAGGATCTCCTGCCTCTATCTGTTACTATCAGTCTCTGCTCACGTGTAGGAATAGTATCTCCTGCCTCTCTCTGTTACTATCAGTCTCTGCTCAGGTGTGGGAATAGGATCTCCTGCCTCTCTCTGTTACTATCAGTCTCTGCTCAGGTGTAGGAATAGGATCTCCTGCCTCTCTATGTTACTATCAGTCTCTGCTCAGGTATAGGAATATGATCTCCTGTCTCTCTATGTTACCATCAGTCTCTGCTCAGGTATAGGAATAGGATCTCCTGCCTCTCTATGTTACTATCAGTCTCTGCTCAGGTATAGGAATAGGATCTCCTGCCTCTCTATGTTACTATCAGTCTCTGCTCAGGTATAGGAATAGGATCTCCTGTCTCTCTATGTTACTATCAGTCTCTGCTCAGGTATAGGAATAGGATCTCCTGCCTCTCTCTGTTACTATCAGTCTCTGCTCACGTGTAGGAATAGGATCTCCTGCCTCTCTATGTTACTATGAGTCTCTGCTCATGTGTAGGAATAGGATCTCCTGCCTCTATCTGTTACTATCAGTCTCTGCTCACATGTAGGAATAGGATCTCCTGCCTCTATCTGTTACTATCAGTCTCTGCTCAGGTGTAGGAATAGGATCTCCTGTCTCTCTATGTTACTATCAGTCTCTGCTCAGGTGTAGGAATAGGATCTCCTGCCTCTATCTGTTACTATCAGTCTCTGCTCACATGTAGGAATGGGATCACCTGCCTCTATCTGTTACTATCAGTCTCTGCTCAGGTGTAGGAATAGGATCTCCTGCCTCTCTCTGTTACTATCAGTCTCTGCTCAGGTGTAGGAATAGGATCTCCTGTCTCTCTCTGTTACTATCAGTTTCTGCTCAGGTGTAGGAATAGGATCTCCTGCCTCTCTCTGTTACTGTCAGTCCCTGCTCAGGTGTAGGAATAGGATCTCCTGTCTCTCTCTGTTACTATCAGTCTCTGCTCAGATGTGGGTGTAGGATCTCCTGCCTCTCTATGTTACTATCAGTCTCTGCTCACGTGTAGGAATAGGATCTCCTGCCTCTCTCTGTTACTATCAGTCTCTGCTCAGGTGTGGGAATAGGATCTCATGCCTCTCTCTGTTACTATCAGTCTCTGCTCACATGTAGGAATAGGATCTCCTGCCTCTATCTGTTACTATCAGTCTCTGCTCAGGTATAGGAATAGGATCTCCTGCCTCTCTCTGTTACTATCAGTCTCTGCTCAGGTTTAGGAATAGGATCTCCTGCCTCTCTCTGTTACTATCAGTCTCTACTCAGGTGTAGGAATAGGATCTCCTGCCTCTCTATGTTACTATCAGTCTCTGCTCACGTGTAGGAATAGGATCTCCTGCCTCTCTCTGTTACTATCAGTCTCTGCTCACGTGTAGGAATAGGCTCTCCTGCCTCTCTATGTTACTATCAGTCTTTTCTCAGGTATAGGAATAGGCTCTCCTGCCTCTCCCTGTTACTATCAGTCTCTGCTCAGGTGTAGGAATAGGATCTCCTGCCTCTCTCTGTTACTATCAGTCTCTGCTCAGGTGTAGGAATAGGATCTCCTGCCTCTCTATGTTACTATCAGTCTCTGCTCAGGTGTGGGAGTAGGATCTCCTGCCTCTCTATGTTACTATCAGTCTCTGCTCAGGTATAGGAATAGGATCTCCTGCCTCTCTCTATGTTACTATCAGTCTCTGCTCAGGTGTAGGAAAAGGATCTCCTGCCTCTCTCTGTTACTATCAGTCTCTGCTCAGGTATAGGAATAGGATCTCCTGCCTTTCTCTGTTACTATCAGTCTCTGCTCAGGTGTAGGAATAGGATCTCCTGCCTCTCTCTGTTACTATCAGTCTCTGCTCAGGTGTAGGAATAGGATCTCCTGCCTCTCTCTGTTACTATCAGTCTCTGCTCAGGTATAGGAATAGGATCTCCTGCCTCTCTCTGTTACTATCAGTCTCTGCTCAGGTATAGGAATAGGATCTCCTGCCTCTCTCTGTTACTATCAGTCTCTGCTCAGATATAGGAATAGGATCTCCTGCCTCTCTCTGTTACTATCAATCTCTGCTCAGGTATAGGAATAGGATCTCCTGCCTCTATCTGTTACTATCAGTCTCTGCTCAGGTATAGGAATAGGATCTCCTGCCTCTCTCTGTTACTATCAGTCTCTGCTCAGGTGTAGGAATAGGATCTCCTGCCTCTCTCTGTTACTATCAGTCTCTGCTCACGTGTAGGAATAGGCTCTCCTGCCTCTCTATGTTACTATCATTGTCTTCTCAGGTATAGGAATAGGCTCTCCTGCCTCTCCCTGTTACTATCAGTCTCTGCTCAGGTGTAGGAATAGGCTCTCCTGCCTCTCTCTGTTACTATCAGTCTCTGCTCAGGTGTAGGAATAGGCTCTCCTGCCTCTCTCTGTTACTGTCAGTCTCTGCTCAGGTGTAGGAATAGGATCTCCTGCCTCTCTCTGTTACTATCAGTCTCTGCTCAGGTATAGGAATAGGATCTCCTGCCTCTCTCTGTTACAATCAGTCTCTGCTCAGGTGTAGGAATAGGCTCTCCTGCCTCTATCTGTTACTATCAGTCTCTGCTCAGGTGTGGGAATTGTTAGGGAATCTTTACCTGGATCGCTGCCTGAAGAGATACCTTTCAGCCTATTATTATTAGTCTATCTATGAAATCTATGTCAATTTATCGGTATACCGTGAGGCTGTAAGGATCACAAGGAAAAACACACACAACAGCGTATACCATACAAGCTCTCTCTTTATTCTTATCACACATAGCCTTTATAGGCCCATACAGCCCCCCTTCCCCTAAAGGGAGGGGGGCGGTGCACAGCACAGTTTTCAACATAGAACAGAAAATTATATAAAAACAGAAAAGCAAAACTTGTTCCCAGGAAGGGGGGGAGGGGAGGGAGTATAGATAACAGTTCCTTCAGTATCCTATCACCTCCCCCATGGGGGGTTCTGGAAACTTTGCTCATTCTCGCGTAACAACCTTGAGCATACTCAGATAAGGAACTAAAACAAACCTGTCTGGTGGTTACTCGTGTTGTTCCTCCCCTGTACATAGTTTTCTGCAGAATCAGTCAAATGTAACTTTTAACCCTATAGGTGCCGAACATAATTCTTACACACATTATCCCTGTACCCTTCAATCCCTTCTTTGAATCAGTACTAAACTGATTCACCAAACTAAACTCTGGGGGTTACACTGGGCCATGGATATCATCATAGCAAGGGGTGGGAGGGGTAGGGCGGCGGGATAACATTTTCAAGTAAGGGGCATACGGTTTGGCAGGGGAGTTACGGGCGTGATATGCACAGCAACAGAGCAGCAGTTTGATAACCAGACTCCCTTTATAATGTTAACATGGCCTGTTTGACAAATATGGAATGACTTGTTACACAAACAATTTAACCCTAAGAATATTTAACCCTTCTATATGTTATACAATCCTTTCAATCCCTTCTTTGAGTCCGAGCATACCCGGACTCACACAAATCTTACAACCTGGATAAGGCATCATCATATAGAGGTGCAGTACTGTGGAGGTGACTTAAATACTGGGTGTAAGGGCCTGACCCAGGGGAACTACACCTTTTGGCAATGAGGCAAAGCAAAAAACTTAAATAGGACATAAAGAACAATAATACTTTTGGATTACAGCTAGCGAAACAGGCACGCTGATGAGGCAAGTGGTCATAACGTCAGTAGGGCTGACCATGTTGCACAAGCAAAAGTTCGTAATGTTCATAACATGCTGGTGCTAAGTAGATTCAGACATTGGAGTTCTCACGGGTCTCTGGGGTGTCTCTGCAGTCCATCTGACCCCAGTGCAGAGGTGGCCTTTCAGAAGTCCTTACGTGAGTGAGGGTGAGACATAAGTTGCATACATAAGCCAGCCTTCCACCCCCCACACTTATAATGTTAATACACATTAGACCATCATTTTCTATCTGTAGGGGCACCTCCTCAAGCAGGCCACTTTCACTGCCAGAGGGTGCTAGCTTGATGATGGTCTTGTCCCACGGAGGCAGGTGGTCAGGGATTATTATGCCCGTCAAAACACCTACTTGATGATCGCACGGTGGCAGGCGATGCAATAAGCCTGCTTACTGGTCCCACGGAGGTAGGCGATGCAATAAGCCTACTTGCTGGTATTTCCTGAACAAAAGCCTCAGACCTTCACCCTGTTCTGCCTCCCTCTGGGCATCCGCTGGGCACTGGGAGGGCACAGGGCCTTTATCCTGCTCAGGCTATGGTGCAGCTGTCACTCTGGTGTGGTATATCCAGGTCTTTCCTTTATGCAGCGTGACTGCGCTGTAACTTGTCAACAGAATCTGGGATGGACCCTTCCACTGGGGCTCCAAACACTCTGTTCTCCATGTCTGTACACATACCCACTCTCCAATCTGGAAACTCGCACTGGGCCAGCCGAAAGCAAAGGCTGTGGAACAGAAAATCTGGGAAGAAAAGAAAGGGTATGCTGCAAAGCAGTTGCATAATCCATAATCTGCTGATTACCAATCTCTAAGGTAGATCCGTGATACATCACAATCCTATTCCAGGGCCTACCAAAGAGGATCTCATAAGGACTAAGCTTTTAAGGATTTGGAAGGGGTCACCCTGAAGTGAGTCAAGGCACGGGAAAGCGCCTCAGTTCAGTACATAGTTTGGTCAGAGAGCGCTTAAGAGTCTGGTTCATCCTCTCAACTTGTCCAGAGGATTGAGGCCTCCAGGGGGTATGATATCTCCAGTCCACCCCTAGAGTGACACAATTACTTTTAACAATTTCAGCTGTAACATGTTTTCCATGGTCTGACTCAATGACTCGAGGCAAACCAAACCTTGGAATTACTTTTCTTATTAACACCTTAGCTACTGATCCCGCAGTAGCTCCTTTCAAAAAAAATGTCTCTAGCCACTTAAACAATTAATCAACTATTACAACAGCATACTAAAATCCCAGTACAGGTTGCAAAACAACCCAATATAATCTATCTGGAGCCGTTCAAATGACACCCAAGCCCATTGCCTGGCCCCAGTGATTAGAATATGTCACATTTTAGGATTTATTTACAAGTATATATCACACAAATCCCAACAATTTCTAACTTACTTTGTACACATCTGGTCTGGGTAAAGTCACTTCCTCCAGGGCGTCTACACAGTCATGCTCTGGAGGATCATTTATGTCCTCGGTCAATAGGGTAACTGGTTTTGGCAGAGCTAAAGCAGGGGCGAACATCAGCACCCGCTTCAGTTCATCCCATACTATCGTATCAGGAGAATCATAGTCAGTTTGTCATACAATCCTTCAGTCAAAATATTGGCCACTATTAGCTTAACCCTTGCCTAGCCTCTTGGCTGATGGGGTACTATCTGTCCTAGACCGGTCCTGCATTAGGCTGCAAGTCAATAACGGGTCGGGCATCTCTACCAACCCCTGGCTTTCCAGCTGCTCAAACAGCAGAGGGCACTGAGCGCAGAACCTCCTCCCCCGGGATGTCTGAAGCATGACTATCCTGGGAAGTGTGTCTCAGTGCCATCTGGAAGGTCAAGTCATAATAGTCAGGTACATATACCTCTATCTTGTCAGCGTCAAAAGTTATCTCTGTCCTCAATCTGGTCAACAGATCCCTTCCAACAGTGCAATGGGGCATGACTCTGATAGGAGAAAACCATCTTGGACCATAGTCCCTTCTATGGTAACTTCCATAGGTTGTATATATGGCATAGAGGAGGGAAGTCAATCCACCCCTACTATACTGATAGTTTTCTTCACTATGAATTCCACCCTCCTGCACTATAGGATAATGCTAAAAAGACTGATCCTGATCCCTTCCTATTCTGTCTTATGAGGTGAGTCATTTCTGTCTGCATCACCACTAACAGATACACCTTCTTCCTGGGGATTTCTGTCTGTATATCTATACTTATTCCTCAGCTTGGGGCAATTTCACTTCTAATGTCCTTCCTGTTTACAGTAAAAACATGTATTCTTTCTACCTGCTTAGATCTCGCTGTACCACTTACATTATTCTTTCTACCTGCTTCAACAGTGCCAACTTTCCTTGCAATTGCTAAAGCACTAAACTTTGCCTGGTCCTTCAATACCTGCCTAGTCTTTGTGTCTCCCTCTGTATCTCTGTACATAACTTCTGTCCTTTCTTTCTCCATTACTTCACTTACTGGCTTGCTCAACACACTCTCAGTGTTTCCCTAAATCCATGCCAAGATGCGGCAAGGGACTTATCCCTCTGCTGCACAACCTACTGCACCCCAGGAAGATTCAAAGGAGGTTCCCCACATGTCCGCACGGACCCCAGGATCAGAGAACAGTAAAATAATAATACATTATCAGTCACGTCATTAAGAGGGAATGCATCTGCAGTCCCTACTTATCTGTCTCTAATTTCATTAGAAGTTAATTTCTTATATGTGTCAACAATCTTTTCTCTTTCATTCCCCCATAACATTATTACAACTGGGAAGGATTTACACAGGAGAGGGAGGGGTCTGATGCTGTGCGATCGTCTCATAGTGGCAGAGAATCAGCACACAGGCATTTAACCCCTTCCTGTCATTTTCAGGGAAAGCAGGATTGCTGTTTCTCTAATTAACAGACAACAGGTTGCAAAGGGCACATATACATAACTACAATTTGTTCTTATGGAGGCTAAATCACAAATCTTCAGTTGAACATATACATATATACACATATATATACACATACACATACACATTGGGTGCACCACTTCAGTTGAAATATATGTTTCCCAAGAAGTCAAAAACAGGAGAGGAAGGGGTGCCCGTGACCGTGCCGGGTGGACTGGCTGGACTACTCGGTCTTAGATCACTGAGAACCATTGAACCGGTAAGACCAATGCCAAAACCCCCTCAGACACTTCCAGTAAGACAGCCCCCACATTCCTGCCTCTTCTCACTCAAGAACATAATTTCAGTTCTATTATCTGTAACACATTGACAATTTCTTTAACAAATCCATATTTTTTACTTGCTTGGATCCATACAATTGATTACACAAAATTAGGATTGAATTTACCTAAATGTTGCAACATTTTATCTCAGAACCAATACCGTGTGCCTGTCCAGGCTTATTACTGGTGGCCAACCAGTACCTGACCCTGGCAATACATATCCACATAAATGTACAAAAAAACCTGCCCCTGTCAGAATCCTTGGATCATTGAGTTATTACGGTCCCCTTTTAACAAGGAAATACAAAACGGTATATAGATATTTAAATGCAAGTCTATACCATAATACAAATCTATATTTCCACCCAATCATATTTATTAACCCTTAGTTCCCAGCTACTAGACAACATCTTAACAATAGGACCTTTAGAAAAACAGCAGCGTTGATGACCTTGAAATTCCGTTACTTGTGTCTTATCTAAGAACAGAGAGAACAAGGGGGAGAGGTAGAATGGAAGAGAAGGGAGGAGGAATCAGAGCTGCGCTAACTTTCTCATAGCATCAACATTTTACAAGCATGGCAGCTTAACCCCTGCCTAGCTGTCACTAAATGAATGCATAATGTGTTAGTACCTGATTTTGATAGCAATAATCCACACACTCTGAATAACTTTCCCATTTAGTCCCTCACGTCTCTCTCTCTGGTGATGTAGGCACACTCTCCCTCTTTCTGTGCTCACTTACTATATCCCTCCGGAACAGGGCACGTATCTACCCCAGACAAACGACACATAACATGTATGTAAAACAGGTTAGCCATGCGCAACAAATATGAGACAGTTGTAAATTTTCACAGTGATCAGGGGGAGAAAGTCAGTGGGTGGTATCTTGCAGGACCAGATTAGACACGAATGGAATAGTGGAATAGGAACCCCCTGTCAGTCTCTCTACATAGTGTATACAATCCTCACCAATTTCTGGGGTCTTACTCTCTTGACCACCCATCTTACAACAAGTTGTACAATACAATGCAATCACAATGTCAAATAAACGAGGAAAAGAAAAGGAGTAAAAATTCAGGTGCTCACCTTCACCTGGAATAACACCCGGTCCCAGTGCTTACCTTCACCTGAACCGGGGACAGCACACAATAACACAATACTTATTCTCAGCCTCTAATATCCTTTGATACAATACTTAATTGACATCTCTACAAACATCCATATCTCAACACCAGTGCATAGTAATCATATAGTATCACGAAACAATTTGACAGACAAGAGAGGACAGAACAGTAGATTATTGACATAGACTCACAGAGGGACTCTATAGATTCTATAGATAATGAGTGTTCTGTTGCCTAATAATCCTGTAGTTGTGAACCACTAATTTTAACCTGTAGTTCTCCTGAGTCACTATGACTGTGACTCGGTCACCATTACTGTGACTCTGACCCTGATTGCTATTACTGCAATCTATATTCCTGATTGCCATTACTGCAATCTATATTCCTGACTGCTATTACTGCAGTCTATATTCCTGATTGCCATTACTGCAATCTATATTTATATAGCGCACTTATATATTAGACTAACAGAGACTCACTCCCTATCTCCCTATTTCACTCAACCCTTAACACGGCAATGTGATCCCTGAGACGGTGACAACATATAGTCACTTACCCATGGACACACATCGCCCGCATTCTTCCACCAAAAACTGTTAGGGAATCTTTACCTGGATCGCTGCCTGAAGAGATACCTTTCACCCTATTATTATTAGTCTATCTATGAAATCTATGTCAATTTATCGGTATACCGTGAGGCTGTAAGGATCGCAAGGAAAAACACACACAACAGCGTATACCATACAAGCTCTCTCTTTATTCTTATCACACATAGCCTTTATAGGCCCATACAGCCCCCCTTCCCCTAAAGGGAGGGGGGCGATGCACAGCACAGTTTTCAACATAGAACAGAAAATTATATAAAAACAGAAAAGCAAAACTTGTTCCCAGGAAGGGGGGGAGGGGAGGGAGTATAGATAACAGTTCCTTCAGTATCCTATCACCTCCCCCATGGGGGGTTCTGGAAACTTTGCTCATTCTCGCGTAACAACCTTGAGCATACTCAGATAAGGAACTAAAACAAACCTGTCTGGTGGTTACTCGTGTTGTTCCTCCCCTGTACATAGTTTTCTGCAGAATCAGTCAAATGTAACTTTTAACCCTATAGGTGCCGAACATAATTCTTACACACATTATCCCTGTACCCTTCAGGAATAGGATCTCTTGCCTCTCTATGTTACTATCAGTCTCTGCTCAGGTGTGAGAGTAGGATCTCCTGCAGCTCTCTGTTACTATCAGTCTCTGCTCACATGTAGGAATAGGATCTCCTGCCTCTCTATGTTACTATCAGTCTTTGCTCAAGTGTAGGAATAGGATCTCCTGCCTCTATCTGTTACTATCAGTCTCTGCTCAGGTGTAGGAATAAGATCTCCTGCCTCTCTATGTTACTATCAGTCTCTGCTCAGGTGTAGGAATAGGATCTCCTGCCTCTCTATGTCACTATCAGTCTCTGCTCAGGTATAGGAATAGGATCTCCTGCCTCTATCTGTTACTATCAGTCTCTGCTCAGGTGTAGGAATAGGATCTCCTGCCTCTCTATGTTACTATCAGTCTCTGCTCATGTATAGGAATAGGATCTCCTGCCTCTCTCTGTTACTATCAGTCTCTGCTCAGGTGTAGGAATAGGATCTCCTGCCTCTCTATGTTACTATCAGTCTCTGCTCAGGTGTAGGAATAGGATCTCCTGCCTCTCTCTGTTACTATCAGTCTCTGCTCAGGTGTAGGAATAGGATCTCCTGCCTCTCTCTGTTACTATCAGTCTCTGCTCAGGTGTAGGAATAGGATCTCCTGCCTCTCTCTGTTACTGTCAGTCTCTGCTCAGGTATAGGAATAGGATCTCCTGCCTCTCTCTGTTACTGTCAGTCTTTGCTCAGGTATAGGAATAGGATCTCCTGCCTCTCTCTGTTACTATCAGTCTCTGCTCAGGTATAGGAATAGGATCTCCTGCCTCTCTCTGTTACTATCAGTCTCTGCTCAGGTGTAGGAATAGGATCTCCTGCCTCTCTCTGTTACTGTCAGTCTCTGCTCAGGTATAGGAATAGGATCTCCTGCCTCTCTCTGTTACTGTCAGTCTCTGCTCAGGTATAGGAATAGGATCTCCTGCCTCTCACTGTTACTATCAGTCTCTGCTCAGGTGTAGGAATAGGATCTCCTGCCTCTCTCTGTTACTATCAGTCTCTGCTCAGGTATAGGAATAGGATCTCCTGCCTCTCTCTGTTACTATCAGTCTCTGCTCAGGTATAGGAATAGGATCTCCTGCCTCTGTCTGTTACTATCAGTCTCTGCTCAGGTGTAGGAATAGGATCTCCTGCCTCTCTCTGTTACTATCAGTCTCTGCTCACGTGTAGGAATAGGCTCTCCTGCCTCTCTATGTTACTATCAGTCTTTTCTCAGGTATAGGAATAGGCTCTCCTGCCTCTCCCTGTTACTATCAGTCTCTGCTCAGGTGTAGGAATAGGATCTCCTGCCTCTCTATGTTACTATCAGTCTCTGCTCAGGTGTAGGAATAGGATCTCCTGTCTCTCTCTGTTACTATCAGTCTCTGCTCAGGTGTAGGAATAGGATCTCCTGCCTCTCTCTGTTACTATCAGTCTCTGCTCAGGTATAGGAATATGATCTCCTGCCTCTCTTTGTTACTATCAGTCTCTGCTCAGGTGTAGGAATAGGATCTCCTGCCTCTCTCTGTTACTGTCAGTCTCTGCTCAGGTATAGGAATAGGATCTCCTGCCTCTCTCTGTTACTGTCAGTCTCTGCTCAGGTATAGGAATAGGATCTCCTGCCTCTCTCTGTTACTATCAGTCTCTGCTCAGGTATAGGAACAGGATCTCCTGCCTCTCTCTGTTACTATCAGTCTCTGCTCACGTGTAGGAATAGGATCTCCTGCCTCTCTCTGTTACTATCAGTCTCTGCTCAGGTATAGGAATAGGATCTCCTGCCTCTCTCTGTTACTATCAGTCTCTGCTCAGGTGTGGGAGTAGGATCTCCTGCATCTCTCTATGTTACTATCAATCTCTGCTCAGGTGTAGGAATAGGATCTCCTGCCTCTCTCTGTTACTATCAGTCTCTGCTCAGGTATAGGAATAGGATCTCCTGCCTCTCTCTGTTACTATCAGTCTCTGCTCAGGTGTGGGAGTAGGATCTCCTGCATCTCTCTATGTTACTATCAATCTCTGCTCAGGTGTAGGAATAGGATCTCCTGCCTCTCTCTGTTACTATCAGTCTCTGCTCAGGTATAGGAATAGGATCTCCTGCCTTTCTCTGTTACTATCAGTCTCTGCTCAGGTGTAGGAATAGGATCTCATGCCTCTCTCTGTTACTATCAGTCTCTGCTCAGGTATAGGAATAGGATCTCCTGCCTCTCTCTGTTACTATCAGTCTCTGCTCAGGTGTAGGAATAGGATCTCCTGCCTCTCTATGTTACTATCAGTCTCTGCTCAGGTGTAGGAATAGGATCTCCTGCCTCTCTCTGTTACTATCAGTCTCTGCTCAGGTGTAGGAATAGGATCTCCTGCCTCTCTATGTCACTATCAGTCTCTGCTCAGGTGTAGGAATAGGATCTCCTGCCTCTCTATCTTACTATCAGTCTCTGCTCAGGTGTAGGAATAGGATCTCCTGCCTCTCCCTGTTACTATCAGTCTCTGCTCAGGTGTACGAATAGGATCTCCTGCCTCTCTCTGTTACTATCAGTCTCTGCTCAGGTGTAAGAATAGGATCTCCTGCCTCTCTATGTTACTATCAGTCTCTGCTCAGGTATAGGAATAGGATCTCCTGCCTCTCTCTGTTACTATCAGTCTCTGTTCATGTGTAAAAATAGGATGTTCTGCCACTCTCTTTTACGGTCACTGCCAGTCTCTGCTCAGGTGAAGGGATAGGATCCCCTGCCTGTCTCTGCTCAGGTGTAGGGATAGGATACCTTGCCAGTCTCTGCCACTGTCACTATCAGTCTCTGCTCAGGCGTAGGAATAAGACATGCTGTCAGTCTCTGTCACTTATCAGTCAAAAGTATGTTTTTATTTTTTTTTACTGTTCCTGCAATTGTCAGTGTCACATTGTACAGATCATACCCACATTCCCTGCAACTGATGAGAGAACTGTCTAGTACCAATATTCCTACCGTCAAGAAAATTCAGCTGCCTGTCTGTACTTGTCTGCCTCTACACGCTAGTAGCAAAATTTCAGCAGCTTCCATTTCTGTCCCAAGCACTGCAGTGCCTAATGTTTACAGTACAGTACAGAATAGGCCTGTTAGCTTCAGAATCAGCTGCTTGTATTGAAGGGCAAAGTGCACAGCAACCAGTGCAGCACCATCATGAGAACTCAGTATATGACTGTCTCTTTTGTTCTTGTAGATGTAAGAGTAAGTGTGTGTAAGTAACACAGTATGTCATGTGTCTGTCTCAGTAGTGTCTCTAAATCACCAACTCAGGAAGAAAGATCATTTCACCTGTCGTCTGATCATAACTTATCAATTCATTTTATTTTCCTTTTAAACTCTTCCTTTTCCCTTCACTGTCACAGCCAGAGAAGAACTGGCTACCACCCATACTCCAATCAAGAAACTCCAGCTCCCTGTCTGCTTACGCTAGCTAGCCCAAAAAGATTCAACTGACCCCCCCATCACACGGTCAGACTGACAATGAGCAGAAAATGGCCATCCCTTTAATACTAACATGGCGGGGAAACAGTCTACGATGTGAGGGGGAGTACATGATTATTATTCATTTTAAATTAAATTTAAAATGGCACTTTTCATGGGGATTCCAACAGAAGGTGTGAAGTGCTGTTTTTTACTTGTTTTGTGTTTGGAGCATACGTTACCTCCCAGCAATAGGCTGGAGTATTTGCTAGCATTCAAGGGGTTAACGTAAAAGCCCAATTTGAATTAAAAAATATTTTCATTTTTTCAACTGTGGTGCAGGTAGTTTTCCCAAGAATTGCCCTTCTCTTGTGTTTGGATAGAGCTCAAAGGAAAACAAAAGGTAACGAGCTAAGATAATAAAATTCCCTGAAATAAAACACAGCCCTGCTCATTTCTAGGAATTTCTATTTTATATTTCTGTAATAAATCCACAAAGTGAAGGAGGCAATGCTTTCTTGTCTGAGAACTTTTCATTTATTGGTGCAAAATGATTCCGTGTGAAATGTAATAAGGTGTGAAGTCCAGCTCCTGGATCATGTATTAATCCCTAAACGATTCCTAAGTGCACGACTAGGAAAGGGGGAGAAAAGGCTTTTTATTTCCTGTTTATGGGCCAAACAAAACTGGCTGCAAAGAACAGAAATTTGTATTTATTTTTAGGAGAATAAATCATTTAAAGGGAAATATATTTATAAACTTCAAAGGGTTATTTGCCTACCAATATTAAGTAGCCTCTGGGAAAAAAATCCTGTCTCGAAATTGTGTTGTTTTTTTTTACTTATCACCTAAATTATGAAAAAAAAAACAGTACTGTCCTCTCTGGGACATCAGACTGTTTAACCCTTAAAAGACTAGGGTTGTGTTCAAAGGATTGTGAATCAATTTATTTATTTAAAAAAAAAGAAATTTTAGCAAACAGTTTGAACAAAATTCCATTGGGGGAGATTCGCTAAGCGGTGATAAAGAGGTGATAAACTGGAGATAAAGTGGGGATGACTTCTCCACTTTATCACTTCGCCAGTTCCTGTGTTATCCTATAGAACCTATGCACTAAGATCTCCAAAGCTTAAGAAATGTTAGTTCATTGGTTCCATAGAATAACATAGGAACCGGAGATGTGATATCACTGGAGATATTAGTGCATTGGTTCTATAGAATTACATAGGAACTGGAGAAGTGATATCACTGGAGATATTAGTGCATTGGTTCTATAGAAATACATAGGAACTGGAGAAGTGATATCACTGGAGATATTAGTGCATTGGTTCTATAGAATAACATAGGAACTGGAGAAGTGATATCACTGGAGATATTAGTACATTGGTTCTATAGAATAACATAGGAACTGGAGAAGTGATATCACTGGAGATATTAGTGCATTGGTTCTATAGAATAACACAGGAACAGGAGAAGTGATATCACTGGAGATATTAGTGTGTTGGTTCTATAGAATAACATAGGAACTGGAGAAGTGATATCACTGGAGATATTAGTGCATTGGTTCTATAGAATAACACAGGAACTGGAGAAGTGATATCACTGGAGATATTAGTGCATTGGTTCTATAGAATAACATAGGAACTGGAGAAGTGATATCACTGGAGATATTAATGCATTGGTTCTATAGAATAACATAGGAACTGGAGAAGTGATATCACTGGAGATATTAGTGCATTGGTTCTATAGAATAACATAGGAACTGGAGAAGTGATATCACTGGAGATATTAGTGCATTGGTTCTATAGAATAACACAGGAACTGGAGAAGTGATATCACTGGAGATATTAGTGCATTGGTTCTATAGAATAACACAGGAACTGGAGAAGTGATATCACTGGAGAAGCTATCTCCTCTTTATCACCTTTTTATCACAGCTTAGTGAATCTACCCAATGGAATTTTGTCCAAACAGTTTGTTAACATTTCTTTTTTTTAAATACGTAAATTGCTTCAGAATCCTTAGACCACAACGTTGGTCTTTTGAGGGTTATGCAGTTTGAGCAGCGAACTTTATCACCACTTTACCAGCGCTTAGTGAATCTCCCCCTTGTATATTTCATCGTTGTAAGGATATTGTTATATTAAAGCAGAACTTTCAGATAATAGCCAGTCACCATGTATTCATTAAATGCACGGCAACTAGCTTGAAAATAGATGTCTTACAGTAAAAAATACTTGTGTCTAAAGGAATCCGTCCCGTTTCGGGATTGACGGGCAGGTTAGTGCGGTCTGTGAGACTGCGCTGTCAGTCCCTTCCGGTGACCATATGGTGCAAAGCAGTCTATTCTATGGAGACCGGGACTGACGGCGCATGTGCACAGACAAGATGTCTGCACTGTAGCCTGGGTTCCAGTCTCCAAACGGGATGGATTCCATTAGACACAAGTATTTTTTTATGGTAAGACATCTATTTTCAAGCTTGCTATTATCTGAAAGATCCGCTTTAAGCAGCTCTCCTCCTGCCCACAAACAGATTTAAACAATGCCGGAGAGTTATCAAATGCAGTGTATCGCAGTATGATGGATGCCTCTCTTTTGCTCAAAGGGTTAATCAATTAAGAAATAACAAGTAACTTTACACAGGGTGTTTCTGCATTAGCCTGGGTTTCCTAGAAATACAAAATTAAAAAGCTAGGGCTCAATTTAAAGAGGTCCGACGTAAGAAAACACAGGCGACTGCATTTTTTCACGCACGGTAAGCGATTCAATTACCAGTTCTATGAAAAAATGTCGGCAACCCCCCTCCTCCTGCCGGTCGCTTCAAAATAAAAAAAACACCACAAGACACCATTCAATATACTGCGTTAGCCCTAAAGATCTGTTAAGGGACTCACTTTATCTCACTAAATTTAAGACCCAGTTTTTTTCTGACTAATGTCCCTTTTCAGACCTTTAGTTAGCAGACGCATCAGCTGAAAGGCAAAACAAACCTAAGTCCCCAGTGGATGTATTGATATGAGGCCCTAAGCTCCCTGTCAGTTCATCCAAAATACCTAAAAAGTGTTCATTGTTAGTAGAAGTAACCCTATGAGTGCCAGTGTGGTATAATTACCCTGCCAACACTCATAGGGTTAACCCGACTAAAGTACAAATCACCATCACATAAAAGTAACACTCACCATTTATCCCGATGTCCAGTGGAGTCCTCAGCATCCTGGTCATCTACTGTCCATCTTCTTTCATCTCTTCTCTCTCTTGTATCTTCTTTCATCTTTTTCCTTCCTTCTGCTTTCTTCTCTCTTCTCTTCATGAAACCTGTTAGAAAAAAGAGAGACATTAATAAACGTGTCATGTAAATAAGTAAACACACATTCCAGCCAATGGCTGTGAGGGAACTGGAACAGAGACTGCCCATATATAAAGGCAGTCTCTGTTCAAATTCCGTTATTGTGGAATGGTCATCGGCCCGTGAGGTAATAGCAGGGGGGGCCCTGATGCAACACCGTTTTGCTGCTACCGCACCAACGCGGCCACAAACAGAGGTGGAGAAATAGAATGAAGGAAATATATTTTTTAACCCCTTAAGGACCCATGACGGTCCTGCACCGTCATGGGTTGTTATACCCTTAACGACCCATGACGGTCTAGGACCGTCATGGCTTAAATGATAGCAGCGTGCCTCTGTGCACGCTGCTATCATTAAATCCAGGCTGAGACTGAGCGCTCCGAGACCGGGGCATTCAGTCTCAGCCCTTCTTTCTTCCTCCGGTTCATGCGATCGCTGTATCAGTGATCACATGTACCGGCATAGTGACAGACAGAGGCAGCATGCAAAGCATGCTGTCTGTGCCTGTCTCGTCTGCCTCTGTCTCCCTTGCTCTCAAAGTAAGGGAGACAGAAGTAGATGGGAGACACCTAGTGGTTTAAAAAAATACAGCAGTTGGGGGTATTAACCCCTTCACTGCTGGTGCAGGAGGCTGGCTAAATGCAGGTCAATTTTTGACCTGCAATTTTATATATATATATTTTTTTTTTTTTAAAAAAACACAACACACCTTTTTTTTTTTTTTTTTTTACAAAAACATTTTTATTTTAAAAAATATATATATAATTAAACAATATTACAAGTGTGATTGTTGTGGAGCCATGTAATACACTTATATACACCACCAAATGCCAGGGACAAAAAAGTGTCAAAATAGGGTGGGAAAAAGGGACATGGGGATTTTCACCCAGGAGGGACAGTGGCCACTTTAAACTGCGCATTTTGTAGGTATGACTGACCGGTCATACCTTTCATGCAGTCTCCATAAAAATTTAACCCTTTGTGGCCAATTGATCCTAAAAGAAAAATCAAAAATGGTTTTTTTTTTACATTTTTTTACCTTTTTTTTAAATTTTAATAAAGTGAATGGTGGGTTATCCATATAAATAGGGTATCAAATGAAAGCCCTATTTATGCTTAAAAAAACAGTATATAATTCATGGGGGGGGAATAAAAGCCTAAGAGGGAAAACACTGTTGAACAAAGACATAGTCAAAAAGGTCAGAATTGCTCCGGTCCTTAAGGGAAAATGACCTCAGATTTTCCCGGTCCATAAGGGGTTAATTCAAAATATTTTGGGGGGCAGTGAACATGGCCACAATTAATTGAACTCTTGGGGCATGTTATGACTTATGTACATGCACACCTATATGAAGTTTAACCCTTGGAGTCCCAGAGAGTTACTCAATATATTGCTCAGCAATGCATTGCGTACCGCTCTGGGACTCCAAGGGTTAAACTATGCATGGTGTGTGGTTTATGTAAATGACACATTTATTAAAGAGATAGTAATACTTCATTATTACTATCCCCTATCTTGTAGCCCAAACCTTTGTGGTTTGAGAGATATCCTCTTTCAAAGTTCCCTCTTTTTGGCTTTTCCCCTGACGTCAGGGGAATCTGTCCCGGGACCGGCGGCGGCTCTGCAGCAGTTCTGAGATCTCGTTATAGAAACAGAAATCCTTCACTAAAATGGTATTCTATGTGAGCTTGCAAACCAAGCACAAACCAAGCACAAACCAAGCACACTTAGAAGACCATTTTAGTGAAGGATTTCTGTTTCTATAACGCAATCATAGGACTCCTGCAGAGCCGCCGCTTGCTCACTGACCGGATTTCCCTGCTCTCAACTGTAACGCTGAGGTTAGGGGAAAAGCCAGCGTTCTGGGTGACACAATCTCTACCGGTGCTGTATGGAACGCAGCAAGCAACCAGATATACATGGAGCGAACCAGTACCCGTGTACTGGGTGACAGAACAAGAGAAATGAAAATGTCACCCAAGGCGATAGAAAGAGGAGGCACACTGCAGGCAATCCGGGAGCAGGAACACAGCCGGTACAGGACAGGAAACAGGAACAGCATGGCAGCCAACCGGACCAGGAACAGCAGCAGGAACAACAGCCCAAACCGGATCAGGAACGGCAGCAGGAACAACAGCCCAAACCGGATCAGAAATGGAAGCAGGAACCATGGAAGCTGTCAGGCAGGAACTCAGGTGATCACTGGAGAGCAATAATGTAGTAACGGCCCAGGAAGCTCAGGAACACAGTGCAGGTGCAGGCGACATAGAGACACCACAAAAGGGCAACCAAAGGGTGCCCAAGCCCAGTCTAACTAGGCAATACTGGGCGGGCTGAAAGCAGGCAGCCAATGGAGAGCCCATTCAGGTAACTGACAGGAAAAGGCAGCAATCACGTGCACCGTGATAATTTATCACTGGCTACATTGTATCCGATATTTATTCAACACTGGCCACATTGTATCCGATTCTTATTTATTCATCACTGGCCACAATGTATCCGATTCTTTTTTATTTATCACTGGTCACATTGTATCTGATTCTTATTTATTTATCACTGGGCACATTGTATCCGATTCTTATTTATTTAT
Source organism: Rhinophrynus dorsalis (assembly GCA_037306005.1). Classification (NCBI taxonomy): domain Eukaryota; kingdom Metazoa; phylum Chordata; class Amphibia; order Anura; family Rhinophrynidae; genus Rhinophrynus; species Rhinophrynus dorsalis. Next base: position 127,137,243 of record CM074728.1, read on the forward strand.
CACTGGGCACATTGTATCCGATTCTTATTTATTTATCACTGGTCACATTGTATCCGATTCTTATTTATTTATCACTGGCTACATTGTATCCGATATTTATTTATTTATCACTGGGCACATTGTATCCGATTCTTATTTATTTATCACTGGGCACATTGTATCCGATTCTTATTTATTTATCACTGGGCACATTGTATCCGATTCTTATTTATTCATCACTGGTCACATTGCATCCAATTCTTATTTATTTATCACTGGTCAGATTGTATCCGATTCTTATTTATTTATCAATGGGCACATTGTATCAGATTCTTATTTATTTATCACTGGTCAGATTGTATCAGATTCTTATTTATTTATCACTGGTCACATTGTATCCGATTGTTATTTATTAATCATTGGCTACATTGTATCTGATTCTTATTTATTTATCACTGGTCACATTGTATCTGATTCTTATTTATTCATCACTGGCCACATTGTATCAGATTCTTATTTATTTATCACTGGCCACATTGTATCCGATTGTTATTTATTAATCATTGGCTACATTGTATCTGATTCTTATTTATTTATCACTGGTCACATTGTATCTGATTCTTATTTATTTATCAGTGGGCACATTGTATCCGATTCTTATTTATTTATCACTGGCCACATTGCATCCGATTCTTATTTATTTATCAATGGCCACATTGTATCTGATTCTTATTTATTTATCACTGGTCACATTGTATCCGATTCTTATTTATTCATCACTGGCCACATTGTATCCGATTCTTATTTATTTATCAATGGCCACATTGTATCAGATTCTTTTTTATTTATCAATGGGCACATTGTATCAGATTCTTATTTATTTATTACTGGGCACATTGTATCCGATTCTTATTTATTCATCACTGGCCACATTGTATCAGATTCTTATTTATTCATCACTGGGCACATTGTATCAGATTCTTATTTATTTATCACTGGTCACATTGCATCCGATTCTTATTTATTTATCACTGGTCACATTGTATCCGATTCTTATTTATTTATCACTGGCCACATTGCATCCGATTCTTATTTATTCATCACTGGTCACATTGTATCAGATTCTTATTTATTTATCACTGGCCACATTGCATCCAATTCTTATTTATTAATCACTGGTCACATTGTATCAGATTCTTATTTATTCATCACTGGTCAGATTGTATCAGATTCTTATTTATTCATCACTGGTCACATTGCATCCAATTCTTATTTATTATCACTGGTCAGATTGTATCCGATTCTTATTTATTCATCACTGGCCACATTGTATCCGATTCTTATTTATTTATCACTGGTCACATTGCATCCAATTCTTATTTATTCATCACTGGTCAGATTGTATCCGATTCTTATTTATTCATCACTGGCCACATTGAATCCGATTCTTATTTATTTATCACTGGTCAGATTGTATCCGATCTTATTTATTCATCACTGGCCACATTGTATCCGATTCTTATTTATTCATCACTGGTCAGATTGTATCAGATTCTTATTTATTCATCACTGGTCACATTGCATCCAATTCTTATTTATTTATCACTGGTCAGATTGTATCAGATTCTTATTTATTTATCACTGGTCACATTGTATCAGATTCTTATTTATTCATCACTGGTCACATTGCATCCAATTCTTATTTATTTATCACTGGTCAGATTGTATCCGATTCTTATTTATTCATCACTGGCCACATTGTATCCGATTCTTATTTATTTATCACTGGTCAGATTGTATCCGATTCTTATTTATTCATCACTGGCCACATTGTATCCGATTCTTATTTATTTATCACTGGCCACATTGCATCCAATTCTTATTTATTCATCACTGGTCACATTGTATCAGATTCTTATTTATTCATCACTGGTCAGATTGTATCAGATTCTTATTTATTCATCACTGGTCACATTGCATCCAATTCTTATTTATTTATCACTGGTCAGATTGTATCCGATTCTTATTTATTCATCACTGGCCACATTGTATCCGATTCTTATTTATTTATCACTGGTCACATTGCATCAATTCTTATTTATTCATCACTGGTCAGATTGTATCCGATTCTTATTTATTCATCACTGGCCACATTGTATCCGATTCTTATTTATTTATCACTGGTCAGATTGTATCCGATTCTTATTTATTCATCACTGGCCACATTGTATCCGATTCTTATTTATTCATCACTGGTCAGATTGTATCAGATTCTTATTTATTCATCACTGGTCACATTGCATCCAATTCTTATTTATTTATCACTGGTCAGATTGTATCAGATTCTTATTTATTTATCACTGGTCACATTGTATCAGATTCTTATTTATTCATCACTGGTCACATTGCATCCAATTCTTATTTATTTATCACTGGTCAGATTGTATCCGATTCTTATTTATTCATCACTGGCCACATTGTATCCGATTCTTATTTATTTATCACTGGTCAGATTGTATCCGATTCTTATTTATTCATCACTGGCCACATTGTATCCGATTCTTACTTATTCATCACTGGTCACATTGTATCCGATTCTTATTTATTTATCACTGGTCAGATTGTATCCGATTCTTATTTATTTATCACTGGCCACATTGTATCCGATTCTTATTTATTCATCACTGGCCACATTGTATCAGATTCTTATTTATTTATCACTGGTCAGATTGTATCCGATTCTTATTTATTCATCACTGGCCACATTGTATCTGATTCTTACTTATTCATCACTGGTCACATTGTATCCGATTCTTATTTATTTATCACTGGCCACAATGTATCCGATTTTTATTAATTCATCACTGGCCACATTGTATCCAATTCTTATTTACTCATCACTGGTCAGATTGTATCAGATTCTTATTTATTCATCACTGACCACATTGTATCAGATTCTATAGGCTGGAGCGAGTAGTCAGCCAGAGCCACAGGTCAGAACCGATGTAGGTAGTCACACAAGCCGGGGTCATACACAGAGCGAATAATCAGACAGGCACGGATCACAACGGTAACAAGAGCAGCAAAGGGAAACACCACGTAAGGGCAATGACTACTAGGCCTGAGGAGGATATAAAGGAGCAGCTCAAGGGGGGAATCAATAAGACAAATCAGACTAGGCCCATAATCAGGCTCACGTACCCACGCCTGTTCTAGTGATGTCAGAATGCGGATGTAGCGGCAATCATGCTGGCCAACATCACAACAGAGGAAAGAAGCACAGGATCACTTAGGAGACTGTGATACCTGTATGAACCACTCCTAAGGCAGGGGTGTCCAGTTCAGTCCAGGATTTAAGGACTTCCCTGTCTGAGCACAGGTGAGCCAATCAAATGAATGAGCCACTAACTGACTTATTCTTAAATTGGAGGAATCCTTAAAGAGATAGTAACACTGAATACATAGTAAAATGTATATAGTAGGGTTTATGGTTTAACCTCCTGAGTAAAACAAGGGAACTCCCGCTGCTGAGAGGCATTTTATTCAGAAGTTATTACAGCTCAAACTTGAATTATTAGGTGTGATATCACACTGGCGTGAAATTACAGTGGCGCTGCTGATACTTCATACTATGGAAGTTTTTGGTCAGTTGATCAGACTTGTCCATACTATAGTATATCAACAGCGCCACTATATATTTTCAGGCCAGTGTGATACCGCACCGAGAAAATTCAAATTTGAGCTGCATTAACCTTTGAATAAAACACCTTTCAGTGGTGGGGATACTCTTTTTTTACTCAGATTGATAAACCCTACAATGTACATTTTTTATACATATTAAATGTTATTATCTCTTTAAATACTGACCTGTTAATGGCCCTTTATAATTGAACCTGAACCCCTCCTGACCCAAGGGCTATACAATGAAAGAAAAGTGGAGGAATCAGAAGCAAACAACAGGATCATAGAGGATAAAGAAACATTCCCATTCATTTAACCATTTGGGTGCCAAAGGGGAATGCAAGGCAATGTGTTGTACACCCCTCAGGCACACAAAGAGTTAAATGAGGCTTTAACCATCTGGATTCCAGCAAGATCTCCACCATTGTTCTTTAGTGGTAGAACCTGGGGTCTGACAATAAAGAACTGAGCCTGTCCCCTCGGGCTGGATATCCGGTACCAGGTAATTATTCATTCAGGCAGTATTGATTCGTAAGGGCCAGAAGGGTTTTCTGCCCAGATTAAAGTGAGCGTTCCTTTAACAGAATAAAAACACGCTCTCCTGTACTATCATTGTGACTATAACAGTGATTTAGTATATTTAGTATTTTATAATTATTTTAGGTTTTGGGCTTCTAAGCGATTCCCCCTGTGTAACGGAGCCTCACTCTCACTGTGCAGGTTGTTCTGGATATAATGAAGTCCTTTCAGCAGAGACTCGATAGTATTAGCTCAGTCTCCGTTAATTGGAACACAACCCGCTCTGCAAAATCCAGCCAGGAGCAGATGTATAATTAATTAATTAGCTGACATGGACCTATGAAGCCTGAAACTGTGCAATCATTACATGTGCCGAGTCTACAGAAGATAAAGCACCACACTAACAATTTGCCAAGTTATCTCTTGAGTTTCCTCAATGTTTTTTTCATAAGTGGCCAATATTGTACAATTGCTGTAAATCATCTACATGGAACAAAAGCAGAACATTCATTTGTCAGGTGAGATAAACAGATGTTTGCGGCTTGTAATTCCAATTTCACTAAAATATGGTTCGACTTAAGAGGTCAGGAGCTGGCAACCTTGGGCTCTCCAGATGTTGTAGACTACAACTCCTATCGATGGCTGGTTGGGGATGATGGGAATTGAAGTCCCCAACCACTGGAGGGGACACCTTACTACCCCTTCTATAGGCCATATTTATTTAGCTGTATATTTTTATTCTGTTTTTTCAAGTTAAACAGCAATCTTTGGTATAGCTGTGTGCCTCGTATTAACATTCCACACTGCTCTCCCTCCTGCCACTCCTTCCCAGGAATGTACATTCCATACTGCTCTCCCTCCTGTCACTCCTTCCCAGGAATGTACATTTCATACTGCTCTCCCTCCTGTCACTCCTTCCCAGGTACGTACATTCCACACTACTCTCCCTCCTGTCACTCCTTCCAGGTACGTACATTCCATACTGCTCTCCCTCCTGTCACTCCTTCCCAGCTACGTACATTCCACACTACTCTCCCTCCTGTCACTCCTTCCCAGGTACGTACATTCCATACTGCTCTCCCTCATGTCACTCCTTCCAGGTATGTACATTCCACACTACTCTCCCTCCTGTCACTCCTTCCCAGGTATGTACATTCCATACTGCTCTCCCTCCTGTCACTCCTTCCAGGTACGTACATTCCATACTGCTCTCCCTCCTGTCACTCCTTCCCAGGTACGTACATTCCATACTGCTCTCCCTCCTGTCACTCCTTCCCAGGTACGTACATTCCACACTGCTCTCCCTCCTGTCACTCCTTCACAGGTACGTACATTCCACACTGCTCTCCTTCCTAACTGCTGCTCCTTGCCAGATACTAACATTTCTCACTGTTCTCCCTGCCATATACTAACATTCCACACTGCTCTCCTTCCTAACTGACACACTCTGCCAGATTCTAACTTTCCTCACTGTTCGTGCCTCATGCTAACATTCCACACTGCTCTCCCTCCTGTCACTCCTTGTCAGATACCAACAATCCACACAGTTCTCCTTCCTAACTGCCACTCCCTGCCAGATATTAACATTCCACAATGATCTCCCTCCCACCTCCCACTTCCTGCCAACCATATTCTAGCATTCCACACTGCTCTCCTTCCTAACTGCCACTTCCTGACAGATACTACCATTGCACCCTGCCAGATACTGACAGTCCACACTGCTCTCCTTCCTAACTGCCACTCCCTGCCAGATACTAATAAGCCAGATACTAATATTCCTCACTGCCAACAAGATACTGACATCCCGCAATGATCTCCCTCCTCCTTTCACTTCCCACTCCCTGCCAACCTTATACTAACATTCCACACTGTTCTCCTTCCTGCCACTCCCTGCCAGATACTAACATTTCACACTGCCAACAAGATACTGACACTCTGTAATGATCTCCCTCCTCCTTTCACTTCCTGTGATATACTAACATTCCACACTGTTCTCCCTCCCACCTCACACTCCCTGACAGCCATATAGTAACATTCCACACTGCACTCCTTCTTGCCATTCCCTGCCAGATATTAATATTCCATACTGCTCTCCCTTCTGTCACTCCTTGACAGATACTGATATTCCCACACTGCTCTCCATCCTGTTACTCCTTGCCAGATATGTGCACTCCATACTGCTCTCCTTCCTAACTGCCACTCCCTGCCAGATACTAACATTCCACTCTACTCCCCTTCCTAACTGCCACTCCCTGCCAGATACTAACATTCAATACTACTCTCCCTGCCAGATGCTAACATTCCACACTGCTCTCCCTCTTGACGCTCCTTACCAGATGCTAATTTTCCACACTGCTCTCCCTCCTGTCTCTCCTTTCCAGGTACTAACATTCCGCACTGCTCTCCCCCCAACTGCCACTCCCTTCCAGATACTAACATTCCACACTGCTGACAAGATACTGACATTCCGCAATTATCTCCCTCCTCCTTTCACTTCCTGTGAGATACTAACATTCCACACTGTTCTCCCTCCCACCTCACACTCCCTGCCAACCATACAGTAACATGCCACACTGCTCCTAATTCCCATATTGTAGTCTGACGTGCTTGCTTTAACTGAATGAGCTTTTGAGTTTGTCCCCTATAATGCAGCTGTTCTGCTGTAGAATTGCTCCTCTGTTGTTTTCTGTGTGTGGCCTATAGTAACGACACACTGTGCTCTAGATAGTTATGGGAGCTCCATCCCCCTCCAAAAAAGACAGGTTTTTGAGTCCAAACAGGAGCAACAAACATATGTATATTATCCATAACTTATTGTAATAAACTATTATAAAGACATCTTGTGAATACAGTCCTTTCAGTCTGACTAATTATCTCCAGATGCATATAGGAGATAATGTAATGACCTAGATCCCATGTTGTTGTAGCAGACGCAATGCAGCACTACGGTATGTGAGATGTTTTCACTTTGATGAACATTCCTGTTAAAGGGTCATTTGTTCCAAAAAGGTTTCTTTGCCACATTAAATATTTCAGTAATTAGGAGACTACAATTGTCTAATACTAGCATATTACCAAGCAAAACAATGGCTCTCAGACAAGTGATAACTTTCTATTATAACTCAGTGAACCTTTTCCCATCCCCATTAGACATTTAATTCTCTGACATATTCCTCTGGCGCTAATTGCCGAGAAGATACAAAAGCGTTGTGTCTCCTTGTGACCTTCAGTAACAAACCTATTTACTGCCTGAAGGGAGAACATCAGAATTGTATGATTCTCTAGTGCAGAGATCATAATGTGACAACAGTGAAATACTGCACTGCTTAACTCTCTGAGTGCCAGAGAGGTATCCAATGCATTTCAATGCAAACTGGCACTATCTCCTTCTAATAATAACCCCAAATTACCTTAACCCCTGAAGGACCAGGCCTGCACTTAAGGACAATGGCCTTTTTTTCTTTTTTTTGTGAACCGGTTCAGGGCTCCCTGAAATTCATGATGGTCCTGGCACACCCACCCATAACTTGCCAGGACCGTCATGTGTCCTTAAGGGGTTAATCTGGGCAGAAATCTCTAATAGCGCTATGAACAAAGTCTGAGTGGATTGGTTCGCAGTAACTAATTTTGTTCTGGATCCACAGAGGCTGACATGATTCTTTGGTATGCCGGACTCCAAACTCCTCCCACTAAAGTATTCATAGAAAAAAATGCTCTGTGGTACTTAACTGCCACACTGCCAGTCGTTAAGGGGTTAAGATCCTGAAGTCCCACAATAAAGAATCCCGTTTATTTACATACTCCAACCAAAATTCCTCACTGTTCTCTCTGACAAATGCTGATCATCCACACTGCTCTACCTCCTGTCACTCCCTGCCAGATACTAATATTTCATACTGCTCTCCTTCCTAACTGCCACTCCCTGCCAGTTACTAACATTCCACCCTTGTCTTCCTCCTGTCACTCCCTGCCAGATACTAACATTTCACATTGCTCTCCTTCCTAACTGCCACTCCCTGCCAGATACTAACATTCCACCCTGGTCTCCCTCCTGTCACTCCCTGCCAGATACTAACATTTCACCCTGGTCTCCCTCCTGTCACTCCCTGCCAGATACTAACATTTCACCCTGGTCTCCCTCCGGTCACTCCCTGCCAGATACTAACATTCCACCCTGGTCTCCCTCCTGTCACTCCCTGCCAGATACTAATAGTTCACCCTGATCTCCCTCCTGTCACTCCCTGCCAGCTAACATTTCACACTGCTCTCATTCCTAACTGCCACTCCTTGCCAGATACTAACATTCCACCCTGGTCTCCCTCCTGTCACTCCCTGCCAAATACTAACATTCCACCCTTGTCTCGCTCCTGTCACTCCCTGCCAGATACTAACATTTCACGCTGCTCTCATTCCTAACTGCCACTCCCTGCCAGATACTAACATTCCACCCTTGTCTCCCTCCTGTCACTCCCTGCCAAATACTAACATTCCACCCTGGTCTCCCTCCTGTCACTCCCTGCCAAATACTAACATTCCACCCTGGTCTCCCTCCTGTCACTCCCTGCCAGATACTGACATTCCACATTGTTCTACCTCCTGCTCCTCCTTGCCAGGCACAGAATTGCTCCTTTTTGTGCATACAGCCTTTAATTGGTAATCTCCGTTCTTCCTGTATTTATAAATAATATTCTGCACTTACCCTGTGATGGTCATGTAACCACGTTCTCCTTTATAGTACAGATATTCCACATACACCCTGTGATGGTCACTTGACTACATTCTCCTTTGTAATATAAATACTCTGCACTTACCTTATGATGATCGCGTGACCACGTTCTCCTTTATAGTACAAATATTCTGCACTTACCCTCTGATGGTCTCATGGTTTGACTAATCTGGTCTAACACTCAGCTATTGATTACTGCTGCCTTTCCTTCCCTGGGTCAGGCTGAGTCGGCTGATGCTTAAAGGGATAGTAATACTTCATTTTAACTTTATTTTATTTTGTAGGCATTAAAAAAACATGAAGAATGATATAAGTCTTATCTCTGAAACCTTTATGGTTTAAGAGATATTCACAAACAAAGTATCCCCCCCCCGTTCAGCCAGATCAGAAGGGAGATGCCCAGGTAGACTGCAGAGAGGGACAATCTTCAATTAAGATAATGGAAAAAGCTGAAAAACTTGTCAAGGGGGGGAAGGGCTTTCATTGTTTTCATACAAAGAAAATTGTCCCCTTCTGTTATCTGTACTGTCATACAACCAGATCCACATCTGAGAAGAGATGGCTTACACTAGGTAAAAGGGGCGGGGAGGGGAACTTTGCTTGTGAATATCTCATAAACCATAAAGGTTTGAGAGATAAGACTTATATCATTCTTCATGTTTTTTTAATGCTTACAAAATAAAATAAAGTTAAAACGAAGTGTTACTATCCCTTTAACAAACTGCTTTGACCTCTCAGTCTCCATGGTTACTCACTTGACTGTTATCAGCCAACCCCTTCCAGGGTATTTAAACCATCTAGGCTCACTTCCTCCTTGCCCTTGTGTTTGTTCCTGGCTGCAAGTGCATTCTCCAGTGCACCTGTGTATCCATGCATGACCTGGCTTCCTGACGTCCCTTCTGGCTCCTGACTCCTGGCTTGTTCCTCACGTCGCTGACCTCAGTGTTCCTGAATCCGGCTGTCTGAGTACCCAACTTGGTTTCTCACTCCAGCTTGTCTTTTGGTTTATGCTCCTGGATCACGATACTGTTTTGTTTGTTTTTTGGTTACTTTAATAAAGGTGTTTTTTCTTTTTTTTTCCAAAAACTTTATTAAAAATTTCAATAAAGATACAGAAAAGAATGATATTACCAATATAATCATCCGCAAGAACAAATAGTGGAATCTGCAAGTAATAAGTATAACAAAGTCATCAAAACATATAATGTGCAATACTTATCAAAAAGTGTAATCCAAACATGACAGTATAAACAAGAAACTCCCAAAAGGAGGTGGTATAGAAGGAAAGAACCAACCCCATCATCAAGAAGAAGATTAGGAGTCTCGTAGGCTTGGTTTGGGAAACAAAGGTAAGTACCTAAAATTTATAGAATTCCTAACCTAGTATGCTAAGAAATAAAAGAAGAGAACTAAGAGGAAAATGAAAGAGAAAAGAGACATAAGGGTCAAGACAAGAGACATTGTAGAGGCACAGGAGGGAGAGAATAGATTTGGTATCCAGGTCCGCGGGAAGGTCCGTTATATCTACCCGACTCAGGGGCCATAAGGAGTGGCAATGGAAGTACCTCACACTCTCATCCATACTAACTAGGAAACAGGGTGGTCTATAGTAACTGTGTGTGTATGTCATACCCATGGATCCCACATGGAGTTGAAGGCATCACCCGAACCAGTAATTACTAAATGGTATTTTCACGCTAAGTAGTGCGATTGCACTTTAGCACGCCATGACTGTAGCGTGGGGGGGGGGGGGCTATGGACTTCCAATTCAAAGGAACTAGAGATTTAGCTGCATTTATTAGAGCACAGAAAATGCTCCAGCGAAAGGTGGTGGTTTGAAGAGTAGTCGAAAGTTGATATGCAAACAAAATCAGCAAGGGATCCAAAGGAAAGGAGCAGTCCAAAATGCGGACTGAGTGTGTTCTAATAGCATGCCAAAAGCCGCCAATTAGGGGGTAAGACCACCAGATGTGGAGCATTATGCTGGTGTGTCGGAAGCATCTCCTGTAAAGAGGGGAAACCGATTTGGGGGATGTGCTGTGGATTACATGAGGGGTTCGGTACCAAAGTGTAAGAAGCTTGAAATTGTCCTCCCTAGTGGGGGTATCTGGAGAAGAGAGACAGAGAGTTCGAGCTTTAGAGAACCAGATCATTGTAGGTAAAAAGACACACAATTCGCATTCCCACTCACGATAGCAACTGTGTTTCGCGTGTGGACATAGTAAGAGACAGAAGGTATACCATCTGGTAAGAGGTTTAAAAAACCTCCTGGGATTGGTCAGAAGGATCTCCAAGACCGAGGGAGGTGTTGCGAATGAAAGAGTCTATGACGGCAGAATCACCCAGGAGAGGAAGTGTCGAACTTGGTAATAAAGCCAGAAATGATCTGCTGGAAGGTTTGAATCTATCATTAAGCAAGCAAGCAACCCATTCCTTCCTAGGTTCTCTAGGGAGGTCAGATAGCAACATAAAAACAGAGGCATTATAATATAATAAGATATCCGGTGCACCAAGACCACCTTTGAGAGGAGGAAGATTATCACGGTCCCCGTGATCTCTCTGTCACTCTCACTTGTGCTACTCCCTTATTGGTTGAGCTTGTTTGGCCCGCCCCTGGTGACCTTTTTATTCTGTCCATTGGCACCTGTCAGGTGCCCTTTCCTGGTGTTCCTGAGCCAGTGTTGCTGTTGCTGTGTTCCTGCGTTCCTGATCTCCTGTGTACCGAATTGGCCTGTATTGACTACGCTTCTGTGTTTCTGCTCCGTGATCTGACTCGGTCTGGCTGACGTTCCTGTTCGTTGCTGATCTGGCTTGTCTGCGAATCTCCTCCGTGATCCGACCCGGCCTGGCTGACGTTCCTGCTCGTTGCTGATCTGGCTTGTCTGCGAATCTCCTCCGTGATCCGACATGGCCTGGCTGACGTTCTTGCTCGCTGGCAGAGTTAGGTTTAAAATTTCTGATTTTGCTAAATTGACTTTAAAATGGGATAGTTCACTATAAAGAGAAAGAAGGGGGATCAGCCTTTTCAAGGACTGCATAGCTCGTGAGAGGGAAAAAAAGCATGTAGTCGTCAAAACAAGCAACTTTCGCTTCTCCTTTCCAAGTGGGTAGACCCGATATTTGGGACGTAATACAGACAGTACACAGTAGGGGTTCAAGTGCAAGAATAAAAAGGATTGGTGACAAAGGATATCCCTGCCTCGTACCGTTAGCTATAGTGAAGGACTGGGAAAGGAAGCTGTTCACCTTGACCCTAGCACTAGGGAACGAGTAGAAGCTGGTATTGGCTGAAAAACATCCCTGACCAAGACCCAACTAAGAAAGCACTGCAAAGAGATGTGGCCAAGCTATGCGGTCAAATACCTTCTCTGCATCAACCTAGAAGATCAAAGTGGGCAAATGATCCTGTAAAGCATTGTAGATCAGAGCAAACGCTCTGGAGGTGTTGTCTCTGGCTTATATATGGCTTGCAAAAACGATCGATAGTATATTGAAGCAAATCCATCCGGCCCTGGGCTTTTCCCTAAGTGTAGGGATTTGATAGCAGACTCTACTTCTAGCTCAGCGATACGTAGTTCCAATTCCTTGATAGCAGAGGTCGGTAAGACCTCTATCTAAGAAAGCTTTAATGCTATTCATCCATCTATCCTTGTCTGGCTGATCTGGGGACAGGGGGGATGTTATAGAGTGTTGCGTAAAAAAGAGCAAAATATTTCTGCCATGTCTGGGAATGAGTGTTGGATCGAACCCTGTGAGTTGCGTATACCAGAAATAAAGTTTTGGGAGCTCTTGATTCTGACCGAATGAGCTAGGGCTTTTCCGCATTTATTATCCTGCATATAGGATTTGTATCTGAGCCATTGAAAGGATTTAACATATCCTTCATGTAAAAGAACTGATAAATCCCTACGAGCAGACTGAAGTGACTCCCATACCGCGAGAGACGGTGATGTTTTGTGTGATATCTCTAAACTATTGATAGAATTCAGAAGGGTGTCAATTTGTCGTGATTTCTCTTTCTTTTTCCACACTCCCCACCGAATGCATTCTCCCCGCAATACACACTTGTGTGCCTCCCAAACTAAAGGCATGGAGATTCCTGGTGTGACATTGAGATTGAAAAACTCTGAAATAGCGGATAGAAGGGAATCTCTAACCTTGGCAACCTTGAGAAGGAGGTCGTTCAATTTCCACGTTGGCGAGCCGGTGGAGACATGAGGCAAAGTGAGCACTAGTTGAATGAGGGCGTGGTCCGACAAGACCATAGGAGCAAATGCAGGGGTAGAAACATTGTGGAGTTGAGCTTGATCGATAAAAAAGAAGTCTATTCTGGAGTAAGACCATTGTCTGGAGAGTAATAAGTGTAATCCTTCGACGAAGGGTTGAGAGTCCTCCAAGCATTCGCCAAGTGGAACTTATGAAGCAGGGGCTGAATTTTTAGTTTACATGAAAGGGAGTACTGAGATTTCTGCTGTAAGGAGTCTAAATCAGGATTCAGAACTAAGCTGAAGTCACCTCCAACTATCACTGGTCCTTCCTTGAAGTCATCTACCTGCTTCATTAAGGTCGTTAGAAAGGAATAGACGCTAGTATTAGGGGCGTAGACACTGACAAGCATGATAATGAGACCATTGATCAGGCCCTTCAAAAGAAGAATCCTCTCCTTGGGGTCTCTGAATTCTCCCATATGATACCACATACAGATTTTGCTAATTAAGATTACAACTCCTTTGTGTTTCATAGAGGCTGAAGCATACCAAGCCTTTGGAAAGTGAGCGGATGTGTGGGAGGGGTGGTGTGGTGCTGCAAAATGTATCTCTTGGACAAATAGGAAATCAGAGTAAAGCCTGCAGGCTTCTCTGGTCAAAGCTGATCTCTTTTCTGGGATGTTTAGACGTTAAGTGCAGTAAACGTTAATCGTAATGGAGCCATAGTGAGCCAAATGAAATAGTGATTAAGGTAGAATCGCTTCAGATGTAGTGGAGAGTGTAGGATAGGTCTAGATTAACAGATTTATAGCCACAGTCCTGGAACCCCAATCCCGGCCAAAGGAAAGGGAGAGGAGTCTAGGGTGGAGGGGAGGGGGAAGGAAGAAGGGGAGGGAGGGGACAGGTGGAAAGAAAAGGGGGGAAGACTTCAGGAAAACAAAGAGAATAAAGGTGTTCTGCATTAGATTTTTGTGTTTGTCTGGTTCCTGGTCCTTAACAGATGGCCACGTGACCAATTTCTCCTTTATAGTATAGATATTCCACACTTATCCTGTGATAGTCACATGACCACGTTCTCCTTTATAGTACAGATGTTCTGCACTTATCCTGTGATGGTTACGTGACCACATTCTCCTTTATAGTACAGATATTCCTCACTTACCATGTGATGGTCGCATGACCACGTTCTCCTTTATAGTACAGATATTCCTCACTTACCATGTGATGGTCGCATGACCACGTTCTCCTTTATAGTACAGATATTCCTCACTTACCCTGTGATGGTCATGTGACCATGCTCTCCTTTATAGTACAGATATTCCGCACTTACCCTGTGATGGTCGCGTGACCACGTTCTCCTTTATAGTACAGATGTTCTGCACTTATCCTGTGATGGTTACGTGACCACATTCTCCTTACAGATATTCCTCACTTACCATGTGATGGTCACATGACCACGTTCTCCTTTATAGTACAGATATTCCTCACTTACCATGTGATGGTCGCATGACCACGTTCTCCTTTATAGTACAGATATTCCTCACTTACCATGTGATGGTCATGTGACCATGCTCTCCTTTATAGTACAGATATTCCACACTTACCCTGTGATGGTCACGTGACCACGTTCTCCTTTATAGTACAGATATTCCGCACTTAGCCTGGGATGGTCGCGTGACCACGTTCTCCTTTATAGTACAGATATTCCGCACTTACCCTGCGATGGTCACATGACCATATTCTCCTTTATAGTACAGATATTCCTCACTTAACCTGGGATGGTCGCGTGACCACGTTCTCCTTTATAGTACAGATATTCTGCATTCATCCTGTGACGGTCACATGACCACATTCTCCTTACAGATATTCCTCACTTACCCTGTGGTGGTCGCATGACCACGCTCTACTTTATAGTACAGATATTCCTCACTTATCCTGTGATGGTCGTGTGACCATGTTCTCCTTCAAAGTACAGATATTCCGCAAATACCCTGTGATGGTCACGTGGCCACGTTCTCCTTTTATCACGGTGCCTGTGCTCCAGGCTGCAGGCGGCGACATTCTGATTCTTCTATTTCCATATCTAATTTCTGATTGGCCAGTATCTTGTCGCCAGTCATGTCTACACTAAGGTGCCCTTTCATGGTGTACTAGTTCCTGACTTTTGCTCCTTTATTGCTGATCGTGTATGACCTGGCCTGCCTGATGATGTTCCTGTGTTTGCTGTACTTCTGTTCCTCCGTTGCTGACCGTATCTGGCTTCCGTTACTGACTGTTTCTGGCTGAGAACCTGCTCCGTTGCTGACCATATCTGGCTGAGGACCCGATTCCGTTACTTACTGTTTCTGGCTGAGAACCTGTTCAGTTGCTGACCATATCTGGCTGAGAACCCGCTCCATTGCTGACTATAACTGGCTGAGAACACGCTCCGTTGCTGATCGTATCTGGCTGTGAACCCGCTCCGTTACTGACCATACCTGGCTGTGAGACTATTCCGTTACCATCCGTGTCTAGAGTATTGACACTCTGTTGTCATCTGTATCTAGCCTACCACTGGGTTGCCTCCTTTTGCTCCAGCTAGACTTGCTGTGGTTTGCTGTTACGCTAGTCGGTTGCACTGCGTGGCGCTATTACTCTGTCGACCGTTAGCTATGCATTCATGCTGTAGCTACTCTCCTTACCACCATTGGCGGTGTGCACATGCAAAGTACCGGTACAGTGTTCATAGCACTGACTGTGTTACTCTGATCTCTCTCTGTCCACCTCCCTTACAGCGCTGGGCTCACTCCCTTTGGGAGTTGCAGTATATCACAGGGCGTTACCTATTGACCCTTTGCGTGCCTGGACAGTCCAGGTAGGGTTGTGCATATTCCACTCTGCAGTAGCCTTGGGCCCAAGAGCCAGCATTGTGTTGTTACTATCCTCAGTGAGAGGCGACACTGGTTGCCTATATACATATATATATAAAATTACTCTGTATTACGATCCACCCCTAGCGTTCTAGGGCTTGCTTATGAGAGTTGTCTCGGTCTATTGGCATCCAGTGCCAGGATCAGTGTTGCCTCGCTCCGTTGGGTTCTGTGGCTCCCATGTGTCTGGGTTGTGCCAGGGTCAATGTTGCCTCACTCCTCTGGGTTCTGTGCCTCCCAGGCGTCTGGTTTGTGCCAGTAGTGTTGCCTCACTCCTCTGGGTTCTGTGCCTCCCAGGTGTCTGGTTGTGCCAATCATCTCTTCCTGGACTATCTGTCACTAAGGTCCGGTGGTCAGTTCTCGGACTGCGTTACCTGATGCTTGTTCAGTTCAAGCCAGAACCTCCGTTGCCAGTGATTGTCATCATTCATACATACATCTCTATTACTGGCTTGCTATTACTGTATATACCTGCATATATTTATGTTCTGTTTGTGTAGGCCCATAGGCCTAACTCTGTGTGTTATCTTTATCTCAATAAAGTAATTTTAACCTTACCAATCTGGTCTGAGTGTTCATCAAAAAACTGTGACACCTTTATAGTACAGATATTCCTCACTTACCATGTGATGGTCATGTGACCATGTTCTCCTTTATAGTACAGATATTCCTCACTTATCCTGTGATGGTCACGTGACCACGTTCTCCTTTATAGTACAGATATTCCTCACTTATCCTGTGATGGTCATGTGACCACGTTCTCCTTTATAGTACAGATATTCCTCACTTATCCCCTGATGGTCACATGACCACGTTCTCCTTTATAGTACAGATATTCTGCACTTATCCTGTGATGGTCACATGATCACGGTCTCCTTTATAGTATAGATATTCCGCACTTATACTGTGATGGTCACATGATCATGTTCTCCTTTATATTACAGATTTTCCTCACTTACACTGTGATGGTCACATGACCACTTTCTCCTTTATAGTCCAGATATTCTACACTTACACTGTGATGGTCAAGTGACTACGTTCTCATTTATAGTACAGATATCCCACAATTACCCTGTGATGGTCACATGACCAAGTTCTCCTTTATAGTATGGATATTCTGCACTTACCCTGTGATGGTCATGTGACCACATTCTCCTTTATAGTACAGATATTCCGCACTTACTCTGTGATGGTCACGTGACCACATTCTCCTTTATAGTACAGATATTCTGCACTTACCCTGTGATGGTCATGTGACCACATTCTCCTTTATAGTACAGATATTCCGCACTTACCCTGTGATGATCATGTTATCTCCAACTATATCACAAATCAGTAAAATTACACCAGAGAGGGGCAACTGTCCTCCTGCTGCCAGTCCACCTGCCCCTGAGGTCAAGCTTATGTACACGGAATGATTCAGGCTTTGCGTTATATCAAGGATAGGCAACAGTTGACTCTCCAGCTGTTAGAGACTACAACTCCCATAGTTTCCAGAATATGGAGTCAAATGTTGCTTCACCTGGGTGACATGAAGAAAATTATGTTTCTTAATAGAGAAGTAACATCTCCTATAATAATTCCCAGTACGGTCAGAAATCCCAATGTCCCCCACAAATTTTGCGGTTGTGTTTTTCATAGGATTTACAATCAGTCCAGTATGTTGTGTCCATGGGGTGGACATGACCGTTACGGACAGAGTGCATGAGCCTACTTACTACTTAACTCTTCAACTGTCAGAGACATAGCCATTTGCATTGCTATGTGTTGGATATCTCTCTGGTACTCAAGGCGTTAAAGGAAAAGGGGGGTTAACAGTGCATCACAAAGCAATGTGATCCCAGGCTTTAGTCCAGGCTTTACTCCATGTGTGCTTTATTCTGTGCTTTATTCCATGTGTGTGTGCTTTATTTCCTGTGTGCTTTATTCCATGTGTGTGTGCTTTATTTCCTGTGTGCTTTATTTCCTGTGTGTGTGCTTTATTTCCTGTGTGCTTTATTTCCCGTGTGCTTTATTTCCTGTGTGTGTGCTTTATTTCCTGTGTGCTTTATTCCATGTCTGCTTTATTTCCCATGTGCTTTATTTCCCATGTGCTTTATTTCCTGTGTGTGTGCTTTATTTCCTGTGTGCTTTATTCCATGTGTGTGTGCTTTATTTCCTGTGTGCTTTATTTCATGTGTGTGTACTTTATTTCATGTGTGTGTGCTTTATTTCCCATGTACTTTATTTCATGTGTGCTTTATTCCCTGTGTGCTTTATTCCATGTGTGTGTGCTTTATTCCCTGTGTGCTTTATTCCATGTGTGTGTGCTTTATTTCCTGTGTGCTTTATTTCCAGTGTGCTTTATTTCCTGTGTGTGTGCTTTATTTCCTGTGTGCTTTATTCCATGTCTGCTTTATTTCCCATGTGCTTTATTTCCCATGTGCTTTATTTCCTGTGTGTGTGCTTTATTTCCTGTGTGCTTTATTTCATGTGTGTGTGCTTTATTTCCCATGTACTTTATTTCATGTGTGCTTTATTCCATATGTTTGTGCTTTATTTCCTGTGTGCTTTATTCCATGTGTGTGTGCTTTATTCCATGTGTGTGTGCTTTATTTCCTGTGTGCTTTATTCCATGTGTGAGTGCTTTATTTCCTGTGTGCTTTATTCCATGTGTGAGTGCTTTATTTCCTGTGTGCTTTATTCCATATGTGTGTGCTTTATTTCCTGTGTGCTTTATTCCATGTGTGTGTGCTTTATTTCCTGTGTTCTTTATTCCATGTGTGAGTGCTTTATTTCCTGTGTGCTTTATTCCATGCATGTGTGCTTTATTTCCTGTGTGCTTTATTCCATGTGTGCTTTATTCCATGCGTGTGTGCTTTATTTCCTGTGTGCTTTATTCCATGTGTGCTTTATTCCATGCGTGTGTGCTTTATTTCCTGTGTGCTTTATTTCGTGTGTGCTTTATTTCCTGTGTGCTTTATTCCATGTGTGTATGCTTTATTTCCTGTGTGCTTTATTCCATGTGTGCTTTATTCCATGTGTGTGTGCTTTATTTCCTGTGTGCTTTATTCCATGCGTGTGTGCTTTATTTCCTGTGTGCTTTATTCCATGTGCGCTTTATTCCATGCGTCTGTGCTTTATTTCCTGTGTGCTTTATTCCATGTGTGTGTGCTTTATTCCATGTGTGTGTGCTTTATTCTGGGCTTTATTCCATGTCTGCTTTATTCTGTGCTTTAGTCCGCATGTGCTTTATTTCAGACTTTATTCCAAGCTTTAACCCAGGCTTTATTCTGTGCTTTATTCAGTGCTTTAGTCTAGGCTTTATTCCATGCTTTAATCCAGGCTTTAGTCTATGTTTTATTCCGTGATTCCATTCCTTCTTCCAGGCTTTATTCCGTGACACCAGTAGCAGTTAGGAAGGTCACATAGAAGAAACTGAGGCTGTCACAAGTCAGATAGCGGAAGGTATAAGTAGCCACATAGAGAACGATACACAGATGTTTCGAGAAATGTTTTGCTGTTCCGTTGAGTTTATGGAAAGGAACACTTGTTTATTGCACAATCTATCTGGAAATGAACAAAATGAGGACATGTGCTTTTATTTCCATCTTAATAACCTGCCTGGCTTGACTGAGTTTTATAAGGGGTTTCCATGCGAGGAGTTATTATTTTCGATGTATTATTGGCATTTTATTGCAAGTCCAGTTCTTGCCTCATACTGCACTTTTGGCAGCCCAGGCTTCACAAACACAACCCACAGGGCAGGGCAGTTGCTGGTTTCCAAAAGACCTGGGTATAGTAAAAACCTAATGCATTTTTGTGGCACAGTGCAGCCCAATGGCACCATTACTTCCAAAACATGTCCCAAGCTGGTAACAGGACCCAGGACTTGTACCAACCTAATGTATTATCAGTGCACTGTGAACCCAATGGCACCACTACTAGTAGGAGATTAGCACCATTAGATGTCCCCAAGCTGGTAACAGGATCCGGGAATTGTCTCAACCTAATGTATTATCAGTGCACTGTGCACCCAATGGCACCATTAATAGTAAGGAGATTAGCACCATTACATGTCCCAGACTGGTAACAGGATCCGGGACTTGTACCAACCTAATGCATTATCAGTGCACTGTGCACCCAATGGCACCGCTACTAGTAGGAGATTATCACCATTACATGTCCCAGGCTGGTAACAGGACTTGGGCTTGTACCAATCTAATGTATTATCAGTGCACAGTGCACCCAATGGCACCACTACTAGTAGGGAAATTAGCACCATTACATGTCCCCAAACTGGTAAAAGGACCCAGGGCTTGTACCAACCTAATGCAGTGTCAGTGCACTGTGCACCCAATGGCACCACTACTAGTAGGGAGTTTAGCACCATTACATGTCCCAAACTGGTAACAAGACCTGGGGATTGTACCAATCTAATGCATTATCAGTGCACAGTGCACCCAATGGCACCACTACTAGTAGGGAAATTAGCACCATTACATGTCCCCAAGCTGGTAACAGGACCCAGGGCTTGTACCAACCTAATGCAGTGTCAGTGCACTGTGCACCCAATGGCACCACTGCCTGTATGGAGATTACACCATTACATGTCCTCAAGTTGGTAACAGGATACAGAGATTGTACCAACCTAATGCATTATCAGTGCACAGTGCACCCAATGGCACAATTACTAGTAGGGAGATTAGTACCATTACATGTCCCACACTGGTAACAAGGCCCGGGACTTGTACCAACCTAATGCATTATCAGTGCTCAGTGCAGCCAATGGCACCACTACTAGTAAAGAGTTTAGCACCATTACATGTCCCAAGCTGGTAACAGGATCCGAGCATATACCACCATGCAGCCCATTGGCACAATTACCAGTAGGGACATTAGCACAATTACATACCCCAAGTTGGTAACAAGATCTGAGTCTTGACCCATCCTAATGCATTAACAGTGCACCTTACAGTTCAATGGCTCCATTACCAATACAGATTAGCAGAAATACATGCCCCAACCTAATGCATTATCAGTGCACCGGGCACCCAATGGCACCATAACTAGTAGGGCAATTAGTACCATTACATGTCCCAAGCTGGTAACAGGACCTGTGACTTGTACCAACCTATTGCATTATCATTGCACTGCACACCCAATGGTACCATTATATGTCCCAGGCTGGTAACAAGACCTGTGACTTATACCATCCTAATGCATTATCAGTGCACTGTGCACCCAATGGCATCATTACATATCCCAGGCTGGTAACAAGATCTGGACTGGTACCATCCTAATGTATTATCATTGCACTGTGCACCCAATGGCATCATTACATGTCCCAGGCTGGTAAGATCTGGGTATGGTTCCAACCTAATGTATTATTATTGCACTGTGCACCCAATGGCATCATTACATGTCCCAAGCTGGTAACAAGACCTGGGCTGGTACCAACCTAATACATTATAATTGCACTGTGCACCCAATGGCACCATTACATGTCCCAAACTGGTAACAAGATCTGGGCTGGTACCAACCTAATGTATTATCATTGCCCTGTGCACGCAGTGGCATCATAACATGTCCCAAGCTGGTAACAAGACCTGGGCTGGTACCAACCTAATGTATTATCACTGCACTGTGCAATCAATGGCACCATTACATGTGCCAAGCTGGTAACAAGATCTGGGCTGGTACCAACCTAATGTATTATCAGTGCACTGTGCACCCAATGGCACCATTACATGTCCCAAACTGGTAACAAGACCTGGGGCTGGTACCAACCTAATGTATTATCATTGCACTGAGCCCCCAATGGCACCGTTACATGTCCCAAACTGGTAATAAGACCTGGGGATGGTACCATCCTAATGCATTACCAGTGCACAGTGCACTCAATGGCACCACTACATGTCCCAAACTGGTAACAAGATCTGGGCTGGTACCATCCTAATGTATTATCATTGCACTGCGCACCCAATGGCATCATTACATGTCCCAAGCTGGTAAGATCTGGGCTGGTACCATCCTAATGCATTATCACTGCCCTGTGGTAAACCTTGTTAGCATAAATTAACATCAAAGGGATAGTGATACTTAAAATGTAAAACAATATGTTTTCGGGTTTATCCCCCTCAGTAAAACAGGGGAACTCTCACTCTAGGGTCTGACACCCTGATGAAAGGATAGTTGTATCCAGAAACGCTTTGGTGATTTGGTGTTTTATTAATAAATCATAAATTGATTTTATTTTAATTTTGCCTCTTTGTGGATTCTTGACGTAAACTCTTTGGATGTACCGAGAGCTGTGAGCGTGGTTACCTGTACAGGGAGCTGTGTGCGTGGTTACCTGTACCTAGTGCTGTGAGCATGGTTACCTGTACCGGGAGCTGTGAGCGTGGTTACCTGTACAGGGAGCTGTGAGTGTGGTTACCTGTACCGGGAGCTGTGAGCGTGGTTACCTGTACAGGGAGCTGTGAGTGTGGTTACCTGTACAGGGAGCTGTGTGCGTGGTTACCTGTACCGAGTGCTGTGAGCGTGGTTACCTGTACCGGGAGCTGTGAGCGTGGTTACCTGTACCGGGAGCTGTGAGCGTGGTTACCTGTACCGGGAGCTGTGAGCGTGGTTACCTGTACAGGGAGCTGTGAGCGTGGTTACCTGTACCGAGTGCTGTGTGCGTGGTTACCTGTACAGGGAGCTGTGTGCGTGGTTACCTGTACTGAGTGCTGTGAGCGTGGTTACCTGTACAGGGAGCTGTGTGCGTGGTTACCCGTACAGGGAGCTGTGAGTGTGGTTACCTGTACAGGGAGCTGTGTGTGCGTGGTTACCTGTACCGAGTGCTGTGAGCGTGGTTACCTGTACCGGGAGCTGTGAGCGTGGTTACCTGTACAGGGAGCTGTGAGCATGGTTACCTGTACAGGGAGCTGTGTGCGTGGTTACTTGTACAGGGAGCTGTGTGCGTGGTTACCTGTACAGGGAGCTGTGAGCATGGTTACCTGTACAGGGAGCTGTGTGCATGGTTACTTGTACAGGGAGCTGTGAGCATGGTTACCTGTACCGAGTGCTGTGTGCGTGGTTACCTTTACAGGGAGCTGTGTGCGTGGTTACCTGTACAGGGAGCTGTGTGCGTGGTTACCCGTACAGGGAGCTGTGAGCGTGGTTACCTGTACAGGGAGCTGTGTGTGCGTGGTTACCTGTACCGAGTGCTGTGAGCGTGGTTACCTGTACCGGGAGCTGTGAGCGTGGTTACCTGTACAGGGAGCTGTGAGCGTGGTTACCTGTACAGGGAGCTGTGAGCGTGGTTACCTGTACAGGGAGCTGTGAGCATGGTTACCTGTACAGGGAGCTGTGTGCGTGGTTACTTGTACAGGGAGCTGTGTGCGTGGTTACCTGTACAGGGAGCTGTGAGCATGGTTACCTTTACAGGGAGCTGTGTGCGTGGTTACCTGTACAGGGAGCTGTGTGCGTGGTTACCCGTACAGGGAGCTGTGAGCGTGGTTACCTGTACAGGGAGCTGTGAGCGTGGTTACCTGTACAGGGAGCTGTGATCATGGTTACCTGTACAGGGAGCTGTGAGCGTGGTTACCTGTACAGGGAGCTGTGAGCGTGGTTACCTGTACAGGGAGCTGTGAGCGTGGTTACTTGTACAGGGAGCTGTGAGCGTGGTTACCTGTACAGGGAGCTGTGTGCGTGGTTACTTGTACAGGGAGCTGTGTGCGTGGTTACCTGTACAGGGAGCTGTGAGCATGGTTACCCGTACAGGGAGCTGTGTGCGTGGTTACCTGTACCGAGTGCTGTGTGCGTGGTTACCTTTACAGGGAGCTGTGTGCGTGGTTACCTGTACCGAGTGCTGTGTGCGTGGTTACCTTTACAGGGAGCTGTGTGCGTGGTTACTTGTACAGGGAGCTGTGTGCGTGGTTACCTGTACCGAGTGCTGTGTGCTTGGTTACCTGTACAGGGAGCTGTGAGCGTGGTTACCTGTACAGGGAGCTGTGTGCGTGGTTACCTGTACTGAGTTCTGTGTGCATGGTTACCTGTACAGGGAGCTGTGTGCGTGGTTACTTGTACAGGGAGCTGTGTGCGTGGTTACCTGTACAGGGAGCTGTGTGCGTGTTTACTTGTACAGGGAGCTGTGTGCGTGGTTACCTGTACTGAGTGCTGTGTGCGTGGTTACCTGTACAGGGAGCTGTGTGCGTGATTACCTGTACAGGGAGCTGTGTGCGTGGTTACTTGTACAGGGAGCTGTGTGCGTGGTTACCTGTACAGGGAGCTGTGAGCGTGGTTACCTGTACCGAGTGCTGTGAGCGTGGTTACCTGTACAGGGAGCTGTGTGCGTGGTTACCTGTACAGGGAGCTGTGTGCGTGGTTATCTGTACTGAGTGCTGTGAGCATGGTTACCTGTACAGGGAGCTGTAAGCATGGTTACCTGTACAGGGAGCTGTGAGCGTGGTTACCTGTACAGGGAGCTGTGTGCGTGGTTACCTGTACAGGGAGCTGTGAGCGTGGTTACCTGTACAGGGGCAGGTACAAATCCCCTGTAATTGTATACCAGTTGTGTATCTCCCAACCGCTTAACCACTAACTGAGAGTAAGAAGCTTGATATCTATTTGATAATTATATATTGAAAAAGTGCCCCGACCTGTTTGTTGCTCTTTCCTCACTACTGAGAGGTGTTTTACTCAGAAGTTATTACAGCTCAAACTTGAATGTTTTTAGGTGCAGTATCACAGTGGCCTGCATTTGTACAGTGGCGCTGTTGTTACACACCATCTTATGGACAGCTCTGGTCAGTTGACCATAAATCTCTATAGGATGGTGCAGCAACAGTGCCACTGTACAATTTCATTCCACTATGATACAGCACCTAAAAAAATTGAAGTTTGAGCTGTAATATTGTTTGAAGAAAACATCTTTCAGCAGTGAGAGTGCTCTTGTTTTACTCAGGGGGATAAGCCCTACAACATATATATTTTTATATATTAAGTATTACTATCTCTTTAAGGAAGAAAAATAGACATTATTTTATATATATTTTCATTGTATCTATAATTCAATTTTTAAAATGTTTTGTGAGTAGAAATAGAATTATGTTCTTTACAGACAGAGGAGAACTGCATGTAAAATTGTTTCCAACTTGAAATTCTATTAATAAGTTCGATTCTCCCACAGTGTAAGATGGTGTCAGCGGCACTGCTATTAACCTTCCTACTGACCTTGACAATGTAATCTGTCCTTTCTGTACGACTGTCTCTTCTATAATGACAGGATTGTAATAATTGGAAAATGCGTTTTATACCTCGGTAAGGTTGTTTTTAAGCATAACTTTATTAACTGGCCTTCCTCTCGCACGACTAACCACAATACAGTCCGTAATGAACTCCTCAGCACGAGTAATCTACCTCACTCATCGCTTCCCTAGCACCAAACCCCTCTGTCAGTCCATAATGAACTCCGCAGCACGAGTAATCTACCTCAGTCATCGCTTCCCTAGCACCAACCCCTCTGCCAGTCCATAATGAACTCCGCAGCACTACTAATCTACCTCACACATCTGTTCTCTAGCGCCAGACCCCTCTGTCAGTCCGTAATGAACTCCGCAGCACGACTAATCTACCTCACTCATCGCTTCCCTAGCGCCAAACCCCTCTGTCAGTCCGTAATGAACTCCGCAGCATGACTAATCTACCTCACTCATCGCTTCTCTAGCACCAAACCCCTCTGTCAGTCCGTAATGAACTCCGCAGCACGACTAGACTACCTCACACATCACTTCTCTAGCACCAAACCCCTCTGTCAGTCCGTAATGAACTCTGCAGCACGACTAATCTACCTCACTCATCGCTTCTCTAGCACCAAACCCCTCTGTCAATCCATAATGAACTCCGCAGCACGACTAATCTACCTCACACATCACTTCTCTAGCACCAAACCCCTCTGTCAATCCATAATGAACTCTGGAGCACGACTAATTTTTTATTTTATTTTATTTTATTATTTATATAGCGCACACAGATTACGCAGCGCTTTACACTCATATTGGTCATGTTGGTCCCTGTCCCCATTGGGGCTCACAATCTAAATTCACCTATTGGTATGTTTTTTTTGGATTGTGGGAGGAAACCGGAGTACCCGGAGGAAACCCACGCAAACACGGCGAGAACATACAAACTCATTGCAGACTAATCTACCTCACTCATCGCTTCTCTAGCACAAACCCCTCTGTCAGTCCCTACACTGGCTCCCATTAGCATACTGAATTACATTAAGAAAATCCTGGTGCTAACTTATACATCCCTCGCTAACACTGCACCCCCCTATATCTCATCTCTCATTTCCAAATACACTCCCACCCGCCATCTTCACTCTGCACACAACCTTCTACTCTACAGCTTTATTCTCATCATCCCACTCCTGCCTACAGGACTTCTCCCACCCCTGCATACAGGACTCCTCCCACTCCCACCTACAGGACTCCATAAAGGACTCCACCCACTCCAGCCTACAGGACTTCTCCAACTCCTGCCTACAGGATGTCTCCTGTGCTGCACCTGAGTTTCAGAACTCCGCCCCCCGCCCCAACAGAATTTACCACAGCCTTCAGATCTTCAGACGCTCCCTGATAACCACCTCCATAAATACTATCACCAAGAACCACCCCTTCCCTGGACCACTGCACTCACCAGCACTTCTCACTCCCACCCACTGACCGGCAGTCCATGTGTCAGGAGACACTTACACCCAATAGCACTTACTCCTTCTGTGTCCAACCTACCTTCCTCTAGACTGTAAGCTCTCACCAGCAGGGGGCCCTCTAATCCTTCTGTTCTCCACATATGACTTGTACTATCTAATATCTCTTTGTGTCTATTCCCTATTGTACAGATGAACAGGCAATACCCTGCCTCCAGATGAACAGGCAATACCCTGCCTCCAGATGAACAGACAATACCCTGCCTCCAGATGAACAGGCAATACCCTGCCTCCAGATGAACAGGCAATACCCTGCCTCCAGATGAACAGACAATACACCGCCTCCAGATGAACAGGCAATACCCTGCCTCCAGATGAACAGGCAATACCCTGCCTCCAGATGAACAGGCACTACCCTGCCTCCAGATGAACAGGCACTACCCTGCCTCCAGATGAACAGGCACTCACTGGCTCTCACCCCAGTACGGTGTCTATCAAGCGATACACAGGATCTCCAGCTGACTCTCTCTCCTTCCGTAATTTGTATGACTCCCACTCCTTCTTTATCTTGTATGGTGGGGTCAGGTTAGTGTAAAATTTATACCACTGCACCCACTGACCAACTTGACCATTTACTGACAGCCACAAATGGCTATTGATAAAGTGGCAAATTGCCATGAAACGCGTCTAGCCTTATGTTTTGTAATTTCAAAATATTGGTCTTTGATCTGTTTATATCGCTGTTTGTTGTAGAGGTATACTGAAGTCCTCTTTTGAATACCCACTATTTGGGAACTTTTTTAGAATAAATATTGAGATGATTTACCTGTGATTTAATGTATATATATTTTTATTGATATTAAAGAGTTCACTGGCCTCAGTGAAAGATCCATATTTAAGAACTCACTATTATAGTGGGTAATCTTATTTTTGGAATCCTTGTGGGTGTCAATAAATGGTGAAGTTGGTCAGTGGGTGCAGTGGTATAAATTTTACACTAACCCGACCCTACCGTACAAGATAAAGAAGGAGTGAGAGTCATACAAATTAAGGAAGGATAGAGAGTCAGCTGGAGATCCTGTGTATCGCTTGATAGACACCGTAATGGGGTGAGAGCCAGTGAGTGCCTGTTCATCTGGAGGCAGGGTAGTGCCTGTTCATCTGGAGGCAGGGTATTGCCTGTTCATCTGGAGGCAGGGTAGTGCCTGTTCATCTGGAGGCAGTGTATTGCCTGTTCATCTGGAGGCAGGGTATTGCCTGTTCATCTGGAGGCAGGGTATTGCCTGTTCATCTGGAGGCAGGGTATTGCCTGTTCATCTGGAGGCAGGGTATTGCCTGTTCATCTGGAGGCAGGGTATTGCCTGTTCATCTGGAGGCAGGGTAGTACCTGTTCATCTGGAGGCAGGGTAGTGCCTGTTCATCTGGAGGCAGGGTATTGCCTGTTCATCTGGAGGCAGGGTATTGCCTGTTCATCTGGAGGCAGGGTATTGCCTGTTCATCTGGAGGCGGGGTATTGGCATTGCCTGTTCATCTGGAGGCAGTGAGTGCCTGTTCATCTGGAGGCAGGGTATTGCCTGTTCATCTGGAGGCAGGGTATTGCCTGTTCATCTGGAGGCAGGGTATTGCCTGTTTATCTGGAGGCAGGGTATTGCCTGTTCATCTGGAGGCAGGGTATTGCCTGTTCATCTGGAGGCGGGGTATTGCCTGTTCATCTGGAGGCGGGGTATTGCCTGTTCATCTGGAGGCAGGGTATTGCCTGTTTATCTGGAGGCAGGGTATTGCCTGTTTATCTGGAGGCAGGGTATTGCCTGTTCATCTGGAGGCAGGGTATTGCCTGTTCATCTGGACACAGGGTATTGCCTGTTCATCTGGAGGCAGGGTATTGCCTGTTCATCTGGAGGCAGGGTATTGCCTGTTCATCTGGAGGCAGGGTATTGCCTGTTTATCTGGAGGCAGGGTATTGCCTGTTCATCTGGAGGCAGGGTATTGCCTGTTCATCTGGAGGCAGGGTATTGCCTGTTCATCTGGAGGCAGGGTATTGTCTGTTCATCTGGAGGATGGGTATTGCCTGTTCATCTGGAGGCAGGGTATTGCCTGTTCATCTGGAGGCGGGGTATTGCCTGTTCATCTGGAGGCAGGGCATTGCCTGTTCATCTGGAGGCAGGGCATTGCCTCTTCATCTGGAGGCAGGGTATTTCCTGTTCATCTGGAGGCAGGGTATTGCCTGTTCATCTGGAGGCAGGGTATTGCCTGTTCATCTGGAGGCAGGGTATTGCCTCTGAAGAATGTCAGTAGATCCTTTTGCAATTTCTTGATCAGGTGTTGGTGATGGACTGAGAATTGTAATATATTTACTACACTTATAGGAGATTGCCTGCGCTTTTCTTTTTGTTTTATTTTTTCTGCAGTTGCTGTGTTTGAGTGGGAACCCAACCGGCTAAAAGTGAGCAGCGGCAAATCCTGCAGATTGGGAACTGTATAAGAATCTATATATATATATATGTATAAATGTATTTATATTTTGTTCCTTTTGTGACTGAAGAGGTGTGATTGTATTTAGACATCTTGTGGTTTATATCAAGGAGGGGCGCAGGGGGTGAGTGGGATTTATATACAGGGGTTGTGTAATGCAGTGCACTGCCATGTGCAGTGATCATACCTTTCACTTCAATTACACAATGTCACTTAACCCTTTGAGTGCCAGAGGGGTATGCAACCCATTGCTCTGCAATGCGTTGTGTACCTCTCTGGCACTCAAGGGGTTAAACATAAGCCATGAACAAAAGAAATCACAAAGTACCCTTCACAAGGTAGCCTGCTACTCTTCAGTTTATCACTTTCCAATTGCAGTGTCTCAGTTAAAGGGATAATAACACTTCCACTGCTGAGACATGTTTTATTTTAAAGTTACTACAAATCAAACTTGAATTTTTTTTAGGAGCAGTATCACAGTGACCTGAAATTGTACAGTGGCACTGTTTCTACACCATCCTATGGAGTTTTCTGGTCAACTGACTAGGTCTGTCCATAGGATGGTGTAGCAACAGCGCCACTGTACAATATCAGGCCACTGTGATACTGCATCTAAAATATTAAAGTTTGAGCTGTTATAATTTTTGACTAAAACACCTTTCAGCACTGGGAGTTCCCTTGTTTTACTCAGGGGGATAAACCCTAGAATAAATACGTATTAATACTAATATCACTTCCAGTACTGGTGATACTAGTATTATTTACAGTGGGGTCGTCTGGAACTAAATGACTGTTTATACTGTGTGTTTCCCAGTGGGCCCTGTGTCCTCTCAGATCTGAAAATGGACGCACCTGATACTTTGTGACATGAAGGACTATGAGACCGTGACAAGGCTGATACATCAAGAAAACTGGATTAATTCTTGGACAAATCAACTGAACCACTGGGGACAATAAAAATACCCATTCATTTAAATAGAGATTTCAGTCCCTTAAAGGGATAGTAATGTTTCATAATAAAAGCAGCTCTAATTAATCATCATAGTATTTGGACTTTGGAGAGTGTTATTTCAGTTCTGTCAGTTGTAGTTCATAAGTAATTGAATGACAAAGTATCCCCCTCCCACCCCTTTTACTGATGTAACACTGCTCAGCCAGATCAGAAGGGAGGTGTCCAGGTAGACTGCAGAGAGGGACAATCTTCAATTAAGATAAGGGAAACACCTGAAAAACTTGCCAAGGGGGGCAGGGCTTTCATTGTTCTCATAGGAAGAAGATTGTCCCCTGCTGTTATCTGTCTGGTCTATGGACTGCATTCCACATCTGAGAAGAGATGGCTTACACTAGGTAAAAGGGGCGGGAGGGGGAAACTTTGCTTGTGAATATCTCTCAAACCATAAAAGTTTGAGAGATAAGACTTATATCGTTCTTCATGTTTTTTTAATGCCTACAAAATAAAGTAAAAAAAAAAACAAAACGAAGTATTACTATCCCTTTAAACAGTAGCGAGGACTTCATACTGCTTTCCCTTCCATGAAGCCAGGTAAAGTGATCTCATATATAAGACTACAACCAGGTAAGTCACAGCTGGGGCAGCGATGTCAACTGGTGGCATAAATATACACTATACAGGAGGGGCAGAAATATACACTATACAGGAGGGGCAGAAATATACACTATACAGGAGGGGCAGAAATATACCATATACAGGAGGGATATAAATATACAATATATAGAAGAGATATAAATATACAATATACATATACAATATACAGGAGGGATATAAATATACAATATACAGAAGAGGCAGAAATATAAAATACACGGAAGTGGCAGTCAGCCTCCGGAGAACACAGTGTCCCGTCACCCCCAGCCGCCATTACTTGGAAGCGAATACATAGGTGTGTAATGATAAAACATGACCGGGGACTGTAAGGGGTCACCTATTGTGCTATCATATCTGATGATTTAAACCAGGAATGGGCAACCTGAGGCCCTCCAGCTGTAGGGGACTGCAAATCCTATCATTCATGGAAACTGTAGTCCTTCATAGCTGGAGGGTCTCAGGTTGTTCATGCTGGATTTAACCCTTTGAGTATCAGAAGGGTGTGCAGAGCACCCAATGAGTTAAACATTCTAGAGATAATAAAAGTCAGCGTGACACACAGACTGTGAGGTGAGCAGCTATCTTAAGGAGATGAAAGTCCTAATAGAAAACATGGACCGAACGTGATGGACACAGGCCTTTTCTTTAGCCTCATCAACCATGTTAGTATGCAAGGTTACTATTCTATTGTAAATGCCCTTAGCTTTCAGGAACGTGTAATTTTAAGGAAATGGGGATGAACACGCCCTCTAGAAGTGCTGGTTTTCCATTTATGTGCGAAGGTCACAACAACTGATTTATCAAACCGATCATTAAATTGTTTTTTCTGTGTCACTAAAGTGTCTTTCTTTTGTTGTCTAAAATGACTGCTCTAGCTGTAAATACATTATATTGCAATTGCCTATGCACATCTGACAACCTGTACAAGAGACTACAATAATACAAGAGACTGCAAGAGCACAAGAGACTGCACATAGCCTGCAAGAGCACAAGAGACTGCACAGAAACTGCAGAGACTGCACAAGCACAAGAGACTGCACAGAAACTGCAGAGACTGCACGAGCACAAGAGACTGCACAGAAACTGCAAGAGCACAAGAGACTGCATAGAAACTGCAGAGACTGCACGAGCACAAGAGACTGCACAGAAACTGCAGAGACTGCACGAGCACAAGAGACTGCACAGAGCCTGCAAGAGCACAAGAGACTGCTGAGACAAGACCAGATGCATCAACAAAACAATCAAACCTTTTAGGAACTGATTTTCTTCCGTATGAGATGTTATACTGACTATTCAGTATCTGAAATGCGAGTAAAGGATTTAATACGGACTATATTTCCAATTTAACACGTTAATATAAGTTTTGAAACAAAAAAGTACAAATCAGTGATGTTTTTTTTCTTTTTTTTATATGAAACAAAATCTTTGTGACTTTGGGGGATTTGCATACCTCCCAAAATGTAAAATTGCCAAAGAGGGACACTTGTGTTTTAGGGGGTGTTACTGGGGGAGTGGATGGTGGGTGGGACGTTACCGAGAATTTTTAGGCTATTTCATGACCTATTGATACCTCCTTGTGTAACCTAATAAATGACTTATAACAATACCAAAGTATTTTATTTACACAGACTAATTTATACACACATATACTAACGTTTATACAGACATTAATGTAAGTTTTATTGCTGTGGAGCAATGAGATACATTTCTATACACACCACACAGTCTGATCTCCTAAACACAGGGACACCAGGGTGATACACTTCTATACACACCACACAGTCTGGTCTCCTAAACACAGGGACACCAGGGTGATACACTTATATACACACCACACAGTCTGATCTCCTACACACAGGGACACCAGGGTGATACACTTATATACACACCACACAGTCTTATCTCCTACACACACACAGGGACACCAGGGTGATACACTTATATACACACCACACAGTCTTATCTCCTACACACACACAGGGACACCAGGGTGATACACCTCTATACACACCACACAGTCTGATCTCCTACACACACACAGGGACACCAGGGTGATACACTTATATACACACCACACAGTCTGATCTCCGACACACACACACACACACACACACAGGGACACCAGGGTGATACACTTATGTACACACCACACAGTCTGATCTCCGACACACATACACACACACACAGGGACACCAGGGTGATACACTTATATACACACCACACAGTCTGATCTCCTACACACAGGGACACCAGGTTGATACACTTATATACACACCACACAGTCTGATCTCCTACACACAGGGACACCAGGGTGATACACTTATATACACACCACACAGTCTTATCTCCTACACACACACAGGGACACCAGGGTGATACACCTCTATACACACCACACAGTCTGATCTCCTACACCCAGGGACACCAGGGTGATACACTTATATACACACCACACAGTCTTATCTCCTACACACACACAGGGACACCAGGTTCATACACTTATATACACACCACACAGTCTGATCTCCTACACACAAGGACACCAGGGTGATACACTTCTATACACACCACACAGTCTGGTCTCCTAAACACAGGGACACCAGGGTGATACACTTATATACACACCACACAGTCTGATCTCCTAAACACAGGGACACCAGGGTGATACATTTATATACATACCACACAGTCTGATCTCCTAAACACAGGGACACCAGGGTGATACACTTATATACACACCACACAGTCTGATCTCCTAAACACAGGGACACCAGTGTGATACACTTATATACACACCACACAGTCTGATCTCCTAAACACAGGGACACCAGGGTGATACACTTATATACACACCACACAGTCTGATCTCCTAAACACAGAGACACCAGTGTGATACATTTCTATACACACCACACAGTCTGATCTCCTAAACACAGGGACATCAGGGTGATACACTTATATACACACCACACAGTCTGATCTCCTACACACAGGGACACCAGGATGATACACTTATATACCCACCACACAGTCTGATCTCCTAAACACAGGGACACCAGGGTGATACACTTATATACACACCACACAGTCTGATCTCCTAAACACAGGGACACCAGTGTGATACACTTATATACACACCACACAGTGTGATCTCCTAAACACAGGGACACCAGGGTGATACACTTATGTACACACCACACAGTCTGATCTACTAAACACAGGGACACCAGAGTGATACATTTATATACACACCACACAGTCTGATCTCCTAAACACAAGGACACCAGGGTGATACACTTATATACACACCACACAGTCTTATCTCCTACACACACACAGGGACACCAGGGTGATACAGTTATATACACACCACACAGTCTGATCTCCGACACACACACACACACAGGGACACCAGGGTTATACACTTATATACACACCACACAGTCTGATCTCCGACACACACACACACAGGGACATCATGGTGATACAGTTATATACACATCACACAGTCTGATCTCCTAAACACAGGGACACCAGGGTGGGAAAGAGGGACAGAGGGATTTGGGCTGAAAAGAGGGACACTTGGGAGGTATGGGTTTGTGTTCCTCTCTTGTGGTACAGGTGGATTGCTTAGAAATTAACGCACTTTTTATCTACAAATGACACCCATAAAGGTACCACCTGGAATCCGGCCCGCAGGGTAGAAATTTATTTCAATAAACGTGTCTAGGTCCACAAATAGGCAACATTTGGCTCTCCAGCTTTTAGAGACAATAATTCCCATAATTGTCAACCAACCAACGACCCTAACAGCTGGAGTGCAAAGGCTGGGCAACCTGTGGCCCTTCAGTTTGTTCAGCACTAAAATTCCTATCACCCCGAGGCAGAGCGCCGTTAGCTGGAGATTATGGGAATTGTAGTTCTGAACAGCTGGTTGTGATCCTATGGTTTTGTTATAAAACAAGGATTGAAAAAACCCAAAACAAACAAACAGACTGCTGGTACAACAATCGCTTCTAACATGACTTTGTCACCGTTGGAGAATGTACAAGGTTACACAACGCAGTCACATGAAGAGACGTCATTGTGCTAAGTGAAATGTATCAAAGTCACAATAAGGCTTCTATTATATTCTACACAGGGCCGGATTTCCCGTAAGGCAGAGTAGGCATCTGCCTACAGGCGCACCCTACAGAGGGGCGCCTGCCACTACAATTATTTTATTTATTTTTTTTACTTGGCGCGGCTTGCCATGCCGCGCCGAGCCGCCTGCCGCCGCCTTGTAGGCTGTGAGCTCTCGCGGCTCTTTAGCAATGCAGAGCACTGGGAGATAAAATCCCCCATCACTCTGCATTACTAAAGGGAAGGTCGCGCAGGAGCTCCAGCAGCTTCATGTCTGTGCGCAAGCACAGATCTCTCCAGCCGCTGGACCACCAGGGAGTTAAGAAACGGATTAATGAGGCTTAACCCTTTAAGTGCCAGAGTGGCACGCAACGCATTGCAAAGCAATGCGTTGCGTACCACTCTGACACTCAAAGGGTTAATCTGGGGATAATGGGAGCAATGTGAGGTCAATATGGGGATGATGGGGGGCAAGCAATGTGGAGCTGATGGGGTCAATGTGTAGCTGATGGGGTCAATATGGAGCTGATGGGGGTCAATGTGGAGCTGATGGGGTCAATGTGGAGCTGATGGGGTCAATATGGAGCTGATGGGGTCAATATGGAGCTGATGGTGATGGGGGCAATGTGGAGCTGATGGGGGTCAATGTGGACTGATGCTGATGGGGTCAATATGGAGCTGATGGGGGTCAATGTGGAGCTGATGGGGGTCAATGTGGAGCTGATGGTGATGGGGGTCAATGTGAGGGCAATGTTGAGATGATGGGGGCAATGTGAGTGTGATGGGGGGCAATGTGAGGGCAATATGGAGATTTGGAGCATTGTGGAGATGGCGGGGGGGGGGCGCTTCAGGTATCTGTGCCTACAGGCTCCTGAGATGTGAATCCAGCCCTGATTCTACAGCTCTTTCCTGACCTACAAAACCTTATGGACCTTAATATTCCCATATATCACAGTATGGAGCTCTGACTCAGTCTGATGATCTGCAAATAAAAACTCCCATACTAATTCCATAAGCTTTAGGGCCAGTTCACATTTGAGCTGTTATACAGCATCGTTTAACCCTTTTCCCTAATGGAAAGGTTAACACCTTGCAATGCATGGCATGCCCCTCTGACATTCAAAGGGTTAACATGTCCATTAGGAGAGTGATACTCATTCCAGTCTATGGCATTTCCTCGGCATTCCTCTTGCATGGTGAGGTATGGCGGTACACTTAAAGGGACAGGCCAATGCTGGAGTAATTAATTTATTATTGTCTGACTCCCACATAGGGTTGTCCAGTCATTGGAGCTTGAGAATGGAACTGTAGCCCCAAATATCAACTGCGAATGATCCGCGCGGTGATGCTACAGCCTTCACGTAATTCAGGAACCCAGCAAAATTAGAGAATGCTCAGCAGCTTGTAATCGACTCCGCACAGGTCAAAAGACATCAATATGAATGAATATGTTTATTTATATAGTGCCACAAGTTGTAACAGTGCTTTACAATGTACGGGTTTAGACAATACAGGGTGACAAGTGCTTACAACAAGGAAACACTGGAAATGGGGTCCCAGCTTGAAAGCTTACAATCTAAAGTGGTAAAGGGAGACATACAGAGAACATAAGGGTTAAAGCACACGTAGAAGACTGTTTCAGTGAAATAATTATTTGTCACTAACGGGATCTCGGCTCAGCTGCAGAGCCACAAGCCTGTTGTACGACAGACTTCCCCTGCAGTCAGTACAACGCTGACTTCAGGGAAGGGGGAGGGAGGGGGGAACTTTGCCTTCGGTTATCTCCCAAACCATAAAGGTCTGAGAGATGAACATGGGGGCTATTACATTATTTTACAAATATCTACAGTATGGGGGATAGTAATAATAATGTATTACTATCCCTTTAAGTGCTGAATACAGTGCTCGATATCT
Organism: Rhinophrynus dorsalis; assembly: GCA_037306005.1. Lineage (NCBI taxonomy): Eukaryota > Metazoa > Chordata > Amphibia > Anura > Rhinophrynidae > Rhinophrynus > Rhinophrynus dorsalis. The sequence goes on from CM074728.1 coordinate 127,174,054, forward strand.
GTCGGGACAGTGGAACATAAATAAGTACATATATGATGAATGGCCAGCACGGGGCCCGCTGTCCAAATGCAGAATGATAGATTTATAATGAAAACTCTTTTTTAACCAAATTAGCTCAAACATATGAACTAGTACCAGTAAGGCCTATCTACCTGCCTGCCGCCACCGTACAGTTCCAGAGCAGTCGTCTGCTAATTACCGGTACTGTCATTGGTTTGACCGGTGCCTGGTACATTGTCTGTAACTGCTCCATTCTGTATAAATAAAGCTGATCAAACTCTCTTTGTTGTGTTGTATCACTGCACACACTTCCTACTTGTGTATAGATAGGATATAATGCATTATTGTTTAATAAAACCACTGAATTAACGCGGGCCGCACACATTGGAATTACTGAGCATGAACCTCACAGAGTCACAATTAAAAACTTGGATTCCTATGTTACGTACTGCAAAAACGTAGAGTTAGCAATTCTGAATTTCTGTCTCCTTTGTGAACAGACTCATAGGACCATATTCTCAATGTAAGAGTGGAGTCAATTGGTGAATTCTACTATAGGGATAAGAGAACAATTCTCCAAAATCCCACACGTTTAATATTGATTGTAGCCCTCTGAGTGCCAGAGGGGTATGCAACGCATTGCATTGTGTACCCCTCTGGCACTCAAAGGGTTAACCCCTTGAATGCTAGAAAGGTCTCCAACGCATTGCAAATCAAGGGTAAAATTCCCATTTATATCAAAAATATTTTTTTCCGATTTGATTCCTATCTTGCAATCACTTTGCCTCAGCGCCGCCACAATTCCTTCATGCATATGGCCATTAATCATGACAGAATCAGCGTTCAGAGCGATGGACAGACACGAAGGTCACGTTAATGTTCAGTGTAGATGATGTCGTTTTGTTTTTTGATGTATATAACCTCAGGTCATTTGATCTTTCCTTGCAGTAAGTACACTTGTCCTGAATTTTGCCGCAATCCAAGTAAAACGAGTTTGCCTCTCCCTCGGGCGTCCGGTTTTACATTTTCTTTTCTCGCCTGTTACATTACGTTTAGTACTTAGCCCCTAGCACTTTTTTTTTCTTTTATTCAAAGTCAACTACATTAACAGAAAGAATAATTTCTTTATTTTTTAATGTGCAAGAGCTCACCCAACACATTCATGTCTGACGAAGATATAATTCTAAGACAGTAATGGTTCATTCTGTTTCTGACCTAAAAGTGTCAAGTCTGTGCCAGAGGCATTTTTCATTCTACAACACGCATTGCAGTTTCTGTTATTACCGTCTGTAAAGTTCTTGCTATATTACGTGACCTCTCTATGATTAAAGGTCTTTAGGCAGTATAAAAATCCATACTACATGATACTTCTAGTCACTATGAGTGCAATGCTAATGTCTGAGAAAGGTGCGCTGGCTTTTCATAGTGACCAAGGGTTTATGTATTCTGATTTAGTCTGACGATAAAATATTAGACTCTGAGAAAGAGAAGAAAACTTTTGTGAATTATAAATCAGTGGAAATTTAAAGGAGAAGAAACACCTTGGGGGAGATGCACTGAGGTGTGATAAAGAGGTGATAAAGTAGAGATAACTTCTCCAGTGATATCACTTCTCCAGTTCCTATGATATTCTCTTGAGCCCATGCACTAAGATTTCTTCAACTTTGGCGATGTTAGTGCATTCACTCTATAGAATAACATAGGGACTGGAGAAGTGATTTCAATGGAGAAGACATCTCCCCTTTATTACCCTTTTTTATCACTCCTTAGTGCATAATCCCACTTCTGATAATAACCCTAACTGAATTTATTACGCCCAATCTTAAAGGGATAGTAATGTTTCACAAACAGCAGCTCCAATTAATCTTCATAGTATTTGGGCCATACAGTGTTATGTCACTACTATCAGAGTTGCAGTACAAGAGTAACCGAACGATAAAGTATCCCCCTCCCGCCCCTTTTACCTAGTGTAAGCCGCCTCCCCTCAGATGTGGAATCTGGTACCTTGACCGGACAGCTCATAGCAAGGGACAATCTTCTTACTGTGATCATAAGGAAAACCCTGCCCCCCTTCACAGGCTTTTCAGGTTTTTCCCTTACACTAACTGAAGATTGTCCCTCTCTGCAGTCCATCCGGACGGTCTTGCTGCTCTGAGGTGAGCAGTGTTACATCAGTAAAAGGGGTGGGATGTTTCCAGTCAGGTGCCCCGAAAACCCCATGTGCCTAATTTATTGCTGCTTTGTTCTCTGTGTCTCTAAAGGGTTACGGTCATCTCCGCTGTTTTACTGTAAAGTGCCAACTGGGTCTTCATGAATAAGGTTCTACATGAATAAGGTTCTACATGAATAACGTTCTACATGAATAACGTTCTACATGAATAAGATTCTACATGAATAACTCTACATGAATAACGTTCTACATAAATAAGATTCTACAGGAATAAGATTCTACATGAATAATGTTCTACAGGAATAAGATTCTACAGGAATAAGATTCGAAATGAATTAGGTTCTACATGAGTAAGATTCTACATGAATAACTCTACATGGATAAGATTTGATATGAATAAGGTTCTACATGAATAAGGTTCTACAAGAATAAGATTCTACATGAGTAAGATTTTACAGGAATAAGGTTCTACATGAATAAGGATCTACATGGATAATATTCTACATGGATAATACTCTACATGAATAAGGTTCTACATGAATAAGATTCTACATGAATAAGGTTCTACATGAATAAGATTCTACATGAATAAGGTTCTACATGAATAAGGTTCTACAAAAAGACAAACCTGCGCCTCTCTATACAAGGGTCAAATGTGTCCTGTATTGGGCATATATAATACTACTAAGTTAATAA